>CAEFZP010005245.1:60000-327500 GCA_903064625.1 Mallotus villosus
GATGAGGGGGAACAGAGATACCAGAAGATACACGGAAGGGTACCACTTCAAATGCTTTGTCTCCTTAGCCAAGGACACCTGAATGGAGAGAGGCGGGAATAATCACTTACTAATAATGCGAGTTAGTGCGCACGCACGCACGCAAGCACACACGCAAGCAGGCACACGTACAGTGTTTTCGCGCATGGGAGAGGGCTTTTAACGGACCGTTATCAATTTCCCGCAAGTGGAATAGACAGAGCGCGGGCCGGAATTGATTTCCTCTGTTCAAGTGTTTTTTCCCTCCTTTCCCTGAAAAGGGTTGCGGAGCCAGCGCCTGTTATTTCACAGCGTGGAAACGCATACACGCATACCCGCACGCTCTAAAAACCTTAACCACCCCAGCCACAATATGGAAATGAATTAGTCACAAGGAAAGCATGGCGGTTGCTCGCCACGGCACCGGGGTTTAAACAATTCAAATGAAAGCCACAAGAGTGAGTCCCCGGTGGGGTTTTATCTTGGGGCACGTGTAGTTTGGTGCTGTGGATAACCTATAGTTTACATCATCTCGGTTTTTTTCGTAGCAAAAAAAATAATTATGCAATTATGAAGATCCATATATAAAAATTAAAAAAATTGATAGGCTAATTGTTCAAACATGTCTGAAGAATGAGATTGACCGCTGCTTCTCTGGTCGTTGGGAAGACACAGTGGAGAGGGGGGTGCGAAAGTGGGGAGAATAAAGATGAAAAGGGGAGGGTTGAAGAAATGAGGCTCAAGGTTTTTTAATCCCAGTCCTCTCGTGTCGGAGGCCTCGTGCTCCTTGGCAGCGGGGGGTAATGAAACGGCAATTATGCACGGCGGGTTCCGCGGCCTTTCGTTAATGACGCACATTAGCGACGGTAATCAGCGTTAGCGCTTTCTGTCCTGAGAGCCCGGTTTGTGAGCAACTCATCGAGGCTTGGATGCACGCAGAATGTTGAATGGTGTGTGGTCATGATACTTGTGCCTGTGGTCTAACGGTCGATGCCTTCCAGACACAGACTAAAATAACGTCTGTCTGTTCGAGATAACAACATAATTAATAAGTAGCATTGCACACCCACACACACACCTACACGCACACAGCAAAGCTTCTGCTGAAAGCAAATCAACATGCATGCGAACATTCAGAACAAGCCCCATACTGTTTACTGAGGTCAGACAGCAGTCTAACAAACAAAGACAATGCCAGAGTGTGTGTGTGTGTTTGGCCTTCCACCCTCACTTTCAAGAACCCTGTGCCTGACCTGTGCATGGGGGTTGTTTGATGAAGACTGTGTGGGTTTATATGTGCGTGTGAGTAAAAGAGTGTAAAGAGTAAACGTAAAAGAGTGTGTGTGTGTCACAGCAGGGTAACCCATAACCTCCATGACCGTCAGTGAACACTGGCAATATACGTACATACGTATGGAGTGTGTGCGCGAGTCCAACAATGGATGTGAGGGAGACAACGTCAAACAGCCTACATGAGGGGTGAGGGCGGCTGTGGTGAGGTGAGTGAAATCGCCAACGGGAACAGTGGTCACTCAAGCGGGCGTGGATAGTATTTGTCTGGTAAGCATACGCCGGTGCACACACGCACACGTACAAACACACACAGTGCATAGAAAGCATCAACGGGCAGGAGAGGAGTTGTTGTTGGGCAATGTTGTTTTAAAGCATCCGGCGCGTGCATAAACACTCATCAATATTCATGTCCATGAACCTAGCTCGCTGCTTTATTCATACTGTGTGTTTGTGTCGTTTGTTTTTTTGTGTCTGTGCGTTTGGGCCTGTGTGGGTGGAAGTGGTAGAGAGAAAGAGACGGACTGAGAGAAAGAGACAAAACGTGAGGGGGCTTGGGTGAGAGAGGGGGGAGATGGGAAAGATGGAGAAATGAGGTTTGCTGATTTATTCCCACAAAGGGTTACACAGAGCAATTAGCACACGAGCAGGAGGGGAGTGCTGCCGCACACGCGTGCAGACACACACACACACACACACACACAGTGGAGGATGGGTTACCTCAGATCAACCTGCAGTTAATACAACTGCCACAAGAAGGCAGCATCTACCTTGCCCTCTGTATTCCCACAGGCCCAACCATGACCCAGCAGCACCCCCACACACAACTGTCCCATTAAAACACCAACCGTGACTAAATCAAGCCAGGGCCATCATGTTTCTTAACCCACCCCCCTCCCCCCTGGTCTTTTTCTCCCTCCTCCTCACCCCCATCTTTCTCTCTTTCTAAAAGGAAGGAGCGAGGGGAGGAAGAAGGGATGGACACTGGCAACACAAACACAGATCCCTGACTGCGGTGGGGTATTGTGGGGTCAAATTGCTCCCTACTGGGAGATAGAACTGCCCAGCATGGCCCCAGCAGCTAATCCTACACATGCTCTAATCCACGGGTCGGAGTATGTGTGTCAAGAGTGCGTGCGTGTGTTTGAGTGTGTGTGTGTGTGTACTTGTGTTTGTGTAGATAGAACTATATTCGTATAACAACCTTGGTGGACATGAATTGCTGTTTGGGGTTTGGATATTTAAACAGGAGCATCCTTACCTTTCTCCTCTCCCTTTCTGGGTTGAACGTTCCAAACCAGGACTGCATCTACGAAGACACACACAGTCTTGGGTTAGACTCTGGTCACTCACACATGTTGACACAAACAGGAAAAGGGTTTTTCGTTCAACAATTTCTCGCCTAGGCGTCGCTGTTGTTCCTATTGCACTTGTTATTGTCAGTCTGTGATCGTGTGTTTGTGTCTGCGTCTGTGAACGTGTGCGTGTCTGTGATCGTGTGTTTGTGTCTGCGTCTTTGAACGTGTGCGTGTCTGTGATCGTGTGTTTGTGTCTGCGTCTGTGAACGTGTGCGTGTCTGTGATCGTGTGTTTGTGTCTGCGTCTTTGAACGTGTGCGTGTCTGTGATCGTGTGTTTGTGTCTGCGTCTGTGAACGTGTGCGTGTCTGTGATCGTGTGTTTGTGTCTGCGTCTTTGAACGTGTGCGTGTCTGTGATCGTGTGTTTGTGTCTGCGTCTGTGAACGTGTGCGTGTCTGTGATCGTGTGTTTGTGTCTGCGTCTTTGAACGTGTGCGTGTCTGTGATCGTGTGTTTGTGTCTGCGTCTTTGAACGTGTGCGTGTCTGTGGACGCGCGTGTGTGCGTTTGTGTTTCTACCAAGTCAAGTCTTCTGAATACTATCAAAAATACAGCTTTCATTGAACGATTGATCCACAAAACTTTAAATGATTTGTAATAAATGAGCCTCATGAGTTGCACTGTTTTCTGCATCCCCTCTGAAGCCAATATTCCTCACCCCCAGTTTGACTCCCTGCCCTCTCCCACACCCCCGCCTCTTTGCTCGCACCCTACTCCCTTTCTCCTACCCATCACCATCTCTCCTCTCAAAGATTTTTTCAAATGTCTTTCAAGGGAGACAGCCTGCAGCTGTGAGGAGATGAGACTTGAGCTCTTCATAAATATGATAGAGGGAGAGGGGGGTGGGGGCAGAGAGAGAGAGAGGGGAGAGAAAGGAAGGAAAGCTAAAGAGCGACAGTGGGAGAGAGAGACCAGTGAGCAGAATGAGTTATGCAGGTTTGCCAAGCGACCATATTCATGTATTCTCTATCATACATATGATGAAAGGGAAGAGAGTTTTTTCCCCCTCTATATCCGTCTTCCTCTCTCTGTCCCTTTCTTTATGAGTCTGTGTCTCTGTGAGCCTTTCAAATGAAGGTCCAAATGTTATGTAAAGGCCTCACACACCTGCCAACACACACACACACACACCCACACACCCCCATCCATCCAGTGTGTTTGCCAGTGTTCTCAAAGCCGGAAGTATGACAACTATGTGAACGCTCTGGAATGTATCTCTTGGCTCTGGGTGATAACACACATCTTCTGGAATGCTGCCTGTGGCAACACACACCTACACGCCCAGAGAGAGAGGAGGAGAATGAGAACAGGAGGAGACAGAGAGTGTATGAGAAAGAAAGACAGGCAGAGAGGGAGAGAGAAAAGATGAGGGGGGGGGGTAATTTATGACTTGAACTACATAGTTTCGTTCTGTGAGAATTCCAGGTTGAAGTAGCCTGATTGGTAAATAAAAGTTTCTCAACTTCCTGTCAAGCAGAGAACAAGTCTACACGTTATCACCGCGGTTACGCCCTGGTCCTCTGTCAAGCCAGGCAGGTTCTAGAAGATTTTATATTAACAGGTCATTCAGTTCAGGATCAGGCAGTACTGATTCCATTAGCAATGACCCAGGACTCCAACCAACTATAGGCTTCTAATGGATCTATTGTAATAATAAGCAAGTTAGGGTGAAGTGTAATGCTTGAAGCCTAGGAAATTGTTTAGCAACACCTTGTTCTACTAGCACTTCTGTGTGTTATCTGGGATTCGGACAGAGGGTAAACTCTGATGTTGATTGGTTGTCAGTGAGAGGGAAAGGCTGAGCTCACCCTCTCATTGGCCACGTAGATGATCCTGGTGTAGCAGCAGATCATGAGAAGGATGAGGGTAAAGAGTGGCACGTACCATCTGTAAGGAGGACAGGGAGCAAAAAGGAGGAGAGAGCTTGAGCATCTAGTTCCATTATATTTGAGAAAAGGCAGACATATCTATGATCAAAACAATCTAGATGGATAAACAGCACTACGGTAAGAATATTTATTTTAGATTATGGGGTGAACTATCCCTTTAAAGATGGGGAGAAAGGGAGACAAAGAGGGAAAAGGAGAAATTAATGAAAAGCTCTTCAAAACCATCCTAGGAATTCAACGCACTGAAAGTGAATCAGCAAAAATATATAATGGGAAGAAGAAGAATCCAAGAGACTAACACCTCAATGCATCCCTGCCTGACTTAACTCACTAGAGCCTGACTTAACTCACTAGAGCCTGACTTAACTCACTAGAGCCTGACTTAACTCACTAGAGCCCTGTGAAGGGGTTCTTAACCCTGCTCCCACTGGATATCTGACCATTATTGCCCACTCCCACAATCTGTGTGTCCACTCCCAGAACGTGTGTGTCAACTCCCGCAATGTGTGTGTCAACTCCCGCCCACACCCACAACCATTCTGATCATCCACGCCTGAAGTTCCACTGATTTTGTGCCCTCTCCTGTTCCACAGGGAAAACATGTTATTTGACTGTGTAGTATTAACAAAGAAATGCATACCTGTCAGTAATAAAGTGGCAAACTGTTCTAGTGTATACCTCTATCTCTATCCTGGTCCTCGTTCCCCCCTGCCCTGCATGTTTCAGATGTTTCCCTCTTCCAACACACCCGTCTTAAATGAATGGGTCGTTGCGAAGCTCAGCAGAAGGGGGATTCATTTGAATTAGGTGTGCTGGAAGAGGACATCTAAAACATGCAGGGCAAGGTTGCCCTACCCTGCAGGGAGGGGTTGAGAAGGGTTGTTCTCTTGCATAATTACATTTTTCCCAACTGCATTAGTTGACTCCATCCTTCTGGTTAACTAAATCTCGGAACCCGCAGTTCATCTTGTGACCACCCGCTGCCAAGTTACCAACTGGCTGCTCCCACGAGATCTGCTTTGTGTCCCGTGGGACCCCAGTCCCAATACAGCTCTCTGATACTGCCCCTGTGTGATAACCACATGCTGATCAGGAGAGAGGGCTTCCAATTACACCCCCACGACTCCCCAAAATGATGGGAGGGGGTGGGAGAGGGATGGAAGGACGGAGAATGAGGGAGAGTTGTGAGGAAGAAGAAGGATAACTGGGTGGAGGAAGGCGTGAGACAAGTGAGTAGAGGGAGAAAGAGGAGGAGGGAGAAGTGGAAGGCACGGGGAGTAAAAGGTGCACAAGGGGTAGAAGGAAAGGAGAGGCAGGAGGGAGAAACAGACGTGGGGGGGTGGGGGTAGAGGGAAAAAAGAGGCAGGAGGGAGAAACAGAGACGTGGGGCAGAGGGATACCAGGCGGCAGCTACAAAGTGATGTAATTAGCATGATAATGATCAGCCATTACAGTCTGCTCTGCTCTAAAACTGAGCACTGAGAGAGACCGAGAGAGAGACAGAGAGAGAGGGAGAAAGGGTGGAGAGGGATGAAAGGAGGAATGAGGAAGAGAAAGAAGGAGGGAAGAAAGACGTGGAGACGGAGAGGCGGGAGACGGTGTGATAAACGGAGGTGAGAGGGTGAGGAGAGAAAGACTGATGACAGGAGAAAGGAGAAATAGTTAGAAGGAGAGACAGGGATTCATAGTGAAAAACAGACATGCTATGTTGATGAGGAAAAGAACCACAAAAAGAGAAAAGGAGTGAGGGAGAGAGACTGACACAAAGAGGAATGTTGACGCACACACACACACACTGCTGGTGCTGCCCTGTATGAAAAGCAACAAGATGAATGAAAGCCTCCTTAACGTTCTGAGTGGTAGGGAGAAAGGAGTGAGAGAAAAAGAGCGAAAGAGGAGTGGCCGATGGCTAATTCATCCCCACAGAGACTCCATCCCTGCTCTCGTATCGTCTGAACCCTCCTTACCGAGACTGTTGGTGGGGCAGGACAGAGATTATGACCAACCTGTTCAACCACTCTAGCCGGGCCACACATTAAACAAAAAAGAAACGGTGGGAGGGAGGGAGAAGGAGTCAAAGAGCCGGGCAGCGAGGGTGTCTTGGACGCACGTATTTTGAACACGTTTCACAAGCGCACACATCCTGTTCCTCTCAGTGCAGACAAACCGGTTTGGACTCACACAGCGTAGAAAAATAAATGAGGTGATGAGTCATTTCGTTCCTTTATTCCTTCCCTCCTTCCTGCTCTTGCTCCTTACCGCTCTCTTATGCTCTTTCCCTCTTTCTCATCATTCTCCTCGCTCTCTCACTTCTGAAATGACAATGCCCCTCTCCCCTAGCTTCTCTTCACTCTTCCTCCGCTCCCTTGTCCCCTTCTCCCTCATATTTTCTCTCTCTGTCTTTCCGCCTCGGCGCTCGGCGGAGCTCTGATAAAGAGACAAACAGTCTGGGAACAGAAGAGGAGACCGCATGTAATCGCTCGTGCACTCCCCCTCTTATCTTTCATACGATATGCAACGATAGGCCCCCCGAGACCTTCCCTCCCCAACATAGGATGATCGAGCCCCGATAAATACATTCACAGGGTGTTCAAGCAGCCTCTAAACGGGCTGTTCGCTCTGCTACATACAGAGAGGTGTGTGGGTGAGAGAGAGAGGTGTGTGGGTGAGAGAGAGAGGTGTGTGGGTGAGAGAGAGAGGTGTGTGGGTGAGAGAGAGAGGTGTGTGGGTGAGAGACAGAGGTGTGTGGGTGAGAGAGAGAGGTGTGTGGGTGAGAGAGAGAGGTGTGTGGGTGAGAGAGAGAGGTGTGTGGGTGAGAGAGAGAGGTGTGTGGGTGAGAGAGAGAGGTGTGTGGGTGAGAGAGAGAGGTGTGTGGGTGAGAGACAGAGGTGTGTGGGTGAGAGAGAGAGGTGTGTGGGTGAGAGAGAGAGGTGTGTGGGTGAGAGAGAGAGGTGTGTGGGTGAGAGAGAGAGGTGTGTGGGCGAGAGAGAGGTGTGTGGGTGAGCGAGAGAGAGGTGTGTGGGCGAGAGAGAGAGGTGTGTGTGGGCGAGAGAGAGAGGTGTGTGGGCGAGAGAGAGAGGTGTGTGGGTGAGAGAGAGAGGTGTGGTGGGTGAGAGAAAAAGAGAGAGAGAGAGAGAGCTATACTGATAGACTGGAGGTGCTGCGAGCACTGATCGCCCTTCATCCGTCCCCACAGTCCTCTCTCTCATCCTTCTATCCGTTCTGGGAGGCTGCACTCACATTCCAAATCTCCACGCGACGTGACTATCTGTGATCCAGCTGGAAGGAGACAGAAGAGAGACAGAGTTCAGAAGGCAGACAGAAATCAAACCCAGCTAACTGAGAAACAAAATTATTTGGGGTGGGGGGGGGGTCCTGAGATCAAGTCTCTGTTTCAATTCTGATATACAACACAACTTCCTTTCCTTTAATCCTCTCCTTTCCTCAACTCATTTAAAACAACGGATGGTCAAATGAGACGGCTTCTTTACCCCAAACTGGATATTACGGATCAGGGCTGACCATTTGAATAAATCGAAAAGTTGAAATATATATTTAGAATTCTATTAAGACTATATAAAAACAAGAAACTCACAAATTCCGTTCCATCTGTCTATCACATTGGACGAGCCAGCATCTCAAAACACACTGTTGCTATCAAATGACAGTTACTCAGTGATCCATGGCGATAGTTGACCCTGACCAAGGTCATTGGCTACTTACCACCAGGCTCCAGCAGGACCATAGTACCCCCTGAGGAGGGGCAGGGTGGCCATGACCAGTGGCACCCCCCCATGCCATCGCGTGGTACAGTCTGGAACAGGGGGGACAGGGAGAGAGATGGTTAGGCAAGGCGCGATGGAGAGTGAGAGAGTGATGGTTAAGAGAGGTGAAATGGAGAGAGAGAGAGATGGAGAGGGAGAGAGAGATGGTTAGAGAGGTGAAATGGAGAGAGAGAGATGGAGAGGGAGAGAGAGATGGTTAAGAGAGGTGAAATGGAGAGAGAGAGAGATGGAGAGGGAGAGAGAGATGGTTAAGAGAGGTGAAATGGAGAGAGAGAGAGATGGAGAGGGAGACAGAGAGAGAGAGAGCACACAGACCTACAGGAAGCCTCTGCTCAAGTGAGGGGCTGCAGGTCAATACTTTATGGACCGCGCGATTTCACGGTCGATACACTCTAAGACCTACTGTCACCTGATCTAAGTGCGGTCAATAGACACGGATTCCCTGCCAATACATGATCTAATACCTGAGGCAAACACATTGACATTCACAAGCACACACTAGCCCTCATTTATGAAACGCCAGAAAACAGGGTGTTAGGTCATTTCCACACAAAGCTGGGCGTTTAGCAATCTGGGCGTGAGGGGATGCTACGCTCAAATGTCACGTCAAGCCTCAACTCGCGGACACAATTCCTTGACTCAGCGTGGACTTGCAAAGCAGCACAGTAAATATGGCTGAGTTGGAGAATAGTTATTTGACCAAATATTCTGACTATAGCATCTAAGCATATGAAGCCATCACTTACTGTACTTACTTAGTTTATAGCTAAATCTAAATAAGTAAATAATGAATAAATAAACAATGAATGGGGTTGAGAGTACCTAGTCTAAGAAAGTCGGTTCTCTGAAAATTAGTAATTAATCTTACACGAATAATCGGAATTAAGATGAATTTCTCTTTCATTTTGAGGTAGCCTACTTTGTTAGGCAGGGCTCTTTTATGGAGAGTGACTGATTCAATGGACTTGTTTTCCATTTTGAGGTTGAAGAAGTTTCTCTTCTTGAACTAATTCTCCATTTCCATGTCGTCAACTCTACGGGTGAGGCCTCTAACCGAGAAAAGTGGCATTATATTTAAATTAGTCATTTTCAGCCACCTGTCAATCAACGCCTAGAGATCATACTTACATTGTTATTAGCGAGATTGAGGACACTTTCCTTTAGTTCAACCTGGGTCCTACAGTTTTTCAGAATACAATGACATACTTTACATTTCCTAAATAAACAGTACCAGAGAGTGGCACTCTAATTGGTACTCTAAGTGGTACTCTAAGTGGTACCAGAAAGTTGGATTAGGGTTAGTGGGAAAATGTGTCCAAACTTTTGACTGGTACTGTATGTTCTTCATTGTTCTTCTCAATAAGGAGCATCAAAACGCATACATGTATGTATAATGTATATATGTCTGTCTTTCTCTAACACTATCCTCGCTTCTCTGTTTCTGCTCTACTACTGTCTTACTTCTCTCTCAGCGCACTTCCTGTCCTGTGATGAACAGGAGAAGAGTGAAGGAAGGAAGAGCGAGCAAGAGGGCGCATACAAGAGAGTGAGCGAGCGAGAGGGAGAGAGAGCAAGAGGGCGCATACAAGAGAGAGAGTGAGCGAGCGAGAGGGAGAGAGAGCAAGAGGGCGCATACAAGAGAGTGAGCGAGCGAGAGGGAGAGAGCAAGAGGGCGCATACAAGAGAGTGAGCGAGCGAGAGGGAGAGAGAGAGAGAGGGCGCATACAAGAGAGTGAGCGAGCGAGAGGGAGAGAGAGCAAGAGGGCGCATACAAGAGAGTGAGCGAGCGAGAGGGAGAGAGAGCAAGAGGGCGCATACAAGAGAGTGAGCGAGCGAGAGGGAGAGAGAGAGAGAGGGCGCATACAAGAGAGTGAGCGAGCGAGAGGGAGAGAGAGAGAGAGGGCGCATACAAGAGAGTGAGCGAGCGAGAGGGTGAGAGAGCAAGAGGGTGCATACAAGAGAGTGAGCGAGCGAGAGGGAGAGAGAGAGAGAGATGGGCAGGGAGAGAGCGATTGTCTGTCAGGAGGTCTCTAAACAGAGAGAGATAGCTAGGTGGTCACTGAGCTGTGAACAGCGAGTAAGCGAGAGATTGAGAAGCGCAAAAAGAGAAGAGGGAGGGAATACGGGCAGGAGCGAGATACAGATCTAGAGGGGAGGAGAAAGGGGGGAGAGGGGAAGAGGACACAAACAGGGAAATCAACACCGCCACTCCACGCAGCATGTGGGCGGGGGGTGGGGGGGGGGTTGGAGCTTGTCGGGAAATCGATGCATCACACACACGTCGCACGCAGCGCTCGGCGAGGGCGATGACGTGGTCTGCAGCACAATATGGACTTAATGAGGCACAGCAGGCCTGCTACGCTCTAGCGCGCGCACACACACACACACTTCTTCATTCCAGCTCTTTTATCATTATTTGCCCAGGCCCCATCGTTCTATCACTTTCCTTCATCCTCTACCACCCCTCTGCTTCACCTTTCCAGAGTCATATTTCCAAATGCCTATTTCAATTTATCCCTCCTTCCTTCCTGCCTGCATCCCTTTTTTTATATTCTCTGACCTCAACGTCTGTCTTCCATTTCCTGTTCTATTCAAACCCTGCTTTTCATCCAGAGTGGTAGAGAGTTAGTCAAACGATGTAGAGCTGTATGTGTGTGTCTACACACACACACACACACACAAATATGCACAGCCACAGCCCGTGAAAAATTAGTTCTAGTGTGACCCCCACGCCCCCCTCCTTTTTTCATCCTCTGCCTCCTTCTCCTTCCAAGCTATTTGGCACCAATTAGAGGTGGTTCAGATTTGAAGCAATGGGGAAGAAAGGGAGGAGTGAGAAAGAAAAGGGAGAGAGCGGAGGGACAAAGTGAGGGCAGAGAAAAGGGAGAGAGACAGACTAGAGGAAAAAGAGGAGGAAGAGAGGGAAGGAGAGAAAAAAGAGAGATATGGAGGGAGATAGGGAGAAAAGTGATATGGGGAGGGAGGGATGGAGGCACAGGGGGGGGGAAATGATTTTAAGGCGGGCTTCAATAAAACTGTCCTCTCAGAGTTACACAGTTAGTATGGCTCAGGTTATTGCTAATCAATAAAGGAAACACCCACAGGACACCCCACTGGCACTTTACAACAGCTACCTTGACATACTGACACTCACACAGACAGGCACAGTATGTAGATGGATCTACTATACACTCATGAGTTCTGAGTGGCAGAAAGAAAGAATACAAGAACAAAGTCAGACACTAACAAACACAACCATTCTACCTTCTCAATTAAAGTGTTGGGTGACCTGAGACAACACAACACAAGACGGACACTCCCGGATAATAGAATTTCCAAAGCCCTGAGAGTCTAAATGACCCGACCTTTAACCTGGTAACAGATTGAGTTATATAACTGATGGTAGCCAGAGGTCAGCATTGGACTCACATCTCAAATCTGTTGGTGCTCATCTCCCTGACCAGGTTGAGGTAGAGGTTGAAGGTGATGAGGCAGACCCAGGCCAAGGCACTCCAGTCTAAGGAGAAAGGAGGAGGGGGGATGGAGGGGGACGGAGCGGGAGGAAAGAAGGGAGGGGAGGAATGGATGGAGAGACCGACGAGAAAAGGAGGGAGAGTGAAGGGATGTAGGAAGGCAGAGAGAAGAACGGAGGGAGGAGGGATAGGGAGGGATATCAAGGTTAGCTTACACATCTCTGGTTACATTTGTGTATAGTTAACATGTGTGTGTGTGTGTGTGTGTGTGTGTGTAACCTCTATGATAAATGAGGCCCCGTTCAGCAGTAATATGAAGGAAACCTGTGGCTGATGGTGATGAATGAGAGGGGGAGCAGAGAGAGATAATGATGAACTTTGGGGAGGGGGTGCAAGGAGAGACCAAAGATGACAGTGGAGAAACGCAAACAGAGGAAAAGAAGATAACAAGAGGAGCGTGAGAGAGAGATGGAGAGAAAGAGAGTGAAGTAGAGAGACAGTAAGACACAACAATGTACAATAGAATTCCCATGGGTAGTGCCACACTCTAAAGCATCTTATGTCCCAGTCTCCTCCATTGTGTTTGTGTGTGTGTGTGTGTGTGTGTGTGTGTGTGTGTGTGTGTGTGTGTGTGTGTGTGTGTGTGTGTGATTATATGTGACAGGGCAGGCAGTGCTGACTGTCAGAGTGATGGATTCCCCGAGCTACACACAGTGAACCCATGCTGTCTCTAAGGAGATGGACACACTGACACACACACACACACACACAATTCTACACAACCAGCGAAGGAATAACACTCCTTTTGTCTGTCTGTCTGTGTACTGAGCGGTGGCAGAAACTGAAGTTATCTTCCGCTGCGCCTCCCGATGACAGCTGGTGTGATAACAAAAACACCTTACATAATCCTCCTGCCTCGAACTTCCTCCTGCCTCGGTTTCTCCTCCTGGAGCCAGGTCTGACATCAGCAAAAACCGACACACTCTCTTCTCAGCGTGGCACAAATACACCCCTGCTCCATGTTCTTCTGAGACTCACCCCATAGACTTCCTCTCTCTCTCATCCAGCATCTCCTTTTCTCTCCTTTTGTCATACACAAACAGAACTGGAACAGTTCTGAAAGTGTATTTGGGGGTCACAGCCCTGCTGGAAGACCTATGACCTTTGGCTGAGACCCAGCTTTCCAGCATTGGGTTCAACATCACTCTTCTCTTCATGCACACAATAAAGGCTAACCCTAACCCTGACCCAGAGGCAGACAAGCAACCTCCTCCCGTGTTGACTGTGGGGAACGTGTTCTTTTCATGAAAGGTGTCATTTTGTTTCCTGTAATAAAAGTCCTCGAATATCGTGTGCAAGACAGATCATGTTTGTATATCTTATTTGCAGTTCTTCTGTTCTCTCAGAAGTTTTGGGGTTTGAGTGTGTGTGTGTGATAATGCATGTTACAGGAGTCTTACCAAAATAAGTGAGCCACCAAGCCTGGAAGTTGCATAAACTGCCTTCAGGGTGGGACTCACTCTGGGGAAGGAAGAAGAGGGAACACATAATGCATGCCTGTGTGCTTGTGTGTGTGTGTGTGTGTGTGTGTGTGTGTGTGTGTGTGTGTGTGTGTGTGTGTGTGTGTGTGTGTGTGTGTGTGTGTGTGTGTGTGCATGCGTTGAAAATAAATGACTCACCATGACATATGCTATACTGTCAAAGAAGGCCGCTATTGTCAGACTGAGAATCATTTTCTGCAGAGACAGGTTGAAGAGACAAAATAGAGATATCAAAAGAGAAAGAGAGACTCTCATTACAGACTGCAGGAACCTCAAACCACACACACAGCCTACTCACACAAGCAAAGACATACTCACACAAGTACGAAGTCTCATATACCCACACATGACCATATACCAGCATGTGTGTGTCAGTGAGAGAGAGACAGAGAGAAACAGTGTCTCAAGGAGTATGATAAAACATGAAGAACAGTGAGGTAACCATAGTATCCACGTTTGTTATTTGTTCTTTTAAATATTTGGTTGACCTTTAGAGTTGTGCTTGCTGTGATTTTGTCATGATTGCATGTCCCTTCACTGTGGACTGCCATTGGCAACATTGTTTCATGTGCACAAATACAGTATAATAATCTGACGTATGAATTAAAACAGAGAAGAGGAAAAGAGGGAGGAAAGTAGAGAGACTTGCAACATGTCATGATCTGGTGTAAGCTGGTCCAGAGATAACAGGATCCAGGCAGGGTTTCACTGTAATCTGTCATCTACTTTAGATTAGATGACAGCCGGCACCACTAGACCTGACTGGCTGGCAGGACAGGTATTTCTCTTTCTGTTTCACACACACACATGCTTGAAAAACAAGTGCACAGGCACACACACACACAGCAACAGATACAAGCACGTAGCCTACACGCCGACAACTGCACTGACGCATGTACACATTCATGTAAACTAAGCTTACACAACACACTTCATTTGAAGCATTCTATTGAGTGATGATTGAGTGCACTGTAGACCGAGACTGAGAAACAGGAACCAGTTCACTATAATTACACAGAACCAGCCATAAGTCAATAGCAACCATAATTGATTTAATTTGAACACCTTAATTAAAGTTTCAATTATTGCCAGATGTGTTCTGCTCAATTTAACTTTCTTCAGTCACAAAGGTAAATGTTCCAATACACAAACAAACAACTTCAATAAACATGATAATTACCTGGGCCAATGACTGATAACGCCGTAGCAGCCAAATGACAAATAACATGAAGAAGCTAAAAGAGAAAAAGAGAGAGAAAAATGAACAGAGGAAGTTAGTGGGACAGAAAATTATTTATGCCCTCTTAGCTAATGAAATTCGTCACATTTGCTGAGGCTCACCATCCTATCAGAGAGAAGGTGCCCGTAGCTCGTTTTACTGCAAGGATCACCACCTGAGGAGACAAATCCCTCACAGGGCATCAGTCCATTTACTAACCACTCATGATGAAGACGTCGCTCTATACAGGGCTTGAAATTACGACCGTTTTGGTTGCACATGCTCCCGAAATTTGGGTCTGTGCGACCTCAAAATATATTTGGGAGCATTTGCGCGAGTGCAAGTTATTTACAAAACTCATAGCTCACTAATTAGCCTACTACTTAGTATGTGCGTGCTGTGAGCTGATACAGTGAGTGACCGGTCCACCAATCTATCCAACATTACATAACCAACTAGAGTTATGGGGAAATTGTGGGGTGTGCTTGCGTTGGTGGCAGACGGGTATCGTATAAAGCCCACCTGACAATTTGATTGGTACGAACAGCCCTTGTTCGGGCATATTTTTCCCCCAACGGAGCAATACCAGACCGAACTTCTTGACCTAAAATGTTGTGGGAGGGGTTAAGTTCGGCTGGTACCCAGCCTAGTCCCTTGGTGCACACAAGGGACTAGGGGACACAAGGGGAGCATCTGGTTTTGCATAGAACATTCTAGAAACTGATCGAACCGGTTGGTAGATGGAAGAGTTGCCAGGAGTGTCAACAAGCCTTCAATGAACGTGATTGGCTAGTTAAGTTACTTGGTGTGACACTGCATTTCAAGTAGGAAAAGGTACTTGAAGGGACACATTTCAATCAAATAAAAAGTCATATTTTATGTTTCATGATCCACCAAATGTTTTTTAACTGGTGAAAGGTCTGGACTGCTGGCAAGCCAGTTCAGCACCTTGACTCTTCTACTACGAAGCAATGCTGTTGTAACAGATGCAGGATGTGGTTTAACATCGTCTTCCTGAAATATGCAAGGCCTTCCCTGAAAAACATGTTGCCTGGATGCAAGCAAATGTTGCTCTACAACCCGCATATACCTTTCAGCATTGATGGTGCCTTTCCAGATGTGCAAGATGCCCATTCTATAGGCACTGATGCATCCCCATACCATCAGAAATGCAGGCTTCTGAACTGAGCGCTGACAACAAGCCGGATTGTCCACATCCTCTTTAGTCCGAAGGACAAAGCGTCCATGGTTTGAAAAAATAATTTCACATTTAAATTAGTCTGACCACAGAACAGTTTTCCCACTTTGCCCCAGTCCTTTTTAAATGAGCTTTAGCCCAGAGAAGATGACAATGTTTTTGGATCATGTTCACATATGGCTTCTTCTTTGCATGTTAGAGCTACAACCTGCATTTGTAGATTGCAAGGCAAACTGTGTTCACAGACGAAATCCCCAATCTCAATCTCCACCCTAAACCCTGAACCCTAAACCCTCACAGACTTTCTTGACGTCACATGGCAAGTGATTGAGTGCAAGAGGCTACACAGGCTTAAAATACTATGAATAGGAATGGGACAGTACTTTGCAGCATTGTCCCATGACCTTTTTTGCAAAGCTGAAACATGTTACACACTTATTGTGGGTTTGGGACTTTTTAATATTTTATGGCTTACTACTTTCTCCGCCATCAGTGAGCTTTGTGTTACAAGTGTGTAACACATGTGTTAAATGTGAAAACAAAATGTACACATGTAAAAACATGTGAACTTCAGGGTAAGTTGCTCCTTCTATGCTTGTTTGTTTACCATTCTTCTTCTTTGTTACCTTATAAACGGGTTTGCAAGGATTTTTCTCTCGCTTCCGGACTGGTAACCCTAGTGTTTCACGTCACAACGCTGTGAATTGTGGGCAATTCTCTTAGCCAAAGTCTGCAAAAATGCGGACTTACTGAAAGGGTGCATCAAGGGCCCAAAATGTCTGCCAAAGAGCCCTCACACACATGCCAATTTGACAGTATTAACCTAGTTAGTTGCAAATATTCCTCAAGCTGTTTATTTTTTGTAACACTTACCTTTTCCAGCCTTTTATTGCCCCCGTTCCAACTTTTTAGAGACGTGTTGCAGCCATCCAATTGAGAATTACCTTATTCTTTCCTTAAAATTGTTCAGTTCCAAAATTTAAACATTTCATATGTTTTTTTAATGATCTATTGTGAATGACATGAATTTATAATATTAACAAATCATTGCATTCTGTCTATATTAAAATGTTCCACAGTGTCCCAACCTTTTGAGAATTGGGGTTGTAAACCATTTAGTCCACACCCTCAACTACTCTGCCCGACACACAAATCTCTGAGGCTTCATAGGACACAAGACCGTGTCCTCTAAGAGTATACAAATTATACAAATACACACACATTTACCAAAGCCTCACTGTAGTGTAGCTGTGTGTAGTGTGGAGCTTTACTGATCCCCGGGAGAACACTGCACTTTTTCAGCCACATCAAGAGGAAAATGTACAAATGGCAAAGAACCTACATTGGAAATGATCAGACAAACCTAACTGTTTGACAGATTCAGGTTTTTCTGTAAATGGATGAATCTGGATCTAGGTTGACTGTTCAGGCTTACAAGTAGGTTAGGTGGGTGGCTGGTAATTAGGTAGAGTGATGCAAGCTTCTTACAGCTTCTCGGACACACAGTAGTTTGTGGGCCATGTGCTGTACAGCATTGCTGCAGCATTCCTGGGTAAACTAGGCCATTGCTGTAAGCCAACAACAACTTGGATCCACCCAATAACAAAAACCTCACTTTGGGACTCATTGACATAAACATTGTGGCTTCCGATTTATAGCCTTATAACTGGTCATAGGCCTATTTAATATTTCAGCTATAATTAATTCGGCTTTACCCATACGGTCATAGTTGTGTGTGTGTTTTTGTGTTTATTAGTGCTCACGTGATTAAGGAAGACGTGAGCATAGAGGAAAAACACAATCATGGTTAGCTCTATGATATGCTTGGATGATAAAGGCGTGTCATTTTACATGATCCCACGCTTGAATCAACCACTGAACTACGACTCCAAGTTAGGTTGTTTCTACTTATGTTGATGAACTAGGCTCTATTAACCGTGAACAAATGTTTGTTAAATACTAAGTACCATTGCTAAGCAATGGCAACAGATGACCATGGCGAACAGCTAGGCATTTTAAAGCAACAACAACGCTAAATTGCTGTTTTTAAAGAAAATCCAGCTAACCTATGGTTCAGATCACTAGAAGACACCGTTTTCCGATAGATGTACTATATCTAAAGGCCTATATCTTAGCAGCAAATTATATCAATATCTAAGTAAGTAGTAACACACGTTACTTGCATGCTGGCTGGGTGTTATCGTGGACTGTTGATGAACAGAAAGCTAGTACTAGTAGTACTACTAGTAAGAAACGGTACTGTCTGTAGCATTGACGACAAACCAGCTACCACAAGGCTAACACCAGCTCTAAAAGCCCGATAGAAATAGCAACTAGTGTAGTATAGCTACAAAGCTACTTACACATCGATAGTCTTCAGAGTCTGTATTGAAGAATACACAAGGTGTACTGTTGTTTGTTAATGGTACGTCTTTACTGCCCATTTCTGTTATGCTAGCTAGCTAGCAAGCTAATTGGCCATCAATGTTTGGCGTCTAGTCCAGAAGCGCACGTGAGCTGACATCAATATTCTACAGTGCGCATCGAGGGGCAATATTAGCCAACATTCGATGCGATTCCTGAAAACACGAAGTTTTGAAATTGTTATTTTATCATTGTATCAGTAGGTCCCTTCAAAAGGGGAGCTTCCGTAGCTTATAGTTATCGCTTATAATAGTCGAACGGCATTTTCATAAACTTGTTGATGAGGTGGATGGTTATTTTGCGGAATATAGGCCTACGATTTGTGAGGCCTAGACAGTTATAATGTTTGCCATAGGATATTCTGTCTCTCTTTACAATTTGATTAAACGTAAACATGTTTTTTTCTCAAAACATTGAGAAAAAAACATAACCTCCTATTTTAAATTGATAAGAAATAGCCTAGACATACATTTCGAAAATGTAGCCTTATTTGGTTAAGTTAGGACATTTCTTTACATTCGTCCTAGTAACGTGTTTATAATTAGCCTGTCGCAGTATGCATGTTTTTTATTTTAGTAAAGGTTATCCAACACTGCAAGAAACGCGCACAGACACACTATAATAGCCTAAACGTGTGAACGATATTATGGTATCATTAAATTTCGTCTCAAATGTCCTTGTAAGCTAGACTAGCTACAGCCAAATGACTGAGAAACGTGAGAATGCATAAGATACCCTAGCTTTGGTTTTGTCTACCTGTTTTGGAAAGTCAATAGGCTATATAAAATATAAGCTACTTCTGATTCATTATAAAGCACCTAGTTGAATACATGGAAGAAGTTACTCACTTAAAGGGTTTCTGAGTAAAAGTGCTGACAAATTAGGTTATATTCATAAAAAAAGTGTATTTCTTCATACATGTCATAAATACAAAAGAGGGCAGTGAATGAAAAATACATCTTAGGCAGATATGGACATCTGCATTAATACCATGGTAATGAAACAACATTATAAACATCTACAACAGGACATGATCTCTTGGAAACACTTCATTTCTCTATAACAGTGTATCAGTTGTTTCCATGTCATTGAGCATGTGGAGCATGTGGGATCATAGGCTTGGTGGCGTCTACCAAGCCTCCTTCAATTCATGCACAAAAATACATTAATTGTCACATACAATAGAAAGCAGTAGGCTATGCTGGCCATACAGACAATAGGCTACATTGGACACAATGGCATCATTAGCCAGGCTAAGTCCCCTGCCATGTTGTCAGTCGCTGAGTGGACTGTCCCAATGCAAGTCTGTAGGCTTTAGCATGAAGCATTTTCGACTTAAATAAACAGTTCTCTCGAATATTTAACTCGAGATTAAATGTAATACATAATTAAATAAACATATTGAGATGAAGGTATGGTGCACCGCTGGACACGGGGCATCAAAAATCATCGAGTGCAAAACGACTGAGGAAATGGAACCCGAATATAGGCCTACCACAATACAGGCCATCCAGATATTGGAGTAAACACACCAATAGGCCTATACCATATACAACAAAGTAGACCAATACATTGAGAAAGACAGCTTTCTGTGCTCTCTTAATTTTTAAAATGCCTCCATCAAACGAATTTCATCAGTGGCAAATCATTGTGTTCAGGTCCAATCGTTCCCATACATCGAGTGGAAGCAACACCACCAGAAATTAAGACAAAATAGGCTACAGTTCGAATAGTTAAAGTTATTGACCCCAGCCTCAAATGCCGATCTCCTGCTCGTAGCGTTTGGTAAGGGTGTCAGCCTGTCGCGTCAACTTGGAGAGGACGCCCTGGAGCCCTGTCAAATGGAACTGAAACTGCTTCTCCAGGTCTGCCTCCTCCTCCTCCTCCTCGACCTCTTCTCCCTCGGAGTCGATTCTTGAGAGTTCCTGCTTGCGCCTCTCCCCAGCGCACCGGACCCCCCATTCCATGTCGCGACGGATAGACTTGAGGAGCTGGTAGTAGCTGTACATGTCTGCGTCGTCCAGGTCGTTGTTGGTCTGCGATTTTAGAGCTGCCATCTCCCTCTCCTCGTCCAGCGGAACGTCCCGGAGTAGGCTGGGTACCATGACCGTCTGGTCCATGTTGTTGACGGCGCCGAGGAAGCGGTTCATGGCGTTGAACAGGGAGTTCTTGGGGTTCTGGGCTTCTGAAATCTGCATCATCTTGTCGAGTTTGTTCTGCTCCTCTTTTTTGTAGTATATAGACAAATATGTCTGTCAAATGCGGCCGTAGCGTGCTCTGAATAGCTTGCTGCACTCCTCGGACTGTTTTAAATCTTGCTTAATCGGCTTTGAGATCAACCGACTTTTCACGTTCAGTGCTGGAGCAGAGATTGGTCGCTGGATAAATCGTGTCAGAGATTACTTGGTTCCAGACGAATTAAGAGACTTAAATTCAGTCGTCTCTGTGTTGTCTTCTGTCTTCTTTAGTTTATTTCTGCCAAGTCGAGGTTCTGAGCCGGTTCTTATAGCAAAGTGGGTTTCGTGTTCAAGGGCGTTCCCTAAACCTGTTTGTCAAGGTAATCGTCTGTGTGTAACCCGAAACCCTAACCTTAAATAGTACCCAACCTAAATGCTTCATTTGCTACTAGTTATTATTGCATGTAAAACAAGTGCAATAGACTATGAGATGCAGAATGATTAGCCTATAGATTAAAATGGAACGGTAAATAAACACAGACAATTAAACAATTAAATGTTAAGAAAATTTCTTCTGAGTGTACACAGTAAATCGTAGCCTATGTTGAGCTATTATTCACAAACATGAGTAAATCTACATAGCAACCAAACGGTCTGGCATTTGTTGTTAAAAAGTAACTTTAGTATCACTCACAACATACACATTTTACAAGAAGAAACTTTTCCACAGAGCGAAATTGACAATAATTTAGGATTATTCATGAGGAAGCAAATCGGCCCATTGAACCCTGCCTTCACATCAAGCCAATCAAAAGCTACCTTAAAAAGGGCTTGTCAGACACAATGTTTTTACAGGTGAATGAATATCTCTATTGTAGCCCTGATGTGGCTTTGACCTAATATGAATGTAAGAGGTGATTGCAGTTGTAAAAAAAACTATTGCACTGTTATTCACTTAAAAAGATGAGAGATGTCAACAGCCGAACCCCTCTCAGTTAATGCTGTATGCAAGATCCCAGATTTGCCTGTAAACACACACATCTAGAGAGACAGATGGAAGAAACCCAATAACTGGACAACTGTGATGATAAAGGATAGAGAACTGTCTGGGGCGGCAGTTGCTTTCATGTGATACTGGAGTCAGATGGCTGAGCGGTTAGGGAATCGGGCTAGTAATCAGAAGGTTGCTGGTTCGAGTCCAGACTGTGCAAAAATGACGTTGTGTCCTTGGGCAAGACACTTTACCCTACTTGCCTCGGGGGAATGTCCCTGTACTTACTGTAAGTCGCTCTGGATAAGAGTGTCTGCTAAATGACTAAATGTAAATGTACTGTGATACTGACCTACACCTGGTTGCAACCAACACTGATACTATCTAAAGACTTTATGTATATACACACACACACAGACTATCTCTCTTCCTTTAATTCTCTGTTAATTCTCTCTATGTGTATGTATAAGTTAGGGCAAAACAAATACAAGATTCAGATTTGTTTCCATGGGTGCTAAAGAGAGGAGATACTGGCACAGAGTGTTCTGGAATGCACCAATGATTCAGAGCCTTGGACTGGAGAACTGACTGCAGCATAAATGAGGAATGTAAACATGAATGACAGAACCTGCTTGGTCGGTCACTCCTCTTTCTTTTATCTCTCTCCCCATCAGCCTCTTTGCTGCCCCACCTTCTTTGAGAGTATAAAACATTTTTGGTTCTCTTATCAGAAAATTCCTGCAACGCCGCCCTGCTGCCAGCCCCTTTCGATCATCTGTGATATCTCACATTTCTCTTGTGTCAGTTTCTCTTTCCTTAGCCTTCCTATAGCTTTCACTCCATTGTATTCTCTCCCCCTCTCTCTCTCTCTCTCTCTCTCTCTCTCTCTGTCTCTCTCTCTCTCTCTCACACCACACACACACACACACTCTACCTCTGTTTCCCTCTCTTTAGGTCTCTCCCTCACACCCCTCCTTGTCAAGCTCCCAGGCTCCCACAACTCCCCCAGTGTACAAATGCTCAAACCAGTCAAACTGAACCAGGATCAGATTAGACGTAGATGTAGGTCAGCAGTTTTCACAACAGCACAGGCCTGGACTGATCCCATATCTGATTGGATGCAAAGCTTAATGTGTTTGGCCAACATATGTCAAGCATTTAAATGTAAGCAATATCTTGAGAAACGTCCTTTTGGCCTGTAGCTTTGAATAGAACAAAACCCTCTGGACACCAAGCTGAATGGAGTAAAAACACAGTTAAAAACTTAAAACGTACGCAAACACAACCGCACAAAGATACAAATACCCAGAGAAGCATATCATTGTTCTAGACTATCCACAAGGATATGTATTCTATAATAGCTATAGGCCTGTGTGTTTGTAGGCTATGGGCATTTGACATAATACAACAACAAATATTCAATTGAGCTTTCCTTGGTCCCTTTCCTGGAAAGACAGACGAAATAGATAAAGGGAGGGGAGGTGTCTCTCAGTGACTAGCCTATCTTATAAGGTCTATATTTATAATAAGGAAGTCAGAGGGTTTGCCGTTGAAAGGGAAGGTGACGTAGCCTAAAGGAATACTTCCATAAGCTATCCCTTACTTTACAAATTGGTTAGCCTTAAATAGGTTAGTTTGTTAATAAAATCAGTTTGCGCACATGGTATGGTTGTATTCGGCTCAGGGGCTGACGGCATACGCGCTGCCGTGCAGATATGCTGGTAATTTCAGTAACAAGATGAGAGCGGACGGTCTCCCCGGGTAACGGCCCACCAGCGATCTTGTTGCAACAAGCTTCCGGACCGCTGCGCTCACATGCGGAGCAGAGCACTTTTCTACTCGTTCGTTTTTCATCGATACTAAGTCGCCATCGTGTGGTGAAGAGGATCTTACCTTCACACTTTATGCTGAACAGTTGGTTCTCGAACATCTTCCAAAGTGCAGTTTTGGTGTCCATGTTTTCCAGGAAGGTTTAGCCTTGCTCACAAAACGGAAGAAGCCACCTCAAGTCATAGGTTTATAATTTGTTAATTCGGATTCAAATTAATTTATGGTTCGGAGCCATATGCTCAGATGCTTCACTGCCATATACAGGTGCTTGTCATATTATCAGAATATCATCAACAAGTTGATTTATTTCACTAATTCCATTCAAAAAGTGAAAAGTGTATATTATATTCATTCATTACACACATTCTGATATATTCAAACGTTTCTTTTTTTAAATGTTGATGATTATAACTGACAACTAGAAAATCCTATCTTCCACTTCAGAATACCCCATAGATTTCCGATGGTTTTAAGGTCAGGCGAGTTTGCTGGCCAATTAAGAACAGGGATACCATGGACCTTAAACCAGGTTGGCACTGTGTGCAGGTGCCAAGTCCTGTTGGAAATTGAAATCTGCATTATAAATTGAGAATATTCTAATTATATGACAAGCACCTGTAGGTATTAGGATAATAGCAGTTGCCCCCCAAAATTGCATTGTCCGAATAAAGCTAGATACCAATTGATACCATCATGGAAACGCACTGATTGAGAGCTGCAAATTGTGTTTTACCATGTGAAATGGTTTAAGGTTTTGACAACAAACAAAAATACATTTTGAACAAATGACGACACATCATGTTCAATTATCATTATTATTTATTAATACAGAGATCACTGATGGTTACAATATCTACTGGTGCTGGATGTAAAAAGGTTGGCTCTGTGGAATGCAACTTTGGTGCCCTGCAGTGTAAGCTGCACGTCACCGCAACTTCATAGTATCACCATTACCATGATTAGTTCAAATTTAAGAGGAAACACATTGTTTAATGCGTCAGAGGTTCAGTAACTTGGATTTTCATTGAGTTTAACAGTTTTAAAACAGAACCTTTTGTGGGAAATTCAGCACACACAGTCGTTGTCTAACACAGGACTAAGATAATGTGGGTAATCCGGTTTTCCTGTATAAAAGCTCTGAGCCTTTCCATCTAAAAGCAAGGGTTAAATAAATCATAGCTTTCAATATCATTAGTTTGAGAGGTTCACCCAATCAGAAACCAATCCCAAGCACACATCCCACCCCCTTTACCATGTTGTAAGCCAAGAATCTCTCTAATAATGCCAGGAATCATGTGTGTACAAATTAGAAAGGGTTTATTTTCCCACGATCAGCTCAAGAACCGGGCACTCTGCAAAGTTCATATTCTGCAGGTGCCCTTTTTATAATCCAACGGAGTGCAGTAGCGCAATTGAACCATTGCAATTAACAAAGCGTAGTAAGGAAAATAGAGAAATTCTGGTTAGAAGTGAATTCACTTTTACAACCGATAATAGTTGCTTTCAAAGGGGCTGGCTTGCTAACAGAATGACAATATAGTGGATATACTTTTAGTATAGATCAGTGAATTTTGTTACATAAATTAATGTGTTTATTGATGTCAAAACTGACTGCACATTGCAAATGTACAAGCGCTGTATGGTGAATTAGGCCTACAACTATGACAACCTGGCTCAACCATTGTGCATGTAATGACTTCTGTTATGAACTAAATGTTTAGATGCTTGTGGTGGTAAGACAATTTAACAGAGAACAAATATAGTACATTTTGATCAACATTATATAAGCAATTTTTAGCCTTAGGAAACAGCAGACAAATGAAGGCTACATAATAATTTGCATTAATGTAAGCTACCACAGGACTGGCAATTTGACTAGAATAGATGTGGGGGTTGAACAAGTACTTCAGAGATGACAGAGAATTTCAATTGTGATCTGAAAAATATAGGCACCAAAACAACTGAGAACTGTCATCACCAGCTGTATCACGGGCACTGCAATATATAATTCCAGAAATATGTGTGTGTCACTAAAATCACTGCTGGCACTGTATTCTATCTATAATTCCAGGAATATGTATTTGTGTATTTCACTGACATCTCAATCAACGACTGCATCACAGGCACTATGCACTAGTGAAGTATAGCATGAGTGTAACACATAGGCCTACTGTAGCTAGGGTTGGGTTTCGAAACCCGGTGCTAATGTGGCACCGGTACCTACATGACTGGTATATACTGGACCGAATCAGAACACAGATTTCGATGCCTCATAAATGCCACTTAAATGCCTGAGCTGTTGATTTAAATATTTGCCGTACATAAGAAGCATCATCACCATTCATGATCGCTAGTTACATCATAGCCTACTGCATTCATGTGGTGTCAGAATAATTAGAAAAATCTTTTCCTGATTGAGAAAATTAATGTGAATGCAAGTCGTGAAGAACATGGCAGACAACATGGATTTTTTTCATCCAATAAAAAAGCTGTTCTTTAATGTCCATCCACTGTCGTTTTGTGGCTCTGTTTTTTAGGTATCAGTTCAGGCACCGTTTACGCACCGGAATCGTTTAAAAAATATCGATTTGGCACCGATATTGTAAAGATTCAAACGATACCCAACCCTAACTGTAGCAGACTGGTGGGAAGTTCCTGTAAGCGTTGCTTGCAAACCCAGTCCACACATATCTACACATTTCTTTTTCTCTGGGCCTTTGGAATCAGCCAACTACCACACAAAGATATATAATCAAACTGAGATTCACATTTGCACCGACATTTCTTTCTCCATCTGTGACAGAGCCCTGTCAAATTAGTCACACACTGTCAAGCGAACACACACAGGCACACACACACACACACACACATACACACACACACACACACACACACACACACACACACACACACAACACACACACACACACACACACTTGTATTGATATTGTTGTGGGTACTCACAATTCAGTCCCATTCAAAATAATTGTTCTCAAATTCTAACCTCAAACCTTAACTTTAACCCAAAAGCCTAACCTGAACCCTACACCAAAACCTTACCCTCGCCTCAACACCTAACCCTAAAACGATATAACCCAAAAAAGCACTTAAACTTGAGAGGTCCTGAAGCCTATACTAAACTTAGTTGTAGTGAAAGACCAAATACTTTATTTATTTTATTATTCTATTTGTATTTCTTACCATAAGTGAACATTTGAAAAGTGCAATGTCCGCAAGTAATGTGCATTGTGTTGTGTTATTGGCTACCACCCTCACCTAGAGAATTATAACATAGACACAACAGCTCAAATCTAATTTGATGAACGTATTCCATAACAACAAAATATCTGAATGTTCTACACAGTGTAATTATATAATAATATTGTAATATATATATATAGCCTTTTTTCGTATTTTTGAAGCTTGAAGGAAAGTTTGCAGGTTGTGTGAGTTCATGGCCAGATGGCCAGACCCATAAACATATTTATCATTTAATAACATTGCGAGGATACAGAATCCATTGACGAGCCTGTGTGAATGCGGTCTTAAAAAAACATTTACAGATTTTTTGAGATAGCTATAAGTGATTGTTTTAATTGAGCAACTATGGGATTACAGGGTTAACATTTGCAATTGCATGCACATGTTTTAACACGAACATGGCATAGAGAAAGATGGAGTAACATTAGGAAAGAATGAGTGATATGGAAGGAGTGAAGGATGTATTTTGTTCTAATACATTTTTAAATAAACATTATTAGGATTCATGACCAACACACTTGATGATAAGCAGTTAGTAATAAGCAATGTCATTGTTGTTTGCACTCCTCTCCTGTTTTAACCAATGTCCTCTTTATTATCAAAGATTTACATTATTTTACTACTCCACACTCCAACATAATTTAGTAATATAAATTAAATGCCACTGTCCGTTTTTCAATTAAATGTTAAATTATCATGAACAGCCTGAAATAAAGCAAACTAACAGATTCAATCTTCCAATCTTTTGGTATGAAGTTATGCAAAAAGGTAAACCATTGTCTTGACACTGAAAACCCAGGGTTAAACCTGAAGTTACCTTGCTAACCCCTAAAACCTTGCTATGTAGTATAAATTCCAGGAAAATGTCCCCACATTTCATAGTATTTCTTATTTTCCTTTTCTTCCCCACAAGAATAGCAAAACAAGTCCACAAACACACACACACACATACATGCACACACACACACACACACACACACACACACACACACACACACACACACACACCACACACACACACACACACACACACACACCACACACACACACACACACACACACACACACACACACACACACACACACACACACACACACACACACTCTCACATCCTCACAAACACACACTTACACATTATCACATGACCCACACACTCAAACAAAATGCACGCACACGCTCATACACAGAATTGCGCTGACAAACACATTAATGAAAAAAGAAAAAAATCTAAACAATAAAAATACAACATTGAGTATCATGTTCGTATAACATCTCAATATGTGACATTTTCAACTCAAATAAAAGTAAAGTAACTATGTTTCACATTCAGAGAAAATGAACGTAAAATTTAGATTTTAAACATATTGTATGGAGTGAGACACATAAATACATCTAGACTTCATCAGTTTTATTGAACTTCAAGCAACCTTCTGAGATGAGAAGTGAAAACGGTAAGGTAAATATTTGTAAAATATGTTGTCAATTTTTGTTCTACCTGTTTCTGTACAAATGTATTTTTCAGTGATGAGAGGCATGGAAGGAGCTGCATGCCTGATTGAGAGGTGCTATGTGCAGAAGCAAATCTATGGATAAGTATGAAGTTAATTAGGAGCTTTAACACTGACCTACTATCAATGTTCATATGTTACCTCTAATAGTTCAGGTTAAGATTTACAGAGAACAAACGGGTCCACACCAGAACAAAGACAACTTCAATGCCAGACAGCGATTGGCAGAGGGATGGAGATATAAAGCTTTTCATGGCACAGCAGTGAATTAAGGAATGGCTTTTTTACAATTAGTTACATTATTAAAATGGGAGATAGCTGGACAGGGAGATGGAGACAGAGAGAGCTCACTGTGAGAAAAGATGCAATGTGCTGTACTGGGGAAATGGGTGTCCGTCCTCATTCCCCAGGCTTCAAAGGTGTCACCCTGTCATCCTCTCCTCTTCATCTCCCTGAAATAATAAATGATCCATGCTCATTTACAGTGTTTCTGTTTGTGTTTGTATGTGTGAGTAAAATGTGTCTTGTTTAACCTTTCTTGTGAGGACATTCTCTTGGGCCCCACAACGTTGAGTGCTATTTCTAGTTTTATTTTTATTTTTTAGGTTTAGGGTTGGAATTACACAAAGAGGTAAGTTCAGGGATAACACCATTTTGAATAGGAGTTAATTGTACGTCCTCACTAGGATAGTAAAACAATTCTGTTTGTGTGACAGAGAAAAGGAGAGTGTGTGTGTGTGTTTGTGTGTGTGTGTGTGTGTGTGTGTGTGTGAGCATCTACTCAACTGCTCGATCACTGTTACACCATCTCGTACTGATTAGCCGTGATGATCCTCGAAAGACAGCATGCCAGTAACATGCCAATCAACTGAGTTGGAGGGAGGGACACACAGTAAAAAGGGAAGAGAAGACACAAAAAAGAGAGGCCAATTGAGTCAGGCTTAAGAAGATAGTGGAGAAATGAACAATCCAAATGAATCATGTACTGAACTCTTTGTAAAAAATGTAGGCCTTGTGGTCCTTTCTGACCTGTGAGAAGGCGATGCCAAATGTCACTCCTGCGATGATGGCCATGTTGGTTTCTAAGAAGGAGGTGACTAGCTCGTAGCAGCCCTGAATACAGAAAGCCCCAGGTGTACGGTGGACAAACAGGCTAGGATATTAAAGGGTGAAAGCTTTGGGACATATCATGCTGTAACATGGGATCTAAGATGTGTACTGACCTTCTGGTTGACCTTGGTGGGGGCCACAGTGGCATTGCGGAGGTCCTGGGGGCTGCAGTCGGAGGCATTGGAGCAACAGCTGGATGGGAGGCCATTGGAAGGGTAGTACACACTGGCCAGCCAGCTGGTGTAGTTATACACCCCACAGCATTGCAGCTATAGGGGGAACCGGGGGGAGAGGGCAGTGGGGCAGGGAGCATTTTTAATTTTCCAAAGCAAGACAGTAAGTTTGAAGGATTTTGGATATACAATCTCGCATGGATGTAACATTCTATATTCTGGTCAGTTTGCTGATTTGGGGGATTCTAGGCATAAACGTTCTAGAGAGCCAGTTTCTTGTTAAAGATCATTTCGGACAATCTGGAAAATTGTCAATGGAGGCGCTTGTGTTTACAGATGGCCTTTCTTGAAGGTAGGGTCTGGACTAACTTTTCTGCTGTTGTTCTGTTGACTTACATTGTGCTGCATCATGTCCACGGCCAGACTGGTCTCATCTTGAGCGTTGTAGTTCAACACGGCATCCGTGTACGTCCTCAAGAATGTACCCTTGATCTACACATGCACGCACACATGCACACATGAAACAGAAAGTCTCCAACATGGAATAAAAGGTTGAGTATGGTGTTGTGTCGTGGGGTTGGAGAGACTGACCTCATGCCGAAAAACAAAACCGGATATCCCAGCCACTAACTCAGCCAAGAAGACCAGGGACAGGAACATTGCATACTGCAGACAGACAGAAGGGGTGGAAAGGAATCAAGAGAGAGAGAAAATTAGTCAAAGAAAGAAAACAGATGGAGAGTAATGTGACCTAAGAGGAAGCAAAGCAAAGCAAGGCAAGGCAAACTCCCCTCCCTCCCTCCTCTCAGTTTAAATCCTCCACCTCGCCCTCTCCCCTACTCTCACCAGCTTCAGCATCCATGGGCTCCCCCTACAGGTGGCAAAGCAGCCAAAAAGTCCGAAGACGATGATGACGGTGCCGGTGCTGATGAGCACGAAAGGTGCGTTGGTGGAATTGTCCGCAATCACAGAGATGTACGGACCCAGCATCAGCTTCCCCCATACTCCCACTGCCAGCAGGATCGCCCCTGTGATCTGGATAAAAGAACGAGAGAAGAAAGGAGACGGGGGCAGGGAGATTAGTATATTGAAACAGGCTAGTTCTAAACTTTATACATATAAAAGAAATACAAAGAATAGAGGGGAAAAGAGAATATAGAGAAAAAGAGGAACAAAATTGTAGGGGGGTGATTACAGAATAAAAAAGAGAGCAGTGGGGAGGTAGAAAGCAGGAGCAGGAATAGTGAGTGGAATAAGGGGGGGGGGCATTCAACCATTGTTCAATTGCTGAGCTTCACAAAGCAGTGAGGCCTCTTTCAGCTGCAGTGGCGATCTTCCACTGTATGCTGTGAGTTGGCCTGAAAGGAGAAAGCGCCACCCTGTGGCTCCATCTGATATACGGTATAGCCACATAGAGAACAAAACAAAAACAAATCGAATTCATCAACATTTAGATACGAAAGGCAACATCATAAGGGGTCGTGTCAGAAAGACAACATGGAGCATTCAACTAGTTTTGTTCATTGTTCTATATCCCCTGTGTGCAAAAGCTGGAGAGGTATTTTGATAACTACAAGTGAGAAAGCAAGATCACCTTTCAGCTTGTCCTTGACTCTGGCCTGGGGGAGGGGGCACAGCAGGTGCTTTAAGATATACACAAGCTGTAGAGCAGTAGAGAGAGGGCTGGAAGGACAAACAGGGGAGGAAGGGGAGTGGGGGACACTGGAGATGGAGTGAGCGAGTCTGAGGGTGACAACAGGGTGTGATGTTTTGGTTTACCGATATCTATCGCCCCCATTGCACACAGACATATTGACACAGACGCTCACACACACACCAACTAACAGAGTGCAAATCAAAAGAGCTCTTTGATGCTCAGTGAGGCACATCCTCCGGTTGCTCTCCTCTTAGCATTTCAAATGAACACAGCCCATGAAGACACGTGTTGTGAGAGGAACCGCCTGTGTCTCTGCCGGGGTGCGGCTTTCTGGGACAGAGCAGAAGGAAGAAGGGGCTCCGATTAGTTTAACACCCCCCTCCAGCGAAGCCTGATGCCAAGTCATTCCCACCTTTTTCCAAAATGGCTGCTGTATGTCTCGCTGCAAGCCAGGCAGACTATGCTGTAGGGTAGAACTGCAGACAGAAAATGTGCATCTGTGTTTGCATGTTAGTTGGCAATCACACACATTCTCTAAACACCCTGCAGCTCTCCGATCACCTCACCCTGAGCCTTTACTAAATGGCCTCAACTCACCATTTCATCAAATCGCCTACTCCTGATGGACCAGATCAATCAGGAGATGAGACAGAAAAAACAAACAGCCCAGTGACAAATGTTCCTTCCGTTGGTTCCACAATATTCTACATGGTTCCACATGGTTCCACATTGTTGAATCAGGTTAGTCTCTGTCTGATTCTACTTAGTTCTTAACCATACATGAGATGAAGCCAATGCTACACAGAGGATTTGGTCTTCAGAGTATCTACAACAACATGAGTCAGCTGATATTTCTCTTTACTCTATATTGTAGTTAGTCGGCAGAACACACACACCTACACACCCTATTAGCACAAGCCCACACACACTATTAACACAAATACACAAAACTGTTAACACAAACACACCATAACCTTCATACATTCACTGCTAGTTCTGTGCTGAGTAGACAGAGCTCAGGAGACAGCAGAAAATCAATGAGGTTCAGTGGGTTTCATTGAGCAGACTGGAATCCCCAACTACCTTACAGCCAACCTCCAGACCAATCTCATACCCTCCCCAGCCATAGCCAAGGCAGGAGGGAAATAACAATGGCCTATGGGTCCTAGGGGAACTAGGTCCCACATCTTTTTTACACATATTATTTGGAGGCATTTCTGCCTTTTATTATTTATTTCTGATAGAGATAGTGTGTTTGGAGAGGACAGGAAATGTGGGGGGGAGAGAGAGAGAGATGGGATGACATGCAGTAAAGAGCCCAGGACAGCCTACATGCAGTAAAGAGCCCAGGACAGCCTACATGCAGTAAAGAGCCCAGGACAGCCTACATGCAGTAAAGAGCCCAGGACAGCCTACATGGTGCAAGCATCAATCCGGTGAGCCACTGGGGCGCCGCCACTACCAGCATTTGAGTGAACAGATATGACAGCTTCTGGATGTACATTTTATCTAGATAAACTTCAAACAAGTCTACTGCAAAACTCAGGACAGAACTGATATTCTGGGAGAAAACACTAAATAAAACCATGATAGCCAATGGCGTAATGTTGAAAGAAACCCCCAAAATACAGTAGGCCTACAGTAGCAGGATATGTGGAGTGTAGTAAGCAATGCCATCTCTGTGGCGACTCGATGGTTCGGACCTCCTGTTCCTGAATTCCTGGCCCTTACAACCTCCCCTCCCCCTGGGTTTGGAACAGGCCTTTGCTTCTCTCCCCTGGCCCTAAAACAGGTGGCAGATCATTTTAATATAGCATGGTAAACATACCCTGAGTCTGCTGGTGGTGCTACTTTTAACCTGGCAGTTGTGTGCGTGAGACATACGGAGACGGACCATTCTGACCGGAAGACATTATCTGCCCTGACAAGCTGACGACAACAAAACACAGGCATGAGTTTCTAAGAATCCTACCCCCTCCCCAACCTCTGAAGAGAAGTAGAGCCGAAGGACAGACTCAACTAACTTCTAAGTACGCCCACCCCGCTTACATCCTCTGGTGATCTCTCTCTCTCTCTCTCTCTCTGGGGTGACACTTAATAATCATAGCTTGGGACCCAGGCCAGGGCTGTTGGAGTGCCAAGGCTGCCATGTCCGGTCTAATTATAAACGTTCGTATTGATGATACCCACACATGCTGGCTTGGAAGGACGGCTATGGCTTGTGATAAGGACATGCTAGTTAATAACCCAGGTATGGTAGCCAACGTCTGTGTGTAGTCCCAGATACTATGCCTTTAGTCTTTCACCAATAGCCATATTGGTTTTGCAAATAGGCTACAGTAAAATAATTTAAAAGGATAACTAAGAAGAAGCGGGTGATGGTCCCATGCTTCCTTGGGCTTGAAGACGGGAGTGTTTAAATGAACAAGGAGACCAGTGTCAAACCATACGTTAAGATGCTCATTTTACCATTATTTCACAAACTGTAGGCCTACCTCCATATCCATAAATCATTTTCTGGTGTTTACTAGACTAGTTCACTGCAATAAAACACGGTGCTGAAGGTCTGGCCCAACGATGACAAGGAATCTTCCTCGCTCTGGAGACTACCAACATGCACTGTTCATATGCGTCAGCAGCCATAAGACACGCATTTTCTGTTTCATAAAAGGATGCTACTCCCAAACAGAGTAAAAAAATATTATTTCAAAGCCGTGTCGGGGTCAATGTTAATACAGTCTACGATAAGGTACAGCGCAGTAATATAGGCATGTACCACGATAAAATGCCAATCAATTGAATTTAGGTAACGATGCAAAAGCCTGCGCAGTCGAATTTATCAGGGGAAAATAACGGAATCGCCGTTATAAAGGGTAGGCTATGTTGACGTACAACGTAGTCCCAACATCTGATAAACAAGAGCCGACATAACGCCTTCACATTTAACACAAGGTCGGGTCACATCCTTAAAATATATCTTACCCAGAACACGAAGGAATAGACGATTAGGAGGGTCTTGAGGCAGGTTATCACTGGTTTGGTCTCCATTATGCCAAACGGAATAGTCGGCCAAAACGTCCCTCTCTTCATAAACCGTTGCTTTTCTACCTTTCTCCGCTACGAGGCACTAGTGAAGAGGATTGTTGTGCACTTGCTCAAGAGATGCGTAGGCTACGCTAGTCTGTCATATTATTTTGCAATTAAAAGCATAGATCAGGCTTCAATCTTTATTTCCAAACAATTCAATTCACGAACAGTGAAATATTCATATTGCAATATTTTGTTGAAGCTTTTTAGCATATGATAGGCCTGCCTCATATAATGCTTAACGCGAACATGCTCATTCAAATGATTGCTTTCTAACGTGACCGCGATATGACTCATGATGAGCCAAATACATTTCCCATAATAACTTTGTTAAAGTTTCATTTATATTTAGCCAACTGCATTTACAATGACCGTAAATATCTGGTCAGTAACACAAGTTGGCATGCTTGTAAACAAAATACATAGGCCTAAAGTGCACGCAACCCCGAGTGCAAAAATTCAGTTGTAGCTGTTGTCACTCATGCATCGTTGGTCTGCTGTCTCTATTATACAGTTCTTAGATCCACTGAGATGCAGTAGCCTACTGCGATTAAAATAAACGCTACAGTTTATGTGCATCCACACTTCCATAATAATTTGACAGTCACGTGAGTGCTGTGACATGGGCCTGTACAGTAGCCTACATATTTGATCCTTTCAGATGTGTTTAATGTTACCATGCATTCAGTTTGAAGTAGCATCCTGTCATATGGTATTTTCCTTCATGGTTTATGCTTAGAACATATAGTTTAACAAGAGAAACCTCATGGGCACAGTCTAAAAACTGTTTAGACAAGCTTTAGAATAATTCTTCCTTCTTAGATTTCTGTTCTTACATAGGCTACTGTAATTGCATTTGGAAAAAGCTCATAGGAAGGAAAGAATGAACTAGGCCTACTAATTAATTGACCAGTATAACACTGTCACTACACCAGAAAACATAGATACACATATTTGTCTATTACTAAATTCAATGCTTTTCATAAGTATTTACTATATCGTATTGGTGTTCAGTTCACACAATGCCCTGATAAACTTAGTCATCACTTAGACAATGGACATATCTGACATTCACTGTAGCCATAACTTCGAATGAAGCCCCTCAATGGCTCCAGTGAGTCAGCATAAACACATGGTCGCCCCCTGGTCCTTCTGTTCCCCCAGTTGTCTCAGACTGCTCATACTGGGTTGCTTCAGCCTTAGCGGCTTGTGGCTCTTCAGTCTGTAAGCCAGTGTCAAAAAGATGGCATCCACATGCTCCTTCTCCCCAGGGTCCTTAGCAGAGGTTTCAAACAGGGGCAAGTTGTAGCTGTCAGCCAAACGCTGCGCCAGGGCTGTGGGCACCTCCAGGTGACTCCGCAGGTCACACTTGTTTCCTACCAGGATGCGGGGCACCATGGGGCAGACAGAGTGGCGGCTGCACTCCTCAATCCAGTCTGGCAGGCTGTGGAAGGAGGCCATGCTTGTCACATCATAGACAAAAATGACAGCGTGGACGTTGCGGTAGTAGTGCTCCACCATACTCTTCCTGAAGCGCTCCTGGCCCGCTGTGTCCCAGATCTGCAACTGAGGGAATAAAGCAATGGAGTTGGAACAGGTGGGATTGAAATTTACAACGTTTTGCATGGAAGCCTAAACAACTACTGGCCTACTATGTGAAGAAAGAGAAATATAAGTGGAAAGTCATGTAGGGGCTTTTCAAATATAGGACTTCTCTGCCATGAAGGTATTTATTTTTAAGGAATACTTTTAGTAAAGTAGGCACAGGTTACAATTTTTATTTTAATAAAATAGAAAATAATTAAATATATAGGTTGTTTCACTTGTTCCACTATAAAAGACGAAACTAAAATGTTTATATTGTCCTCTCACAATGTGTCTGTTTAGTAAACGGTTATATAGAAGTAACCTAATTCTCTTCACAACTTCGATAGATGACAGGGTAGAGGCTGCATCAGCAGGCTAGATAATGAGTATCCGTTGTTTTCGTAGCCTCCGTATGAACCGCTTTAGGTAGAGAAACTTTACCCGGACGGATCATTACTATGATATAGGTTTACTGATTCATGGAGCATAAAACCATTACATTCTTACCTTGATACACTCTCCATCGAGTTCCAATGATCTCTCCCTGAAATCAACACCGATTGTTGCTTCGGGGTTTTCAAGAAACCTACCCCCACAAAACATGTAGGTTAGACATGTTTTACCCACATTAGAGTCTCCGATGACAATTATTTTGAAAATTCTAGTTTGCGGCGTCTCGTGTTCATAATTGCTTGACGATTCAAATGAACTATCTCTGTTGAAAACAGTATCAAAGCCATTTTCAGTGATGGATTCAATTGCCATCGCTCATTTTCATGAGATCGTCAGAATTGTCGCGAGAACACCTTTTAACCCTGTACAATTTCGAGAACAGGTTCAGCCAACCACCATTGAGCACTTCTGCTGGCCATTAGATGTCGTTGTGCCTCAATAAAAAAACAACTAGTGATGCTTAAAGGATCAACAGTTTATTTATCCAGATAGACTTGAATGTAAACGTACCATCCACGGTATTCTATCTTCTGACACAAACCCGTCTGTGCAGCTGGCTGATCAATGTCAAAATATCCCAACACTTTTAAGGTCCTGAATATAAATTAAAGATGTTGAATAATTAACTCCTAAATAAATGTAGAATAAATAGGCTAACAACAAAATAAATACTGGTGAGGAAAGAAGAATCAATGAATTGTTATTCCCAGCATGTCTAGATCTAGAATATCAGCCAAATAAAACACTGTGTGGTCATGTGTGAATGTTATAAGTGCAAATGGTGGTTTCATAGTAGGCCTACTTCAACAGCCACAACTCTTCCTGGCAATAGTTAACTCTCAAACGACAGTGAATTACATTGACAACGCTTACTGTACAAGACGAGGTCCTTCCTTTTCAGTAATTCTTTTCAAATACACTCCAATATTTAACTTAAAATACAAACAATAAAATGTTAATCAAATCAATGTTACTAGAATGATATGCACAATATAAAAAATATTGTGTGTCCTTGAAACTTTATTTGTTGTCATGGCTATTACTTAAGCTTAACCTGAGGCAGTTTAGTGCACAGTTTTATTGCGTTGACGCAGTCAGTGTCACCTCTGCAACTGTAGACCACAAGCAAAAATACGTATAGTGGCCTGCATAGAATACATTTGGGAATTTTTTTAATTACAAGTTGAATAACTTAACAAACGAAAAGAGTCACAGCAACAAAAAATGCATCTGTAAATTGGGAACGTTTCAATGCGAAATCAGTGTGGTTTCTGGGGTCTGCTGTCGCAAGAATTGTTATGTAATGACAGTTGATCCTGGCCTGTTTTGTTTCCAACTGAGCACTGCTCTCATGTTTATCTTAGTAAAACAGAATGTGAGCTCACAACATCAAGCTAGTGTTCCTGGCTTCCTAAGTATTTTACAATTGAAAATGCCCATTGGTATGATTGTTAGTCTTGAACCAGGCTGTGTATGGAAAATGGCCTAGTAATAAAAAGAGACTTCTGGTCAATTTGTCTTCATTAATCTCCCCTAATATTTGTATACACATACATAAGATTATACCATCTTCCTCACATCTCCGCTGGGTAATAAGACTGTTAGATGTGTCTCCATTTGTATATAAATCCAGAATTTAGGTGAGGTTAAATGTTGAAATTTCCCTTTCATGCAATCGCATCTCCCAGGCCACAGACACTACCAGTTCTCGTCAGAAAAGGAACTTGAGCTGCCGGAGTCTGAGTCTGCATCCGTCAGCCCGTCAAAATCCCAGTCAGCACTAGATCCGCTGTCGTCATCCTCCTCTGTGGCAAAGCTCTGGGCTGAGCCCAAACACACCGAGTACACGCGTGTCGAAACGCACACGGGACCCAGCGAGGACACGTACACGGCCATGACGTTCTTCCAGCTCTCCTTAGCAGAATCATACTCGTGTATGAGGACCCTGTTTTTGTTGTGCTGCAGTAGTGTCTGAGTTAGAAGCAGAAGTTTCCCATTGTGCTGGATCACCTGGTAATTCAGGGCCCGGCTGTCAATAGGGATATCCCCCAGCCTCTTCCACTCTCCTTTGGCAGGGCTGTAGGTCTTTACCACTGGGATGTCACATACACAGACTATTTGGTCTTCAAACACACAGGCCTTGTGCAACTTGTCTCTCCGAAGGGGGCCACAGTGTCGCCAGCGGTTTTTCTTGGGGTCGTAACAGAGCATCCTCCGTTTGTTAACCACGTACAGGTGGTCGTTTACCGCAACAACCTGCATCTTGCCCAGGGAGTGGGGCAAGGGGGCCACCAGGGTCCACTGGTTTCTCTGGATACTGTAACACTCCACCTCCTTCAGTCTGGTATCCGTGGCAGAGTTCCTGCCCCCCAGGATGTAGATGTGGCCGCTGAGGTAGCCCATCCCTGAATGTACCCTTCCCACGAGCCTCTCGGCCAGGCCCTGCCAGCTGTTCAGGAGAGGGTTATAGACCCAGAAGTGTTTGGAAAGGTGGGAGGCCAGGTAGAGTGTATTGTCAGGCGTGGCACAGACCATCAGGGACTCCATGGTGAAGCGTTTGTAGTCCTGGCTGCTCAGATTCAACAGAGGGGGAGCCATGAAGTACAGCTCCTCTGAGAAAGGGTCGCAGCACATTATGTTGTCATTCGGCAAACCAAAGAAGAGAATCATCTCTTTGGCACTCGCGCCTATCCTGGGTTTGAGGTTGTCAACGCCGGCTTTCATGGGGACTCCATCCTCTTCGGCGGCCCCACCCATTAAGTGCCCAATGTATTTGTCCAGGCTGGGGGGTACCTTGAGGCTGTCTAAGTAAGCTTGATCCTTTTCTGTGAACAAGCTCCAGCGCACACACATGAGCACCTGCAAGGCATCCTCTGTCTTTTGTGGTGCATTTGCATCAATCCACTGTAGGGCAGCTGAGCACACCTTCCTTTCACAGTCCACATCGAGTGTGTCTAATGACAACATTTCCTTCATCTGTCTCAGTTCCAGCTCACACAATTCCTTACCACTAGTGCTGAGCTGGAAAAAGTTTCTAGCTATGAAAGACTGTGATTTAGCCTTTAAATCTGGATTGTCATAAGTGTCAGCAAATTTTAAAATCCCCACGCAGTTCGAAAGGTCCAATCTCCGGGTCATGAAACTAGTGCATGCCTGCCTGATGTAGTCAAGCTGAAGCATATTGGCGGCTGCGTAGAGTTTTTGAACATTCCCCTCAGAGATGGTCACTTTGCCTGTGTAGCAGTAATCTATTATCAGTGACATCGACTCAGGATCCACGCCACGAATCAACACTTTATCCTGCATACTCTCATTGAGCCCGCCGGTAAACATGCTTTTGAAGTACGGGCTAGCAGCAGCAAGGATATTACGGTTGCAAAAAAAAACTTTTCTGTTGTCACTTTTTCCTCGAACCTCTAGGGTAGCGTAGTCGCATTCCACTTCGATTGCAATGTCCGCGAGGAGCTGAGAATCGTAGAACAGTTTCAGCTCTTTAATCAAGCCCCGAGCGTGATTTACATCTTCCAGTTCCTCTGGACCACTGAAAAAGCCGAGCATTGAAGCCATTTAAGCTGTGTGGCTTGAGGAGCTATGTTCGATGTCAATATGTGTCCTGCTCGTCGAAATATTGTAGTCATACGGTTGACGACTCCGAACCAGCGCGAAGCCTAGTTAATAGTTGTCAATCGGATGCAAATGTGTCCATGAATGAAACAATATTACAATAGCTTCGAATGGTAAACAAATAGGCTACCCTGCATTTATCCTCAGTGCAAATACCCTACTTGCAATGCAGCGTTTCTTCGATGCCGACTGACAACTCAATATCATGAATGAAAATATTTGACTATTGTCGTCCAAGTCCGATATAAGCATAATACAAGCAGACTGAAAATAACATACACTTTCAGGAGTCAAATCTATGCGCGTTTAGGGTTATCTTTCAGCCATTGATAATTCCATCTTGTTCTCAAGACATAGCAGCCACTATAGCATTGCGTGGTCACACAATCTTGCTACCAATGGATTGGTCGCATATGGCCTCGATAGGTTGCGTGTAACGGGGACTGAATTAAGTTTGGTTGACCAATTTCAGATCCTCAGAACGACGATCTCACACAAGCGACAGCTGTGCACGTTTACATTTTAATACACTTAACAATTAGGCTACATGTTTACATTAGGGTAGGCCTATAAGCACCATATTGGCTTTTAATTCTCCCAGTCGGACAAAATATAGAATGATTCCAGCCAGTCAAGAGGGTAGGCTACTATTGCTGTGTGAGATTTAACAGATTTTTGTAGGATTAAGGTCAAAATGAAAGCACCCAGGAACTCTTTTTGTTGACCCCGATAGTCTGATAGGCTACAACTAGACGGTGCTGCACTTGATGTTTAGTCAATTACTATTTGTTATTTTAAATGTATAGGCTTCACTTCTCTGACAGTAAATGAAAATAATATTGGCATATTACAAGCCTAGCTACATGATAATAATAGCGGATTATATTTGATGCAATGAAATACCATCAACAAGGACATCGTCAGACACCGTCCACAGCATTTTGTTATTTTAAGAACTAATTTTGAGACAAATGAAAAACATAAGCCATGGCGAGTTCCTTTAAATTGTTTATTTGACTTTTTTTTGAATGCTTCATGGACACCAACAAACTTTGGTACAGTAGCAAATAAAGCTACCCCTTCCACCCTTCTCTCAAGTGTGCCTGTGGTTCAGCTCATTGAGTCGGCTCAGGCGTTTCTGGTAGCATAGGGTCTTGTGGACGGTGATGAGGAAAGGGAAAGCTGAGGGGAGCTCCACCCTGCGGCTGAGTTTCTGGTGCCCCCAGTGGAGGCACCTCAGCCTCTCTGCCAGGTCCCTCCTGCCGGCACGCTCCAGCCCATCCTGCAGCAACTTGGTCTTATTGGACATGTCCCAGGATCTCTCATACCTACAGACATATGGGATGAAAGAGACAGAAGTGCGAAGGAAGGGAGAGAGGAAGAATAGAGTGAGGAGGAAGGGGAAGGGGGGGGGGTCTTCAACGAGAGTTGTTACTTTTCCAAAGACAATCCTTAATCTAGGTCATTGTCTACATTTAGAGTTGTGCCTGTGATTTACTGCCTGTGTAGCCTATACCCTGTGATGCATGCACATCTGGGTTAGACAGAATCCAATTAAGTTGCATAACGACACAGAAATTATTTGATAATCCTCTTAGTCCCTCACTTTGACCCACACAAATACACACATTCACAAAAAGTAGCTAAAACTGGGTGAAATGACTGGCCAGTTAATCATGATGTATTTTTAGAATAAAATCATGTTGGTTTGATTTCAGTCTATAATCCTAGTAGTTTTGCCTAGAATGGCATCGACATGTCTCATTTGTTATTGCTTTCTTGTTCTTTCCCTCTGGCCTCCTTGTTTTTTTTCCTGCCCTACCCTCCCACCTCTTTCTGTCTATCCCAGCCCTCCTACCTCTTTTCTCTCTCCTTCTCTCTCTCTCCTCTCTCTCTCTCTCTCTCTCTCTCTCTCTCTCTCTCTCTCTCTTGCAAACACAGACATTTATTAATATGTATACTGTATATGTACAGTACACACCAGCACTCCAGCATGCTCCTGGCCTGAGCTTTCTTCTCCGTGGAGGTGGTGTGAAACTGGCGTACTTCTGCCCTACTGAAGCCAAGCTCGTAGGCTACAACCGGCCATTCAAACCCCAGCTGACGTGAAAGATCTTGGACCGACTTCAGATTGATCACGGCATCCTGAAAGAATATCACATTTGTGCAATTACTGACTTTCTCTCTGCAGAGAAAAAGCAAAGGCCAGTGACAAAGTCCATAGTTGAAAGTTGCCTGAAGATACTCTCTATTTAGCGTTTTGTTTCCTACAACCCACCACATATAATTCCTACAGAGATTGGGACATATCACAGTTACTGTGAGAGCAGCTACCTAAGAACATCTAGCACTACATTTTGACATACCTCTTGTGCTTTACTGGGCATTTTTTTCTGTTCCACACAGTGACTGTTAAGGAATTGTCTGTAGAAAGTATTTAAATACAGTTTAAGTCAACAATCAACACATACAGTAATAACCCTATATCTATAGGCTACACTATTTCTGTGACAGTTTCTCTATGCTGTGAGATACTCAACTCAATAAAATAGTACATTTCTGTTAGAACACACCTATGAGATGACAGATAATGAGAAACTCACCATACTCTGACACGGCAACTCACCTTATTTTGAGACTACGCTAGTTGCTCTTTTCTGTTTTAAACTGTGTTACCTTAGAAACCAAATGCTAGCCTGTTAAATATTAAGCCCTCGGTACTGCTTGAATTATTTCAAAATATCGCCCCCCCCCCACCAAGGACCACATGGTTTAGCAGTTAAACATTCTGGTAGAACTACTCAACATGAAACATGTACGCTCAGATTAAATCCCTCCTTGTTTCTTTATGTTGCAACAGTGCTCCCTGCTGTTTATTGTGAGTCAAACAAATTATTTTAGAGATGGCACCAAACATCTTTATTAGTGCAGTGACTGTGCCTGTGATGCAGCCGATGATTAAGATGGTGGTTACTGTGTAGATGATTTGGTGTTACTTTAATTGGAGTTTGTAGGTACACAGGTAAACCCGTTTCACAGTTTGATCACAGATATCACTGTGCTTCCACATGGATTATCAGTTTAATTCACTAACAAAACAAAATTCTCTATTTTCTACAGATAATAAAGTGTCTTCTTTTTTTGTCTTTCTATTAGTTAGAAAGACAGCATTTCATCCATAAGATGTGCAGTGCTGACTAACAACGCTGGCACAATACACATTTTCTTTATGGATGACATCAGGTGAATGGGAAGGAGAGACTGGATGCCCAATGAGACAGTAATATCTACTGTGATGAATACTATAATACAATTATAATTTAAAAAATCGAGATTTTGTGTTCTTTTACATTTTCCACAACACTATGTACACTGTCCAGTTTTTATGCAAATATTTAGAATTTTGAGTGTCAGGGTTTACGTAATGATCAGAAGGCGCTATGCATTTGGTGATGTTGTAGCAATTGACTGTGTGTTTTGACACATGTATTTTGAGTATTACAGGTTATTTTGCTTGTTCTTTTGATAGTGTCAACATACATGGTTTAACTCTTGGAATTTTAACATATCTAATTTGACAATTACAGTTTAAGGATCTCCATCAATTGAGAAAACAGTACAAATGTAATATGTTTCAGCCTGACAAATTTCTCATGTACAATTCCCTCATACGTAAAAAGGCAAAATTTGGTTTTCTTGTCTACATCTCTCTATTTATGATCACAGAGCCTAAAACATTTCTGAACAAGGTGGTCAGTTATAATACTGTGCCCGTGATGCCGCCAGTGACACACACAAACACAGATTTCTGGAATTATATAGACAGTGTCTGTCATGGGAAGGATCCCGCTGGTAGGATCTTCCCGATGTCAGCTCTCCACTGGTGCTCCACAGGGCTCTGTCCTTAGACTCCTCCTCTTCTTCCTGTACACCACCTCACTTGGACCAATCATCACCACCCATGGCTTCCCCTACCACTGATACACTGACGACACGCAGCTGTAGCTGTCGTTCCCCCCAACTGATCCGGGGATCTCAGAATCTAAGCCTGCCTCCCAGACATCTCCGCCTGACTGACCAAGCACCACCTCCAGCTGAACCTCGCCGAAGCAGAACTTCTCATCATCCCCGCCAAACCCTCCATCTCCCACGATCTCTCAATCACCCTGGGATCTGCGATGGTGACCCCTTCATCCTCTGCCAGGAACCTCGGGGTTACCATGGATGACAAGCTCTCCCTCACTGCCCACATTGCTGCAGATTCCCGGTCGTGTAGATTCACCCTCTTAAACATCCGGAAGATCAGGAGATACCTGTCTGAGCATTTCACCCAGCTGCTAGTCCAAGCACTTGTCCTTGGAAGTTGGACTACTGCAACTCGCTTTTTGCCGGTCTCCCAACATGCACAACCTGCCTTCTCCAGAGGATTCAGAACGCAGCAGCCCGCTTGGTCTTCAACCTACCTAGACGCTCCCATGTTACCCCACTCCTCATTTCCCTTCACTGGCTACCCATCACGGCCCGTGTCAGATTCAAGACCCTGGTACTGACCTTCCGAGCGGTGAATAGGACTGCACCTGCCTACATCAAGTCTCTCCTCCAGCCTTAGACCCCCACGCGCCACCTACGGTCTTCTTCTGACAACCGTCTGGTGGTCCCACTTCTCAAGAGCGCCCGCTACCAACCCAAGCTCTCCTATCTGGCCCCCAATGGTGGAATCATCTCCCCACCTCCATCAGAAACACCGACTGTCTCCCCACCTTCAAGAAAAGGCTAAAGATGCACTTGTTACTGGAGTACAACGGGAGTACAAGGGTACTTAAAACCTTCATGGACTTTTAACTTCAAGAATGTTATGGATATCATGCAAGTTTTCCATATGTAGCAACTATGGCAATTTTTCAGTCCGTTGGGGGCCCCTTAACTGACAGTAGCCTGCCTTGTCAAAAAAGCGTCCTTAGGTCCATACAGTATCCGGTTCGCAAAATAATCGAGCCACAGACAGACACACACACACTGGATCATAGTAAGATGATGATAGTCATGATAGTCTCAAAAGTGCTCACTTTGTTTCACTAGACAAATACGATGAAACAATAAATGACAAAAGAATGTTTAGAAATGTCGATATGCACTGAAAATGTACCATCCCTTTATTACCTTATATCTAATGTGTGCAATATTGATATGAATGTACTTTAATATGAACACTTAAAATTTTAACAAGAATCCTAAGAAAGAAACAGAAGGTGCAGATTTCCTTATGAGAATTTACAAAAGAAGGTTTCGAAATATTTGATTAAACGTGTTAACAACAGTATTGGTAAAGGTGCCTTAAGTTCCGAAATAATAAATATAGTTTTAACACAACACTTCTACAGCCATATAATATCACAAAACGTTTTCTTCATTCTCAACTTGGGTTAGACAGTTTCACAGTTTTAAATGTTAAACAGAAACTAATGATGGTAAACCAGTTTAATACAAAAACATTAGAAGCATTATTATAATAGAAAATCTTAATAAGCTCGGATCTCGTGATGTTCATCTCTCAGCTGGGAGTGAAATCCATTCTGTGTAGATGAGAGCGCTGCAGAGTCTACAATCCACACTGCAAATACTACATCACTCAATATCATGAATCATTTGCACGGTGTTGCGTTCATTCTTCTCCATTTAAAGAACGGTCTGTGCTTTGAGACGAACAACAACAGAGGGTCCAGCCCGCTGGACCCAGGGTTGTGTGTTTGATGGGTCGGTCAAACGCATGGCTTCCTGTCAGTCATGTAAAGGTGTAGTCAATTAATGGACCTGAAACACTGTCTTTAGGTGGGTTTCACTTTGCAAACCCACTACCCTGGACAGATTCACATTAGAGCTGGTTCTAGGCTGGTGCTGGCCTGATCCTAACCCTAGTCCAAGTGGTCAGTAACACCCATCCTTCCAGCTTCCGTCCCTCAGAGCACTTAGGGCAGCCAGGCTCTTAGGAGGGGTCAGTAAACTATGGGAGAAGGATAGAGGATGAGAGACAGACAGAGACAAAGACAGAGAGAAACCAGAGCAATAAATAACTTAAGTGTAGACTCTAAAATGTTAAAACATTATTAACCAGAAGAACATTTCAATAACTTCTGCCAGGTACAGATGCCAGCAGCCACACAACAATATGGTGAATCTTGAATACAACTTTTAAAGAGACAGTTATCAACCACCAAACATGTCTTAACATACAATTGATATAATGTATCTGGCCCTGATTTTAAATGAGCTCCAAACCGTGTGTAGTGGTATATTTATGGAAATGTTCCCTCCAGCCAGCCTGATCGGATGTTCTGTTGAATTTATTAATATCTTAAGGTCTTTACTGATGGCTCCAATGACCCCCTATCTGCTAAAATAGGAGCTCAGATTTAAACACCAGAATTATATATGTATGAGTCTGAGATGGTCATCTAATTTGTCTGTGTGATCCACTGAAATATGTGGATTAGTGGCAGGGTTACAGTGGGTAGACCCCTCTGAAGGATGTTTTGCATGGATTCTTCGTTAGTGCTGGGCAGTCTACTATCAGGCAGGGCTTGTAGAGGTGATTTGTTATTCAAAATGATGACATTATTGTAGCAGGTACAAAGGTTAGTGAAGAGATCTGATAATTAACAATAATTAAAGATTACAACTAATGATTACTTTATTACTTCTAATAACAGTTTTGAATGTTCTGAATATAATAAACAATGTTTGATCTATACCCTGCTATATTAGACCTTTTGTCATGTCCAGGAGAGAAATATGCTTATTTATGATATATACATTATACTGTTTGCTAAAGCTTGCTCATGCCTGCATAGCCATAAGTTAGTTATTTGTATGATGCGACTAGGAAATCCTGTGAAATGCTGTCATTCTGAACAAGGACATTCTTATGACAAGCGAACAGCTACGTAGAGGCATAAACAAAACAAATAAAAAAGAGAGGAAATATTATTTTAAAACACTAGCAGCAAAAAATAAAAAATAAAACTCTTGCAGCAGAAAACAATTTATACAAAATAATCTGTTGTTTTACGTATAGCATGTGGGCCACCACCTTATGAATGTTCATTGTTTGTCCATAGGACTTCTTGTGGACTGACCCTAGCATGGTATATGTCTGAAAATAGTTGAACGCATTTGTATAAACCAGGAACACTACATTTAGTCATTTACATTTAGTCATTAGATTGTAGGTCAGAGGTCACAATGTTACCGAAGTGTATAATGCCATGCAACTTTAGGAGAAAATAGGAGGAATGTCGAAGCCATTTCTTGGAGCCCAATCTAAAGACTAAACAAAAGCTATCTAGCACCATGAATGCGGCGTCTTCTTTCTGTGCTTGCAAAGCTATGTTGATTGTCACCCTAATAGTATTGTGATACTATTTAACAGCCCTTCATTCCTGTAGTCTTTGTCCAGTCCTCTGAGATGCTCAGCTTGAGTTTATCAGACACCTGCACCTTACATATATGTAATACATAATTAGATGTTGTCTTTAACTTGTGGCAACTGACTTCATGGTCTTGGTACTTTTACAGCAAATGGGTACAATAAGAGACTTCTTTATTAGGAAGTATGGTTGGATTTTGTTGGGTGCCATCACAAATTGGGGTGGCTGGAAATGAGGTAGCAGATGGGTTGCCCAAAACAGTGTTAGAGTCGTTTACTGTGGATGTGGAAGTGCTGCTGGGAAGGGGTGAGGTGAAAGTTCTTATCAGAGAGAAGCTTGTAGATGAGTGGCAGAAGAGGTGGGACAATGAGGTGACAGGTTGTTATCTCATTTAGTGCAACCATGTGTTTGGGTAGAAAGAGGCTGTGGTTGGGATAGGAGAGGGGAAGTGTTGGTGTGGCGTATGAGATTTGGGCACTCTGGATTGAACTCACCCCTGGAGGTGACACAGGGCGGCATGGTGATGGTTTGTGCGATTTGTGTGGACAGTTAGAAACGGTAAGCCATGTCTTGATTGATTGTAAGTTTAATCACGTAGAGCAAACTGTGCTTAGGAATAAGACTGAGCCATCAGGGAGAATCTGTTTTTTTTGTTGACTTTTTTAATGTGAAGGGACTGGTGGATCTCTGATCTTTCCTTCGGGAGACTGGAGGTGGGGTGAGGATTTAGGTGTTGATATTATTATTTGTTTATATTGTTTTCTTTGTTTTCTTTGAGGTAGTGTAGGCCGCCGGCCTCACACTCCCAAACCGTAGGTGGCTAGGTGGTGGTAGGGTAATTGTTGGTCTTTTTTGTTGGTGTTGCAATCTACCATAACATAAACAAAGAAGAAGAAGCCAGCCTGATGACTGTGTTTACCTGCGTGTAGGCTGCGCAATCTTGCTGGGCCTCAGGGTCCCATTGGTTCCTATAAAAGAGGTGGGACGAGGTAGGCCACTGCGGGAAGCAACAGTCTGGAGGGCGCTGGCCTTCAGAGCCTGGGGGATCGAGGGACTGCTTTTCAGGGGCTGGGTTAGGGCAACAGAGCTGGGAAAGGAATGGAGGCTGGTGGAGGAAGAGAGGGTGGAGGGGTGGTGGGCGGGCGGCCCCTGCTGGACGGTGGGGCTGACGTAGGCAGTGGCTTTGAGGGGGTGGCGGGTGGTGGAAGAGGGAAAGCTGCCCACGCTCTGGACACGTTGGCTGAGCTGGCCCGGGGAAGGAACTAGGGAGACGGAGAGAGAGAAAGAGAGAGAGAGAGAGAGAGAGAGAGAGAGAGAGAGAGATGGATGAGAGAGGAAGTCAGTGAAAGCGAGGGAGAGGAAAAATGAGAAAGGAAGCAAAAAGGAATGAATGAGTGAATAAGGGAGATTGAGAAAGAAAAAGAGACAACAAAGAGAATGACAACAACGAGCATTAGTGAAACTGTGAAGCATAGCCTTTCCAAAGAGGCTGAAGGTCAATCCCACAATTCTCTCTGGTCTTCCCAGAGTTTCTGCATGCATAGAGTGAAGGAGGCAGGTCTTACTGGAGGACTGGAGTCGTGCAAGTCCATTGGAGGAGTCAAAACTCTGGCTGTTCCGCAAAGAGGTCATTGGCAGGGAGGTGGGGCCTTGATAGTTATTGACAGGGGAGGCCAAGCTTGGAACACTGGGGACGCAAGGCATGCTGGGAGCTCGGATCAGGTTGGGCATGCTTCTCCGCAGTTTGTCTACATAACCATAGTAATAGAACACATTACTTAAACAATCAGATTGATATAACAGAAAATCATGCTACTTTATATTAGGATGTTAGAAAGAGCAGGCTAGACTGGAAAAAAGGCAAATCCAGCCTAATTCTGGGATGTGCTCACCAGAAGTGTGTCGGTAACCCATGTGTGTGTCTGTGGTGAGGCTGGAGGGACCAGAGGACAGGTGGTGCTGGGACAGCCCAGAGAGGGAGTACTGGTGGGTGGACGGGCTCCGTCGGACAGACTCTCTGATGCTGGAGAAGGTGTGAGAGTGGGGCAAGCTGCCCCTCTGCATGGACCCGCTGCGAAACAGTTGAGGCTGAGGAGGGGGGAGCTGGTCGTAGCCTTCCTCCTCGTCCTCCTCTTCCTCCTCCAGGTCCATCTCGCTGCGTCGGAGGGAGTGGAGGGAGAAGCTGGAGCTGCGGCGGCTGATGGTGGCTGAGGTAGAGGCATATTCCTGACGTAGACCTGCACACACACACGCACACGCATACGCATGTAGATGTATGTAGATACATTGTCGGATTTTATGCTTTACAAGGCTTACCCATCAACAAACAATGATCAAACATTCTTAAGGTGGCTCTCTAGTAGCTTTTCCCAGAACAACACACTGTAGATGTCTTTTAATAGCATTCATGGTATTCTGGCTAAAAGGATCAAAGTCAAAGAGGTTTATTTGTCACATGCACATGACAAGCAGATCATTCTGAACAAGGACATTCTTATGACAAGTGAACAGCTACGTAGAGGCATAAACAAAACAAATGAAAAATAGAGGAAATATTATTTTAAAACACTAGCAGCAAAAATAAAAAATACAACTCTTGCAGCAAAAAACAATTCATACAAATGATCAATTATTTGAAATAATCTGTTGTTTTACGTATAGCATGTCCATAGGACTTCTTGTGGACTGACCCTAGCATGGTATATGTCTGAAAATAGTTGAAAGCATTTGTATAAACCAGGAACTCTCATCTTGGCATATGTCGACAATTGCTATTGTCGAGGAATTAATTTTGCCACAACACTATTTATAACATATTTTCTGCATACAGTTCAGTTAAATCCAGGTCAGTCATTTCAGTTCAATTCATTTCATTGAAGTGAATCTCAACTCATTCATTCAGTTCAATTTAATTAATTTCAAATGGATTTAAATAATAGTGGCAAAGACTCACTCTCCTCCTGCAAGCGAGCCATGACTTGGACATCTGTCATGTCTTGGAGTTTATACCCCATAGAGATGGAGTCATCCTCCAGGTCTGGTGCTCCCAACTCACTGTCCAGGGAAGACTGGGGGCTCACTGCAGCATGCCTGCGACTTCCAAACGCCTTACCTACACACACACAGACACACACGGGTGAGACACCGAGTGACGGACAGACAGACAGACAGACAGATAGGAGAGTTTGATAAGTCTTACTCTGGAGGGAGGAGTGAGAGAGGAAGGTGGGGATTCTGTCTGCTTGGCTGCAGTTGTCAACCTCTGGAAGAGTCTGCTGGAGAAAAGTGTGGCTGGATGGAGAAAATGAAGCTGGGGAAAAGGGAGGGAGGGGGGTGAGATTGAGTGTGGCAGGCTAGAAATCTAGTCACAATGACACACGCCACCACCAAGCAAGATAATAACCCACTAATGAAGCTTGCATCTTGGATGTTTATGTGGATGTGGATCAGAGGAACCGACCTGCTCTGGCCCAGGGGAAGAGCTCACTCATCTTTGTGGCGCTAGCAGCATGATAACCCTGTTCTACCATACATCTTTTAGACAGGAAGTTATGCTAATTTATCTGAAGATTTAAACTCATTTTACCTTGCCGCCATGGACACGGTTTTAGCTTGTACACAAGGAACATGTTCGAGGCAAATAAGTAGATGTGTCTACAGTACATGTAAGATTTAGGCTTAGGATATACACATGCAATAACATGCTGTAAGTACCTTACAGGCTGTTACAGTACAAGCTGTTGTGATTGGATAGTAACAGAAGCTATGGGGCCTTCCTTTCATCCCTGCTTTGTGATGCATCATCCAGACAGAGATGCAAGCAGAGCACTTTTCTGCTTAGAGCATAATAATGCATGATAAGCAGTATTCTCTGTTGACTAATGACCTCATCGAGACATTAGGAGTCTCAAATTACTGTGGCGGCTGAAAACAAGAAAGAAAACATCACCCTAGGAAATCTGAGAAGGACACTGGCCCCAAGGTCATCTACACACCAGCGTCTGGGACGTGGGTGAGTGAGAGCGAAGGGAGGGAGCTGTGCATGATGGTGTGTAAGGAAGGACATATGAGTTTGTGAGCTATGTCAGCGTAGTGTGCATAGCGGGTTGATGTACAATATGTGTGCGTGTGTGACCTGTGGGGCTAGGCCAGTGCAGCAAGTTTAGGGTCGCTAGGATAGCGTAAGTGTGTGTTTGTGTGTGTTAGGTTTAATGTAGGGTGAGATAGCATGTGTGTGTTAGACTGTGTGTGTGTTACCTGTAGGGGGGGTTAGTGCAGGAGGTTTAGTGTAAGGCAGGATAGGACAAGAGCTGGGCCCGCTGAGAAAGTTGAGGCCCTCTATACAACTGTAGGGGCGCACCGAAGCAGAGGACACGCCCCGCCACCGCTTGACTGGGTAGAGCACAGTAGGGGGTCAGGATGAACATAATGTTAGACAGGAAGATGACTCAGCACAGCCATTCACAGGTATGTATTAACAGATCCTGGATGTATATACAGTATGTGCGCTGTCTGTCAATCTCAATGTGTTTCTCTCTCTACCACTCTCTGACACACAAGCACACAGACACACACACACACACACACACACACACACACACACACACACACCACACACACACACACAGAGACACACACACAACCTCTCTCTGTAAATGTCTGTACATATCTTATAGTTCTGTGTGATTTCAGTCTCTCTCTCTCTCTCTTCATCTGATACACACGCACACAGAGATCGTTCTTTCAGCATTCCAGCCAATTGCCAAAACAACAAGGCCCACTCCCTTATGGCAGATCAATATGAATATTCCAGATTAAGAGAAACACTTGGCATGGTTTTGCAGCTTGTACAGATTTTTGGAGTGGTGTTTTGGGGGGGAGGGTATGGTATTGGGGATAAGCAGGGATTTGCCATGTAGTGACAGTGTACAAGCCCTCCTCCCAAATTTGGAATCTCATCCCTACTGTGCCGTAGTGAGACATGAAGCAGATTCAGATGCATTCAGATAACATGCAATGACACACTGAACTGTGAAATGTAGCTATAGCATAGTGATTAGTAGGCAGCGAGACACACAAGCAGCGATGAGTGCATTTGGCATTCCTGACACAATTAGTCGTACCACAGTTGAATAAAGCAAAACTTTCACAGCTGCGACACAAACATCCATTGACTGAGGCTGGGGAACAAGGCTGGATTCATGACCTAGGGGAGGACAGCCAACCTTTTACTGAATACAGCCTTTGAAAGTAGAGAGCGGACCTTGTACATTCACGTACACACTGGCACACATATATAGTACACACTGGCACACACACACACACCATCGATTGGAGACATTTCATTTATTATTCAGCACTCATACTGAAATCATTGATCTTGTAAAATCCCCTCGAATAACAATACTGGTCTTTGACAACACTCAATGTGCACACACACACACACACTCAGTTGAAGAAGCACTCGGTTTTAGAGACCGCTTAATGTAAGCATGGTTTCTATGGTTACCATCTTCACTACCATGGTTCCCGTACTCAAGTGGAAGGTCTGAAACTGAGCCCTGAGTGAAAGATCAGAATAACAACACTTCAGACTTCACTCCTGAAGAACAATTCATCTGGTTGCTATCTTTTGGATTGATGCTAGCCTTCAGATGAAACTAGGTGCAGATGGAGGAGTGAGTGGCTTTTAAACCACCGTGGATAGCCCGCTTTGATCCTTGACTAAGTTTCAGCCATGATTAAAAAAGAGGACATCATTTTAGAAGAGAAGTGTGGGATGAGACTCTTTGTCATCCTCTCTACCCTGATCCTCTGCCAGTGCCATCGTAGTCACAGCCTAGCACGGTGTCCTCGCTGGGGGTAATTACTCTGTCTCCTCTCCAGAAAGGAACACACTCTGTAATTTGCTCTTAATGCCAACTTTGTAAAAACCTTAAATAACAGTCCATCATGTTGCGGAAAGGCATACTTGTCTGAAGTTTGCCTAAAGGGTAAGAGTCTAACTGTGAATACTGAATGACTCTTTGAAGACACGGTTAATGGCAGACTGATGGAAGATAAACTAGACTCTGTACCTGATAGTAGAGAAGATAGGATGTCTAATTCTCAGTATTGTCTTTTTCCATAGACATCCAGCTGACGCAGTGGTGCAGTCAAGTAGACCGTAGTGAGCTTACTTTTTATTAACTAAGCCTCCCTCCCTCTCCAACTGCCCCCCCCTACCCCCCGCCCCTACCACATATCAAAGCTGATTTTACAATGGGTCTACATCCTTGTAGGCATGTGACGTATGCCTGCATATCACGTAAACTACACCCCTGATCTGTTACCCTTAGTGCTCCTTCAAAACAAATTGTCTCTGTCTGGTCCAGTTTACCAGACGCTTTTATCCAAAATGATGTACAGAAAGTGCAAATAGTAAGTGCTTCGTTCTAACAATATTACAGCACTAGTTAATGCCAAGGAGCAGTCTTGTTACACAAGACACAGTGTAACAACAACACACCAAATACAACATACACAAAAAGATGAATTACGCAGAACCACAAAAAAAACTGTACAGATGAGTGCTGCATAAGATTCCCTTAGGGCCCCTTGAGATGCAAGCATAGTAAGTGTTTGGATTGCAGAGGACAGTACCTTGGTCCAGTCGGTGGAAAAGGTTCTTTTTGGCCTGCTCCACCTCGGGTCCAGGGTGATCAAGTACCAGCCGGCACCACTGGAGAGGACTGAGGACAGTCTGTCCCAACAACCAGGCCTTGGGGGACACATGCAGCCTGGGACACAGTACAGCACACATTTCAAACCTTGAGAACTTTGTAATTGGGGTTAGAGCTAGTCCGTGTATCTTTTCATAGTGTTCAGTGTCTGGTGGTGTAAAGACAGACAACTGCTTAACACCTTAATCACTCTGTGTAAAGCTGGATACAGACACATCAACAACCATGTCTTCAGTCTAGGTTCAAGCATAAGAATGCTCTCTGTTTAGTAAAGGGGTAAGTAGTGTTCTAAAATAAAACAGCCTTCTTCATCTCAAATTCAATGTGGTGAAGTATTTTCTCTGTGTTTTTCATTTAAGTGGTTGTCTAAGAGCTTAAGATAGTATAGCATCGTCTCCTTTGAACCTTTCGATGTGTGAGCTGTGAGTAAAGTCCAGAGCGGTCTAACCTAAATCCTCGTGCCATCAGCTGACACGCACCACAGCGCTGTGTGCGGTGTTGAGTAAAGGCTAGGGGAACACCTCCACTGAAGGTTATAGCCCTACATTAGAGGCTGCATTAGCAACGCTTGTTAACAGTCACACAATGCTCCACAGAATGGTCAATGAGAGATTGTCCTAGGAGACCCTGGATAGCTTGACTGTTAAACATGTAGGATCATCCGCCGTTGAAACGACAACATAGGCTACAACTGTCATATCCTTTAACCTCCGATTCTCAAAGGAAGGTTTACAAAAGCAGTACAGCTGTGAAGTGTATCTAAAGGATTTCGAGTAGTTTTGTGACAATTTACTATAGGTCGCAACTGTCAAACTGGGACAGGGAGGAGAGTAGCTGACCAGAATAGGAGTATCATAGCCTGACACACAACTAGGTCATAGAGAATGACTCGGATGGTTAGACTTGCTAAATGTGGGTGAAGGAGCATCATTGCAGCAGAGCCAAATGTTGAATTCGATTAATGCTGCGTTGAGCTGCATGAAAGTGTGCTTCATTGTCCACATCAGTGTATGGAGCTAAAAATGGGCTACACACTAACAGTGTGATGTGGAGCTACTCCAGGCTACTGACTGGCGCCATGCGCATACAACCCTGGATATCACTTCAGTAGTGTTAGGCTAGTCATCGTTTCATATCCATCACTATGCTCTGTCAAACTAAAACTATCATACCTTTTCACGTGTCTGTATCGTCTGATATATTGTGTAGGCAACTAGGCTATTGTGTTTTAAGCTCTGTAGGCTTCCTTATATGGATGATATTGCTGTTGTTGTTGTGACCACAGCACAAAACACAAAAGATTGTCGAACATAGAATCACGGTCTTGATAAACAGGTGATGAGTAGGCTACATGGGTTACATTTCGACACTGTACAGAGTAGGCTACATGGGTTACATTTCGACACTGTACAATTACATTAGGCCTATAGTTAAATAATTGTACAACATTTTTTGGCTATGTTTTACAATCTATGCCTGAAGGCTAATATTAACACTGACAAAGAACTGCCACCATTTTTTTAACGTAGAATATCCTTAACACAATATGCAAAATACATGACGGGAACTGGGTCAATATAACGGAACAGCAGCAGTACCAGCTTTCAGACTCCAAGATAGGGAGGACTGTATTGAGGTCTAGCACATCCACCTCATCCAGAACGGTGGGTCCAGCCGGACAGTCGTCGATGTCAACGTCAGCAGAATCGGATACTGAGCTCGGATGAAAATACTCGAACGGCTCCTCTGTCGCTTTGTGCGGTCCAAAGGCAGACGAATACGATGGTGTCGTTGGACTTGAACCTCCGTAATTCTCAAGAAAATGTGTACTAGACCCTAAACAGACTGTATTTCCCACATGCAGACATGGTGGCAGCGAGTTCTGGTGATGCGCGTCGTTAGTGCAATTGTTTACGTTTGCTCTTGTCCGCAACTGTTCGTTCTGCCTTTCCAATTTTCGGACTAGTTCCTGAAGCTTTTTTACCTCGAGCTCCGCGTCTGCAATCTTATTGTTGCCATTGATGTCTGCCATCATTTGGGGGTTCAATACCTCGGCTTCCATTGGTCATAATTATCCTTTAGATGTGCAAATAAAACGTGTAGATAGGTTTCTGTATGAAAGGGCACCCTTCAATTTCCTCTGCCGTTTTCTAGGCAACTGATACTCACTCACTGATTACAGCAATAGCCTCGGCTACGGGGTCCAAAGCGCTGCACCGTAGCCAACCAGAGATGCTCTGCCTCTGCGCAGACACACCAGGGATGACAAGGCAAACCAGCAGACAGCGACCCCCCCCAGTCTAATTCTCCTCCGCGGCCTGTAGCTTACAGTGGCCCACTCATGTTATCTATGCAGCTGTGTACAATATGCACATAAACAGGAGAACAAAGGTAAAACAACGAACTCAGTTTTGACCAGATCTTTATTGTGGAAAATATAGGATCATCGTTTATTGCACACACTCAAAGCCTCCGGCCCCTCTTTTTGTACACTGAATTTAACAAACAATACAGACTTGTAGATAGGTTGGTAACAACAGCAAGTAGCCTAGGCTACGCTCAGAAAAAAAAATCACTCACAGTAATACACAAGTAGGCTACGGAAGCCCTTATAAGCCATTCATTCAACACACTTTATTTGGGCTACTCCGTTTTCTCGTGATTTTCACTGATTTTCACCCAACACACTAGCGTAACCGTCTTGCTACACTCGAGACAATGATCCCGTCATCCCGGGGAAACAACATTGGTTTATTCAAGATAAAAACATAAATAACTCAAGAGCTCGCGAAAACAAGTGAAATTAACTTGTTATCACGGGAAAACGGAGTCAATAAATTACAGGAATATATGGCCGCTTATGGCTTCCGTAGGAAATGGCCTATATAAGAAAAAGTATTTTCCAGAAGAATAATTTGACACAGTTGTTACCTAGAAGGAGCTCCCCCTGCCACAAGTATTAGGCTACCTCAGACCATGTACATTCGTCAGCTTTCATATACTCAATCATCAACTAAACAAAAACAATGTCCCTGCCATAATATGGATTAGCCTAGGTTGATTCATATGTTCTTTATTTTCTTTAGTTTTTCTTCCATCCAACTGAGTAGTGTAAATTTGGATCAACGACACCATTTCTCTGTAGAGATAAGACATATTAGGTTTACAGCTGGAACATCACTAGTTCACACTATTAATGTTTGATTATAGTATACCATAATTGAATATAGTATAGGACAGTATAGTGTTTACCTCTGGTGACGCCGAAACACTTCTCACAGTGGACTGTGCGTCGATAGATCCACATGCTGTCCCCTGCCTTCAGATGACCCAGGGTGGTGCTACACACCTCACACTGAAAGACACAAACACACACGCCAATATTACAAATAGAAGGAAGGAGCAGGCTGCCTAACTGTTTTAGATGGTCAATAGTGGTGCATTTGTAAGGTACCTTGAAGCAGGTGGCATGGCAGTTGATGTTCATGTCCTCCAGGACCATCTTGGGGTCAGAACTCATACCCTTTCGGCAGTAGGAGCACAGGTCTTTCTCCAGCACAGCCCTGGACAGGAAGAGCAGGACATTGACATAGGTGGGAGATCATTAATGTATTGTTTATAAAGATATTTCAGGCATATATTGGTATATGGATACAAGTGAAATTAATCGGTATTAATATACACTGTAAAAAACACGAACACACAGTGTTGGTCTTGTGACATGAAACTTAATTTAAATATAATAGAAAATGACATTGAAGAGTCTTATTTCTCTCATGTGAAATCCAAAGAATTGCTCAATAACGTTATCTAAGATGACTGATATCCTTATAAGAACTGTAACTCATGAAATCATAATTTTGTTTAGTATATATTGGTATACAGTCGGCCTACATAAAAGGTACTGAACGTTTTGTGGTAAGACTTGTACCTCTCGGGAGTTGTGTAGACGGACTTGATAGACTTGGAGGTGAAGGAATCAGACGTTAGATCGTCAAGCATGCTACTGTTGTCCTTGTAGGATGTTTTTGTGTAGGCAGAGGGGCTGGTTACACGGGTGTACTCATAACTAGACAAAGTTGGTGACAAGGGAAAGAAATGTAGTATTTCAGTGCAACTCTTACTTTGACCCCTGGCCTTTGCTGACTGGAAGTGACGCGTCTCTATGCCGACTTCTTATGAGCAAAGATTGGAATCCTCTAACTAGTTTTAGATAAATTCAAAGACACTGAGATATCTAGTTGTAGTCTTACCTGCTGTCTGGTTGGCTCGAGTAGCTTTTAATGGAGCTGGTTTTGGTGTATTCCTCTCTGTATGTCAAGCATGCAATATGAATGTTTTGGTTTTCAGACGTGGTTTACATCTCACACTTTGACCCCGACTTAACCAGATTTATAACCCGGACCAGGACAATGTACTGGAAATGTGTTATTCATTCATCTAGAGTTATCATTTTGGATACAAACGCCTGATCAATGGCATATTACAGACTAGACTGTGTCTGGAAGATTACCTGGGCTTGGAGCTGATGTAGGAGGTGGTTTGGCTGGAAGGGAGATCATCCATACTGCTATATGAGCTGTAGCTGTGAGGAAGGCAGAGATAGAGTCAATGATGGTGTGTAAAACATTATTTACATGTGGGAAAAGACTGATGGAATAAAATAGCAGTGCAAATTATGATATGCTCCTACAAAAATCACTGTACAGAGTAGTTAGTATTTTATTTACCTGTATTTAGTTCTGGTGGAAGATGTTGGTGAAGTCACAGATTCGACACTGTGTAAAGAAAAATTCAGGTCAATATGATGTTGTTACCTCTTTTTGTGTTTTTATTGCATGTTGTTCACGTGAGTGTGCAAACTTACCCTTTGGTGCTGTCCACAACAACAATGTCCTTCTTCGTGACGGTGGTGGTGGTGGTGCTGGGAGAGTGGACAAACAGACTTAGTTACTAAAGTTAGTGACCAAACAAAACAGGCACATACCATGAGTTAAAAAACCTGATTTAACCTTTTTTGTAAATATTCTTGAACGAAGATATTGAGGAACAGGTTACATATCATATTTTGGATTTATTAATCAGTAACACACAGCAGGTGGATTTGTAGTTCACAATAGTTTACAGTGCTAGGCACCTTGGCATACCAATGCAGGTGGATAAACCACCTGGATAGCACACCCCTACCTGTCAGGGAGATTTGAAGCCAGAGTGGAAGGATGTGGGCAGGAGGGAGTCAAACAGCTTATCTTCAGTGCTTTAGAAATGACACAAGCAAAAACACGAGTCATAAACAATAGTCGGTATTAGTTATGTCAGACCTATCTTATAATGGTCATCATAAGCAAGTACAGTACAATATATGATGGGTTTACATAGCATTCTTACGTGGCGGATGTCTTTGTGGTTGTGGTGGTCTTGGTGCTCTCTCTGGAATCAGAGATTCTCAGATCAGTTTGGTTCCATGACTATGATCACTGCCCTTGTTTATGTGTGGTGTGTGGCCACTCACCCATTAGAGAGGTCTTTACTGGATTTGACTGTCACAGTCTCAGTTTTGGACACAGTTGTTGCTCTACAATTGAAAACAACAAATAAGTGTAGGTACTAATTAGGGTTGATTTGCATTTGAAGGGTGTGGACAATAGCATGGTCCCACTTTACAGTAGGCCTACATGCCAATATAAACATGAATATCTCATTATGCAACTGATCATTTCTAAGCACATTACCCGTCCGGGGTTAGCTTTGTTTTAATGGATGTGGGGATGAGAGTATCATACAGCTGATCGTCCGCCCTGCCAACAACATAGAAGAGACACATTTACACATTAGAACATGTTCATGGATACAATTTATATTATAAGAATTCAAAATGAGTTTATAATTATGCAATCACTACGTAGATTTCGCCTTGTCTAGCTTCGTCTTACGTCTTGAAGATGTTTTCTGTTGTTTCGCTCACTTTCGGTTTGGCTGGTGCAGGTGGTGTGTAGGCAATGCTGTAGTAGAATAATTGAAAAAGTCAAGTCAGCCCTATTAGTAAAGTGTAGATGTAATTACATTTAGTCATTTAGCAGACGCTCTTATTCAGAGCGACTTACAGTAAGTACAGGGACATTCCCCCGAGGCAAGTAGGGTGAAGTGCCTTGCCCAACGACACAACATAATTTGCATGGCCAGGAATTAAACCGGCAACCTTCTGATTATTAACCCATGAATATGCTTTGGCCAAATAGTTTGTGTTCAGACTGGATAGCATTACCTTTTGCTTGGGCTCTTGTTGTCAGAGAAGACCTTCTCAGTGAAGGTTTCAGTCCTAGTGGGGGTCTTCACCACATTTTGGGTGGTGGTAGTGGTTTGTTCAGTGGTTTTACCATTGTTGGTAATGGTAGTCACTGTGGTGCTGGAGAAACAATGGTACGTGAATTATAGTTAGAAGTGAATGCTTTGAATAGCAGAGGTATCAAAAGAAGTATATCACTTTTGTGTGGTTGTAATGTTCATCCTCTACCTTGTTTTCGGCTCCTCTTTGACTACAGTTTTGGTGACAGTGGTTCTGTAGTGACACAAATGGATGCATATTAGAACACTGTCAAAATTGTCCTCCATAGCCGTTAAATATCAGTGAAATTAGATTTGTCTAGTTTTTTAACTGAAACATGATCTCGTCAGGGGTTCACATACGTCCTTGGGCTCCTCTGTGGACTTCAGGGAAGATATGCTACAACATAAGGAGACAGTGTTTAGAAACGGACTAGCTTTGGGGGGGGGGTGCTAGAGATATCAACAGGGAATTTTACATCATAGCCCTACACCACATAACTCCCATCCAACTATCTACTAATTGGAAGTTGAAATGCTGTTATTATTGTACAGTATAGGTAAATATGGAAGTAAAGAGCGAAGACAACTGACCTGCCTTTATTCAGTTCATCCTGGCTGGCACTGAACCTGTAATAAGAAGTACCAGGTTTAAGAAGGAAGAATCTGTAGTAAAGTCTGTATAAATTAGGAGTGACTAAACATGTTCATGTGCAGAGTCTGAAGGTTGTGTTAAAAGTAGGGTACCTCTTAGTGAGAGAATGAACGTAGGAAGATGAACCTGACGTGGTTTGAGGGCTCTTGGTATCCACTGACTTGGGACTATAGATGAGAAAGCACATTAAAGGACGATTTAAAATGGTTTACTATGACATTGAGAGAAGTTCACGTTAATTATTACGGCCTGTGGTTGAATGTATGACTGTCATCTCTCAGTTGTGTAAAAAGTAGTCACCAGTAAAAGGCAGAAAATGTATGCAATATAACATGAATCAAAAACAAATGAACAATTTGTCAGTCAGTATCCCAGGAGTCTCTGTACCTGTCCAGTGTCTCGTTGGGCTTGTAGCGGCTCAGAACACCCCTACCAAAATTGGGATCCCGCCTGGAGGTGTGAGGACACACGGAGGTTAGGGTTAGGAGATACCTACACAAACAAGTCTGACTATTTGCATGGCAGGTATGGGAACAATGTTTTATCTGAAAAGAAAATGCCACACCTAAGACTTCTGACACACCCTGTGTGTGTTTGAGTTTGATTTGAGGTTTGTGGGTGTGTTTGGGTGTGTATGAATGGCCTAGTGACTTACTCGACTGGTTCATCCTCCTCAGCATCCTTCCTGATCCAGCTGTTGTCCTTCAGCAGGGAGGTCTTCTTCTTGGCGTCCTCAATGGCCTGGCTGGGACTGGAGGTCTTGGCTGAAACACACACATCACAAATAACACCAAACATTCGTTACGTATGTGGTTAAGACCAGGGTAAAAGAGCAAGTAACTCAAGGTTAATTGTAAAGGTATTATAGACAGGCCATTAAAATTACCCAATAATATGATATGTAAGTTTATGACTGAATACATTGTCACTGTTATGACATTAACAATCATCAAATATTTTTGGCTCTAAATGGATCAATGTATTACAATTGCTCAATTCTAGGACTGGTAGGTATGGAGTATTTTGTTAGTCAAAGAAAACACTGACAAATCGTTCATTTCCTGTATTCTCACTACAGTATTGATACTTACTAGAATAGGTCTTTTTGGTGAAAGAATACGACATCTTCAGTTTGAATTAATAGCTGGAAAAGATAAAGACAAAAAGAAATGCTCAATAACATGCAACTTTTCTTTCCTCCATCGGATAGCGCCGATGAGCAGGTGAACTAACTCACGCTGAGTATGTGAATAGTAAAGAAACTTATTTGACACAGTTCATGTATATCCCATTTCATGAAGTGTATAGTATTTAATTTACTGTATAGTTAGAGTTATTGTTTCATTATGGACACCGCACAGACATATTTACATGCCTGTAGAGTAGTGCATTTCTTGCATAGACTCGACATAGTGGGCCTGTTTGGCTGCTAGGCCCTCCATTATGCTACAGTGCCAGGCTAACCCCTGACTCACCCTTTAAGAATTAAAACCAGTCTGGTTGGATCCCTCCCCACATGGAGGCACACCCTGACCCCCTCGCACCCAGACACACCTTCCTTAAACACACCTTCAGCATTAGAACACAGATAAACGGCAGATCAGCCACATTCCACAGTCCATTCATGATAAAGCTTAGAAATTGCTTATTCACCAAAACCTCCACCCTCCCCCCAAACTGACCACTACCACCACTACTGATGTCACATACATCCTTTCAATACAAGCTCCGGGTCTACAAAACATTAGAATGGCATATTCACACACATAGGTATATATTTATTTATTTGTATTGAGACTCTAAACTAGTTGCCACTAATAGGGATAATTGTCCACTCAAATATCAAATCAAATGTTTAGGTTGAAATTAGGTGACACCGACTTGACAGCCTGGTATGTATTTCACGCAATTTGGCTTTTAGGATGATGGAGGAGGACAGAAAGTTTTCTCTTAGACACCAAATTAATGTGAGGTAACAACAGATGGAGTACAACAGTACTTAGGAATGATTTGCATGACCTGATGTTAGTTTCCTCCAAGATCACAATGACTCTTATTGAGAGAGTTGTAACTGGCTATTAGTTGTAACTGATTTAAAATTCTTGTACTCGCTGTGAAATATTTTACTGTTGCTTGCTTTTCTACAGGTACACTCTTGCACTCTTTTGAGGTTCATGTTGTTTCATTGTAACTTGTTTAACTACATGCTCTTGTGATTCTTCCCTTTGGCACTTATTTGGTTTTTCACAATGTATGCTTAATGTTTTGGCTACCCGCAATGTTTGGGGCTATCTCGTTGTTATGATCAGTGACCTATGCACTTTTCTAAAGCTCTCTCTTGGAAGTTGCCTTGGATAAAAGTGTCTGCTAAATGAATAAAATGTAAATGTAATGTAATGTAGATGGCTGTGTCATATTTGAAAGGTCTCAATCTCCAATAGCATACACAACAATAAATTAAATCCAACATTCAATTGCTTAATGTCAAACAAGCTAAAGAAGCTTGTTTTCACTACATATCCAGAATATACACATTCCATATCAACACATATGTTAAACATGAATAAAAATGCGAAAAAGGATAGAACTGAATGACAGTGACATAATGTTTTAAAAGAGAGAGTTACGGGCTACGTACCTTTGCTGACGACACAGACTACTACAATCAAGCGACCAGTGGTTCTCGCACGTCTATCCCTCCCTTTTTGACCTAAAGGGAGGGAACCCCAAGGCCACCTGAGGGTGTGGTCTCATACCTTTCTCTCCACCTCTCTCTGTTTTTCTCTCCCCCCTCCTTTCTCCTTCACGCACCACCTCTCTTGCTCTCTTTACCTCACTACTATGGTCTTACACTCAATACTCTATATTACTATTCCTTTATAAATAAACGTTTTATATATATATACATACATTTATACAATTTTTGTATGAGCACAGAAGCAGGTGGATTGCATTAGGCGGGACAGAGACAGCAGGAAGACTCGTCCTTCAACAGAAGGGACAGAGAAAAACATTAGAACACACCCAGGTTTAAGGTGTGGATCCTGAGACGTACTTTAACCATAATCATGTTAACCAGACAGGTATGTGAACTCTGGTTGTGATCTTAATCACCTGTCAGTAACAGCGACTGATCTCCAGTTGTCACTCACTGTAGTAGTACATTACTGAAGGGTTTAGTTGACAGATGAGTAAAGGAAAGCAGAAGTCTGGAATAAACACAGGGAAATAAGTAGAGCATATAACAATTTTAGGACATGGTGTTGATATCTCACTGAAACTACCTTTGACCGGCCCTGAACAAGTTCTGTGAAAGCTTTGAAATACTGTAAAAAACAAACAAACAAACATATATAGGTATGTTATACGGAAGTATAGTTTGTTAGCAGGTATATAGATACTGTAAGTTATTTTGTTCAATCTGAGTTGGCACTGACGTCAAATTATTCTTTCACCTTATCTTGAACATTCTTGGTCAACTCTCCAGCAGCCTTTGCACTTGAGCAATAGAGTATTAGTTGGAGCGCTGCACTTTACAACTCTATTAGTGTGTAAAAATAAAATACTATTTGAAAGTAAAGTTTAAAAATACATTTGAAGTGACTAACTACTTGAATGCTCATGGAAAGTGTTGTTCCATGTGATGAATACACATTTTTGTGTCATGATGATGTTCAATGTAGTTTGACGTTAAATGTGGTCAAATGGTTGCGGTATGTGCAAGGAAGGGTTGGGTGCAGAGCAGTCAATTGTCACAAGCCTAGTTTCTAGGAGTTTCCTCTCTAACAGACAGAAGGTATGAACGTGCATAGCACAGGAAGGTGTGACAGGTGAAGGGACCTGATTTATAATGATGACCCCTCCTTTGTGGAGTCAGGGAGTCTGCAAAGGAAATATTCTCCTTACCAACAAAAGCTAGCTGTCCACAGATTGTCCATGTTGTTGCTATCATACTGTTTGTTGGTAAGGAGAACATTTCCTTTGCAGACTCCCTGACTCCACAAAGGATGGGTCATCATCATAAATCAGGTCCCTTCACCACATGTATATAATTTGTCAACCTTTTCTAAGATCAATATCATAAATGAGAGATCATGTAAGTTGCAATTGTTATGTATACATGATCTTTTAGTCTCCCAAATACTAATATCATTATTTGTATGTCTCAGCTCAAAGCTACGTACAAGTCTCTTTGGGTTGTTCTCGCGAGACTTTCGGGAAGCAAACAGGGTAAGTAATTGAACGGTTTTAAGGAAGACCAGAGGATGTCTAATATGGGAAGAACTGGCACTCTCTGGAAACTTCCGGGTTCTGAACAGGTTGCAGTTCCACTCTAATTCCATATGAAGGCACTAATGGGCCAGTGCAGAATGAATGGAGATCTATGGAGCTATACCCCTGAAAATCCACAATACACTTTTCTCAGGATATCATTTTTTTGTCTAGTAATTTGAATATTTAATTCGAAAGGGGAGGCAAAAAAATACACACTGCTGGGTGTTCATTTTTTTTTAAGTCTTAAAAAGCCTTTTAAAATGTCAATGACGTCATACACATTGTACGACCAGAGATACTGCTTCAGGCAAGCTCTGGTGACTTCCTTTTTTCTCTCGAGGCATTGACAACACAGCTGACAGGTTAGGCTCTCCCTGTCAATACACATGCTAGAAAGAGTTTTGGCTTGCTAATGTTGTTGCTAATGTTGCTAACATCGCGATCACCCCCAGTGGAACTCTGGTGTAACTGCAACAAAATTCGGTACAATGGGGCTTAATAGGGAGTGGACAGGCTCTCCTTAGACAGGCTCTGACTATTCCCACTTGTAGCATGCAGCTAAAAGGTATATTGTTTTGTCTGTCTGTGTTTAACATAAAATGTAATTCCACATGTTGTGCATGACATTGTTTAATGTTAAGCTACATGGTCTCAATGTTCTCACATGTTTTTCAATAGTGTGTGTTTAGTTCACAGTGGATTTGAAAGGTGGGTGAGGAGAGAAGCCTTCAAATAAACCAGTAGCAACAAATCCATTTGTGTCTGCCTGTGCTTCCATGGATTTATAGTAAAACCTAAACAACCATAAACTGTTGGTCCAGAACTAGAAAAGCATATTAAATGACAGCTAGAGGGAGCCAATAGTCTTCAAAAAAAAACCTTTCACGTCTGTTTTCAGCTGTCACCCATATCTCATTTGCCTTCTGAGATGTGAGGCAAAGAAGATTTAAGAGTGTTTAAACTTAACATACTGTAGCTAAAACTTGACCTTGTCTAGTCACTCACACAATAGGAATACTAACCTGGCAACGCAAATGCATATTAAATTTACATTTATTCATTTAGCAGACGCTTTTATCCAAAGCGACTTCCAAGAGAGAGATTTACAAAAGTGCATAGGTCATTGATCATAACAACGAGATATCCCCAAACATTGCGGGTAGTCAAACATGAAGCATACATTGTGGAAAAAAAGGGAAAGGGCCAAACGGAAGGGAAGAATCATAAGAGCATATAGTTAAAGTTACAATTAAACAACATGAACCTCAAAAAAGTGCAAGAGTGTACCTGTAGAAAAGCAAGCAACAGTAAAAAATATTTCACAGCGATTACAAGAATTTTCAATCAGTTACAGCTAATCAACAAGAGCAGCAAGACTCTAACTAAGAGTCATTGTGATCCTGGAGGAAACTAATATCATGTCCAGCAAATAATTCTGGGTACCGTTGTATTCCCGGCACAAGTGTGTCTTGAGCCTTTTCTTGAAGGTGGGGAGACAGTCAGTGTCTCTGATGGAGGTGGGGAGTTGATTCCACCACTGGGGTGCCAGACAGGAGAAGAGCTTGTGTTGGGACCGGGCGGTCTTGAGCGGTGGGACCACCAGACGATGTCAGGAGAAGACCGTAGGTGGCGGGGGTGGGGATGTAAGGCTGGAGGAGAGATTTGCTTTAGTTGGGTGCAGTCCCGTTCACCGCTCGGAAGGTCAGTACCAGGGTCTTGAATCTGATATGGGCCGTGATGGGCAGCCAGTGAAGGGAGATGAGGAGCGGGGTAACATGGGAGCGTCTGGGTAGGTTGAAGACCAGGCGGGCCGCTGCGTTCTGAATCCTCTGGAGAGGGCGGGTTGCGCATGCTGCGAGACCGGTGAGGTGGTCCAACTTGGAGAGGACAAGCTTGGACTAGCAGCTGGGTGGAATGCTCAGACAGGTATCTCCTGATCTTCTGGATGTTGTAGAGGGTGAACCTACACGACCGGGAGACCGCAGCAATGTGGGCTGTGAGGGAGAGCTCGTCATCCATGGTCACCCCGAGGTTCCTGGCAGAGGATGAGGGGGTCACCGTCTCAGATCCCAGAGTGATTTTCTCACATTTTCTTAAATTTCTGTTTTTTTTCAACGACAGACTTGCTTGAGATTTGGAGGCAGCAGGTGAATTTGGTCTATTGTGGAAGCAAGCTGCACTGAGGATGATGGACTCTAGTGGATGGGTGCTCACAGTCACTCCCTCCCCTCAAGCCCATCCCCTCTACGCCAAAACAGTGACAAAAAGTGGAAACTGAAAACCAGAAAGTTGAAACTGAAAACCAGTGACATTGTAAAAATCCTGACAGCGTAAGAAACATTTTATTGAAAAGAAAACAGAAATCAAGAACATGTGTAAAGATTGAAATTGAAAAACCCATCATGATGCATAAAAATATAAGGATTACAAGATTGTATTTTTTCTTCAGTGTCAATACTTGTTGATTCAATACCAATTTCTATTTTAATACCTTAGTTTACTGTCACTGTTAGCTCCATAGGGTGGGCGGTTGGGAAGGTGTTTTCTTGCTACAATTTTAGGGTTAATAGGGAGCATGCATTGTCTGATTTCTGCAAGTCTGTTGCTAGTTGAGTTGTATTTGTATTATTGTTTTCAGTGTCAGCAGTGACACTAATGTGATGCTGTCTCTTTTTCTCAAAACTAATATCAGTTTCCTAAAGGTCCCATGACATGAAAATGTCACTTTAAGAGGTTATTTTACATTAATATGGGTTCCCCTAGCCTGCCTTTGGTCCCCCAGTGGCTAGAAATGTTGATAGGTGTAAACCAAGCCCTGGGTATTCTTCTCCCCCTTTGAGAAAATGAAAGCTCAAGCGCTCTGAATTGAAAATGTTCCTCTTATGTTGTCATAAGAGGAAGGGTTACCTCCCCTTTCTCTGCTTTGCCTGCCCAGAGAATTTGGCCCACCAATGAGAAAATGAGCTACGCGATTTTGTTTTTTCCTCAACAGACATCATGGCTTGCAAACGACCGACGCATGGCAGTTAGCCCCGAATCTCTATATATTTTTACTGTTGCTTGTTTTTCTACAGGTTCACTCTTGCACTTTTTTGAGGTTCAATGCTGTTTATTTGTAACTTGCTTAACTACATGCTCTTGTGGTTCTTCCCTTTGGCACTTATTTAGTTTTTTCACAATATATGCTTCATGTTTGGCTACCTGCAATTTTTGGGGCTATGTCGGTGTTATGATCAGTGACCTATGCACTTTTGTAAAGCTCTCTCTTGGATGTCGCTTAGGATAAAAGTGTCTGCTAAATGAGTACATGTAAATGTCTCCTCCTCATAGCATTTAAAGCTACAGACACAGAAATGGCACGTCCTAAGGAATTCTGCACCAAGGCTGAATTTCGGGAAAGAGATTTCAGATAAAGTACTAGGGGATCAGTAAGGCCTATATAAAAGCATCCAAAAACAGCATGCCATGGGATCTTTAATGTCCACCATTTAGTTTAATTGTGGTGGTTACACTAGAGTTGCAACATAGCATACGTTTTTATTGGATGCTTCCTAGGTTGCTAGAATATATAATATGTTCAATCTAAGGTTGCGAGGCCCGAACAAATGCATCACAACCAATAAATCATCACTACGAGATTGGCTGCATATTTTTTCTTTCCTTTCAGGACACAGCACGCACACCCACACTTGTGAAAACAATCTGCATAGAAACAGTACTACAAATACATTCAGGTAACAATGTCACTTGCACATTGCTAAAGACACTGTTGTCCTGTTGTTCCTGTGTGTGAGACGGTCCGTGTTGTTCAGTATATGAACCTGTTCTTGCATCTCTGGATTGTTTCCTTGGTATCAGATGAGCATCCTGCTCCCCTCCCTCAATCCTGCTACGTAGCGCACCCATTTTACCGCCTGACATCACCCCTTCGCCCATCAGTTTGCGTTTTAAGCTTCTTGACTGGATTGATGGACACGGAAGGCTCAATGTGGGCTATAGATGGATGCGCCATATTACTGAATGATTTAGGTTTGTTTATGTGTTTCCAGGGGATCCATCTTGTATTCCTAAATAAAACATTCCTAAAAATATTTTTTTTGTCCTCCCATAGATATTGAATCATTATTGTTTTCAGGCCTGTAGACACAAACCAATATTTTTTCATCTGTATTTAAGTTAAGTAGCCTAGACAACAACCGCGGGTGTGTTAATGTTAGGACTTTCCACTGGTGTTCGGTTTTCTTGGGATATAAGCATGTGTTCTATAATAGAACACATTATATCCCAAGAAAACCAAATTGTAGGCCTACTCGAAACGTAAATGATACAGGCTACTTAATTATTTGCTACGGGAAGTGGAGTAATATATTTTCCTTGAGTGAGAATAATAATGGAATTGTCCCATTGATCTTTATATATTTTGCAACTCAAATTACGGAAATTATTTATGGTAAATTTCACTCAAATAGTAAAACACGAAATGAAAAATACATAAATGAACATTTGATTTTCAGTGGCTGGTAGAGCGCCGTGCTTCCAAGTAATACCACTACTACGTTACTATGTCCATGGTATGGAAATATCCCAGCATGCTAAACAGTAAACGCGCAGGGAGGGATGATGAAGCTAAGATGGCAGCACAACTGACGCTGCGGCTACCTATCCGGGGTCAAGAAACATTGAAACAACAGACAAATACAAAGCCCTTTAAAACACATTTTTGAACGCGATTCTTTAGTTTTATCTGAAGTGGAAACTAAGTATGGCTTGATATTCAAAATTCTCGGGATTTAAAGGACTGTTTTCACATTCGAGGATCGGAAGCCTAGCTGTCTTCGCGCAGTTGCACCACATCGGCTTTTATGCCGTTTTAAATTGGAGAGAAGACTGGACACAATCTTCTTAGCTGTCTTTAATTCTTACCGGGATGACCAAATAACATGATATATAGGATTTTTTTCCACTGACAGTTAGCTAGTTAGTTTGCTAGCTAGTGTATTTTTGATGTATATGCATTGTTCTCCAAAACGATGATGTGTGCTGCTGCGGCAGCGGCAGCCGGTGGAGGGATTCTGCCCTCCTCATCATCGCCGTCGATGGGGCTGGGTGTCAGGGTGATTTCTGGAGCCGATTTCTCCACTATTGGTTCGGGTATGGGGTCGTGTCCAATCCCCGGGGCTCAGTCGGATTGCCGGAGTCGGTACCAGCTTCTACTCTCAGGACGAGCTTTGGCGGAAAGATATAGGAGGATTTACACCACAGCTATCAATGACAAAGAGCAAGGAATAAACCAAGGAAGGTAGGTTTGGTATTGTAGTCAGACGGGGAATTTGTTGAGGGTTATGAGGCTCACCTGACACTTAGCTTGCTGCTTGCTAGCATTGTTAGATGTTAGCTAGAAAGATACGGAGCTAGCTAGCTAGCTACTAACGTTAGCTATCTGTCAAGCCAACAAGCAAGCCTGCTAATCTGTTTGATTTCCACACACTGTTCTTTCACTCACATTGCTATACGCAATTGTTTGTGGCAATGTTACGGTAGCATCTTTTAGCTTCCCACAGGCTATGTTGTTAGCTTTTTAACTTCCTTAGCATATTTTTTTGCTTGCTTGGTGGTTATAGTTTCCTTATTCATTCAGTGTGCTACCCTGCGGTGCACAGTTAGAAAGAAGGCGGGTTGCATTGCGTTTCAAATAAGTTACACCTCTCCGAAATTACGTCATTTATTATTTTACAGTACTCATTGATAAAGTCAAGGGTCATAAAACATTTGTATTTTCTATGGTAAAAAGGCAAGGTCAATAATGCGTTAGGTCTCTCTTACTGTTATTCAACATCCTTGGGCAAACCATTAGCGTAGTCAGTTTTATGGGATAGGTTCTTTTCAAGGGAACAGTTAAACGGCTATGGTGTAACACCTCAAATGGTCAAAATGTTAGAGATATACAATGTGTTGCGTGTAAAAGATGCATCACAGTGCAACCTGCCCCGCCCCTACTGTCCCACATGATGTGCCTTCGTTATTGTGTACCAAAACGAGGAGTCCTTATGACGGAGTAGAGACAAATTTATTTTGCACCTCCCTAGCTGGCTATCTAGGTACCACCTGTCTGCCGAATGTTACAATAATAATGTAATTAATAAACCATTTTAGTACTACATAAAAATGCAATATAATAAGCAATAAAAGTGTATTCGCTATTCATTTTCAAAGGCGGGCAAGCTATGTGTTGCTATGTGGTTTGAGCAGAACGAGGGCCCAGTGCAGCGTCACTACCCTGTGAGGTTAGCCATCAGCCCTTCCCTGTCAAACGAAACGTTGCAACTTAAAAATGGTGGCTGTAATAACACGGAATGTTTACTGAATGGACATTTATCCATTAACATGTCTTAAATATATTATGCTTAGTGCATGTTCTGGGTAGGCAGAGATAGAAATTGAGCTAGCTTGTTTATACCTAGCTCTAGTTGGCTAGCAATCCCTGGCTCGGTCCTGCTCCCTAGCGCAACCTCTAGGTTACACTTACGTCATCTAGATAATGACTGGATAAAATATCACTTTTCCACCAAATTAGCTCAGGTTCTTGCACCAGTTCTGTTCAGTATTCTTGGAACCATAGTGCTATTTAGCAAACTAGTCCGCGTTATCACCACTTTTGAGCGTAACCATTAGGATGCGTCATCAACAGTGGGCGTTTTTTTGTTTTGTTAATTATTTGTTGTTGCTTTCGAGTGAACCCAGCCCATGTCGAACCCAGCCCATGTCGAACCCAGCCCATGCCAACTCTTCGACTAGCTCTGTATATATAGCTTACTTTCTTTCGTGCTACTTTATAGTTTTTCCTGAAAATCAGGAGATTACCAAATTGTCACCAAGCATTGGGTGGTTTGACCGAAGCATTTATGTTTGACAGCTTTGGGTCTAACATCATATATTTTCCACAACACTGCAGATCACAGCATTATTTGTACGCCCTTGTACGCCACGTTAAAATAGAACAAACCAAATAGAATGACAAAAAAAGGTGTCTCACTAGCTAATTCTGTGTTGGCTCACAGAATTTCATAATATGTTCTCTGTATGTCACATACACTAATTTCCCTTTCACCTATGAACTAGGATACACCGTCTGAACGTTCCTATCTGGGCACTGTGTTGACAGAGCACAGAGCTGCTTTGAGGATGTAACCTGGGCAGATCAGGCGTAATGGTGTCCCTCACTTGTCGAAACCAGCATTCAGCCTCTCATCAAGATGCTGTTTTGAGGTGTTTGTTTACGTTGAGCATAGGAGTCAATGGTGCAGCCATTCCTGTTGCTGTGACTTTGCACATCAATTAGGAGATTGATTTTGGCTTGGATGCTAGTGGGGACTATGCACACACTCCCTTTGAGGATGTCAGAAGTTGGCTCAGTGGATCTGAGGGAGAAACCCAAGACAGTGTTTTGGCTGATAAACTCTTGTAGGAATTAAAAAAGAGAGGTCTATAAGCAGTCTAAATCTGGGGAAACAACCTTTTGTTCTGTCTTCTTCTCACCATTAACCTATGTCTATTTAGCATAATTCCCTATGATGATGAGTCTGGTATTAAGGCTCTAGTTATGTGTGCCTTGACATTTCACAAATAATGTCTGAATAGCAGGTTCTGCCAGTCGTGTCAGACATCTTGCTGCAAGGGCTTGTTTTAGACACTTGGAATACTGAAATATGTTTGAGATAGAGGCAACATAGAATCTAAATGTGTCCATGTATGCAATACTAAGAAGTGGGCGTTGGGATGGTGTGCTCTGAGTTCAGTCAGAGTTTATGTGAACTGTTGACCAACTCCAAAATGTCCTGACATAGGACTTCACCTTTTTCTATAAGATGTTACCAGTTATTCATCATGTTGTTATCTTGTGTGTGGCCTATAGCGTATGTCTAATACAAAAAATGCTGACCAATGTGTTTTTTCAGGGGCAAGAAAGTTTTGAGTAAGAAGAAGCTAAAGAGGCGACAAAAAGTCAAATCAAAAGTCAAATCAAGAACAAAGGTAAGGAAAGACATTTTATTTTCCCTTTCTGCTTTCACCTTTACCAACGCAGGCAGGATATTAAAATGTTCATTGCATTAACATAACTATACAGCCTTGACTCTTGACGCATGCACAAGCAGGCTCAATGCTTGTTTCCCCTCTATATTAAGTAATCTCCACAGATTGATGATGACGATAACAGTTTTTAATGGATTAGCATCCACGGCACCATCTTTAAAGAGTATGCCAGGAACATGGTTTTAATTAGCCCCGATTTGATCAGAAGCCAGCAGCTCTCACACAAGGTGATTGGGGGGAGGGGGGGGAGGGGGGGGAGAGGAGGAGGAAGAGGAGGAGGAAGAGGAGGAGGAAGAGGAGGAGGAAGAGGAGGAGGCGGGAGGGGGGAGAGGAAGAGGAGGTGGGGGGGGAGAGGAGGATGAGGAGGAGTGGGGTGGGGGGGGGAGAGGAGGAGGAGGCAGTTTTGGGAGTGGCGCCGTCTTGAGCTCAGTGCACTTCTGTTGCCGAGCGACCTGTGTTCCATGTTTGAACAACAACAGTTGTCCTGCCTCCAGCTCTTTTTGTGTCAGACAACATCTCTGCGTGCCCTTGTATCAAGGCTCATCTGCAACTGTTGGGAGAATGTACAGCTAACAAGATACATAACAAAGCACTTGCTCCCCAGTCAAACTGTCTGCATACCCCCCTTGTGATGGTGTCTGTTCTATGGTGGTCTGTGAATCTTTTGACTTTCTTGAGCATTTTTTCCCTTGAGCATTGTGAGAGAGAAGTTCATAGGAAGACGGCTGGAGAGATTCATGTTTGAGAGTAGGGAGGGAAAACATAGCTAATCCTCCACTCGTCCATCCTCGTCCTCCACCCCAATACCTTACCAGACTTCCAGGGAGAAAAACACAGACAGGCAGACTGAGGGGCAGACGAGCAGGGAAAGGCAGGAAGGGAAGAGTGTGACAAAGAGACTGTAGGGTAGGAAAACAAACAAACAAATATAAGGGTGGGGGACTGGGAGGCGGAGGAACAGACAGGCAGACAGAGGTAGATAAACTGTCAGTTGGGTTTAATCAGTTGTTTTGTGAATCATTCATATGTTGGGATGCATGGAAATGTAATTTCTTGGTATTGAAATGGGCAAATGTTCTGATCAGAGTGCTGTGAAGCCTATAGTATGTGTATGAGTATGTAGCTGAATTCTTATTTGGCACTCTGCTGTGTAGCACGGGGTTGGGCTCTGGTATTTAAAATATGTTCTGATACACTCACTGTCAATAAAGAAAGGCAAGCTTCCTTCGCAATCTCACATGTTTCCTTTAAGGAGAGGCTTGCTGGTTCTGCAGACAGGCAAGGTACCACGAGAGAAAGCGGGAGAGCATGTGGCCAATCAGACATGCAAGGGAGCAAGCAGGGAAACTAGTCAGACACTCTTACGTCTCTTTCTGACTCGATCGCAGTCTGCTCATACTGTCATCCCATTCTAAGGCAGAGTGGAGATGGTTTTTTTTCCTCTTTATGAGGCTATTCTTTTGTCCCCTGTTGTATGATTCATAGACTGAAAGAACATTTCATTTAATTAGGCCCAACAGTAAGCAGGTGCCACTTCTCCCCACATTGACTGAAACGAATGGAGGTTTTGCATATTAGGTCACAAAAGGAGGAACCACACCACATAGGTTTAACTGCCAGTTTTACCTTATATGGAAATGCCTTCACATGCTTGGTTTTGGTATGACTTAGACAATGAAATTATTGATGAGCTCTTTCTCACTACAGTAAGGCAGTCGCTCTACAAAACATCATCTTCCGTAAGGCCCAATAGAAGAGCAGGGTCAGCGTTACTATGGTGATGATGTACAACCTGACACTTAAACTGACTGGTACCACATTGAATGCTTTCAGCTCAGATCAAATATCACATCCACATTAAATGAGTGGGTGGACCAGAACGCTCCATTTCCTCCCCATTCCATGCTGTTTCTCATTGGCCACGCTTTTGGGGTTCATTTGTTGTACGCCAGTCTCCCTCACTCAGTCTACACCCCACTGTTCCTTCTGTGGCTAGCGTTTTCTTCTCTGACCGGGAGTTTTTAAAGATCACAGACTAGAAATAAAGGACCTGTTTACAGTTTGACTGCTATTATTTTTGCTGTAACTTTTGGTAAAAATAATAATACATATATTTCTGGCCCCATTTAAATGAGATCCAGCCTTTTGCCCCATGAGCCGTTCTGTATGATAAATGCTAAATGCTTTTTTTGAAGGCATACTGTATCCCTATACAGACTGCTGTAGTGGCACTAGGAGAGATGGGTCAAGGGGGCCGGAAGAGACTGGAATGAATGAACAGGAGGGAAGGATGGGGAAAGGATGAATGACCTGTCGTCCTAAAAGGATGACATCACCCTCTGTCATTTCTTTGCCAAGAATGCAATTCTGCGGGTGGGGCAAAGCAAGCAGTCAATCAATACCCATTTCTCCTGAGGTAGCCTGAGGACTGTGGAGTCTGCGAGCCCTGTTTACTGTGCTCAGAGAAAGCAGATACTGCCAAAGCTAAACTACATATTCCCTTAAATTGCATGATTGGCTCGACTTATCAGAACTGCTTCTGCTCATCAACTCCCCATCCTGCACACGAGACTTATTAACAAGATCCGTGTTTAAAAACCCGGGCGTCTGACAGAAGGAAAGGGAGAAAGGCTGAAAGAACGTATATGTTTTCCCGATAATACGACAGGATCTGTCCTACAGTGCTTAGTAGGGAGCCAATGATGTGTGTCCTCACACTCGTGTCCTTGTCTGTATATGAGCGCCCAGCATATTGACCTACAAATGACAGTGTCCATCCTGCCTCCATGATGAAATCCTTCAAATGTCCCTCACTCCTGTAAATGGGTATTGGATTGGCGCCTGCTTTCAGATCACTCTGAACCTATTTTGTCCCATTCTTTGTTCATGTACTTGAACTTCATCTACTCGTTTTCTACTATTTACAGTTAAGATTCTTATATGTTTATCGTTTGCACCTTCCTGCCACAGTAAATTCCTTGTATGTGTAAACTCACTTGGCGAATTAATGTCATTCTGATTCTGATCCCTCTTTCTGTTTCCTTATCTATTTCTTTCTTTCTGTCCATGTTCTTGTTTCCCTTCCACCCATTTGCGTTCTTCTTTTTCTCTTCTTTCTTTGACTTTTGAGCTATGTTGACCTCATGTGGCCTCAACCCTCGAGCACACGACTTCAGTTCCAAGTGTTTCTTTAGGTCCACAGGTTTCTGACACTGTCACTCTCCTTGTCCCCAGACCGAGAGTCTCGATGGGGCCTTCTGTGTGCCGGACATCAAGTTGCATAGCAACCCATCGGCATTCAACGTGTACTGCAACGTGCGCCACTGTGTGCTGGACTGGCAGCAGCGGGAGGCGTCTCTGGCCCTGGCGTCCCGGAGCTCTGTCCAGAGTGGAGATTCAGACAGCGAAGAAGAGGAGGAGTACCGCGAGGCCACCGTCAAACTGCCTAAGGTAGGCTGCGTGCGTCTGGATGCCTGGCTGACGGATGTTTCTGGGTCTGCCTGTCTTGATCGCTGGTGTTGTTTAACTAGTAGTAGTGATAATAATACATTTGATTTGTAATGTGCTTGGGTGTGCTTGCCTCTGACAAGGCCCAACCTATATTCTCTCTCATATATATTATTATTTTTCCCACCCTTTACTTAACAAATGTAAATATTTGCAGTACATAGACAATGTCAGTGTCAAAATGTTCGCGTTGCTTTTATCTCCGCAAACGTTCCGTTTGACGGTTTAGGTTTAATTGTACGTTTCTTACCCCTTGTTCTTCAGACAGTTATAAATGTTTAACAATATCACTAGATGGGAAAACTTGAGGGGAATTCAAAGTGATAATATAGGTTAGGGCCATTTTTTATTCAAGATTCCCCAATTTCTTTGTTTAGATGCAACTGTTTCAACTATGTGAGGCCGCTACATAGCCTTTCACCATCCCCTCTGGCACTGAGGGAGATTAGAAGAGAACCCTGTTTCATTCTACACTTCATTCTTTTGCAGTGTAAATGAGCAGCAACAAATTTATGCTTTTTAATCTATGCAATCTTCAAAAAGTATGCATACTTATTAAAAATATACAGACACGAGCACACCTCATAATTTCCCTAGAAATTGTTTCCCATTCCAGTATAATATACAATAACATCAGACACAATCACCTTATACTGCTAGGTTCTGTCCACCATCCCCATCCTGAATCTGTGTGGTTTACAGTTGGTTGGCTAATGGGGCAACTTAGCAGTCTGTTTTTCTTCCTATATATGTGTTTTTTGTGTGTGTCTGAACGGTGACATGTGTGTCTGTCTGTCTGTCTATCGTCTTGCCTAGGTAGTGTTAGTTGTTCTAACCTGTTACCTGATAGTAGTGTAGAAGTCCTTATTTACTGTCCCCAGACTGTATCTGTGGGTGGGTGTTCACGTAGCTGCTATGATAATGAGAGCCAGGCTATCAGAGGTTATAACCTCTGCCTAGGAGGATTTCTGACCTCTCTCCTGATCTCTCATCCTGCCTCTATGTAACTCTCCCTTTTTCTGCTGTTCTCTATCTTTATGTAACTCTCCCTTTTTCTGCTGTTCTCTATCTCTATGTAACTCTCCCTTTCTCTGCTGTTCTCTATCTCTATGTAACTCTCCCTTTCTCTGCTGTTCTCTATCTCTATGTAACTCTCCCTTTCTCTGCTGTTCTCTATCTCTATGTAACTCTCCCTTGTTCTGCTGTTCTCTATCTCTATGTAACTCTCCCTTTTTCTGCTGTTCTCTATCTCTATGTAACTCTCCCTTTCTCTGCTGTTCTCTATCTCTATGTAACTCTCCCTTTCTCTGCTGTTCTCTATCTCTATGTAACTCTCCCTTTCTCTGCTGTTCTCTATCTCTATGTAACTCTCCCTTTCTCTGCTGTTCTCTATCTCTATGTAACTCTCCCTTGTTCTGCTGTTCTCTATCTCTATGTAACTCTCCCTTTTTCTGCTGTTCTCTATCTCTATGTAACTCTCCCTTTCTCTGCTGTTCTCTATCTCTATGTAACTCTCCCTTTTTCTGCTGTTCTCTATCTCTATGTAACTCTCCCTTTCTCTGCTGTTCTCTATCTCTATGTAACTCTCCCTTTCTCTGCTGTTCTCTATCTCTATGTAACTCTCCCTTTTTCTGCTGTTCTCACTGTATCTCTGTGTCCATGTCTGTCTGTCTTCACTCTGCAGCTTACCGTATTTTTAGGAAATAAAACCGCGTTTTATAACCCGGTTATAAAACACATATATGATCACTCACAGCGTAACGTCGCATATATGCATACTGTAGGTGAAGGTGAAGCCACCTTCCTGAAACTAGTTTTTGCAGGTTGGGATGACTGCTAGCATGGTAGTAGCATTGCTATGAGTATTATGTTAGCTATCTTAGCTCGGAAGCTAACCAAAGCTAGCTAGCTACCGTTTCGGAAAAATAACTTTTAGCTAAATAGCTTTGGGGACCGTCGGAAATATTAAGAACTCATGCGTCTACATACATTATGCACTTACTTCTGTTTTCTAAGTGTGTTACACAACGGCATGCTGTACTGCTTATACTCCTGCATTGCTTGGTATCATTGTTCCCGTATCAAGTGCGGCATATATTCCAGTGCGGTTTATACTCAGATTTACACACAAAGCTCCCATTCTGGTGGGGTGCGGTTTATAGAAAATGCGGCTCATTTTCTGAAAAATACGGTACTATGTACATAATTTGCTGGATGCTTCTGTTGCTCCTACACTTATGTTATGTCTCTCTCTCTCTCTCTCTCTCTCTCTCTCTCTCTCTCTCTCTCTCTCTCTCTCTCTCTCTCTCTCTCTCTCCCTGTCACTCCTTCTCCTTCTCTCTGTCTGACTCCCCCCCCCCTTTTAATTGTCACTACACACAGGGCATATGTGTGGGTGTACAGTACAGACTACTCATGGCACAGATGAGAGCTAGTACAGCTAGATACCAACCCCAGCTCATAAACCAAAACAGTGTATTGGAAAATGGCCAATAAGCAGGGATAAAACCATGCTCTCGACTCTAATGGGGAAAGACAGAAGGACCTTTAATTTTTTAACAGGCAATACAGAGAGGCGGCCCTCGTTTTCTAGGCCAGACTCTTCTGTAATCTATGATCTAACCAAGCAGAGATAGAGGAAGGCTATTGTTAAAGAATAACCACGATGATATTAGCTACTTTGTTAAACAGGTATCCAATGACACAGTAGCTCTACTCTGAAGTGGGAGGGGTGTGTTTATGATATTGTAGGGTCTTACAAAGCAGTGATTACACACAGTAGGAAACCAACAAGAATTTCTTCTTAACCTCCATTTAAACTTTATTTTGTATAGATTTTTTTACACATAACTTCACAAAGGGCTTCACAAATGGTCAAGCCTCAGAGAGAACAAAGAAAAACCTTCAATTTAATTGTTTTAATCTTTGAGAGGAGCAATTCAGTGATCGATCCCGTCTTCCAGAGTCAAGGGGTATAGAGGTGTAGACTGGAGACCATTCTTGTGTGCCGTGCAATGTATGTCTCTCTGTAGATGATTTATATTCGACAGTAACTGTATCATAACTCCTCGTCCCCCCAGATCATCGGCATCGGGCTGTGTGGCGTCTTCGAGCTGATCAAGGAGACTCGTTTCTCCCACCCCTCGCTGTGCATGCGCAGCTTGCAGGCCCTGCTGGACATGCTGCAGGGCCAACAGCCGGAGGGCTTCCAGACAGAGCCCCCCGACGTACTGGGTGAGGGTCGCTTCCACCTTACACACACACACACTCTCTCACACTGTGGCTGCAACAAACGATTATTTCGATAAAAGATTACGGGGTTTCCCGCGAAAAATGTGTTAGTTAAGGTGGTAGGGTGGGGTTTGCCGTCCGACCAGGGGGCGGGCTAGGTTGTGCTATAGACTAATGCGTTCTGCAGAGAAGGGAGACTGCCGTTGGTCACGGGTTGGAATGGAAGGGAGAAAACAGGACAACGGCGTAAAAAAACCTATGTAGTTAAGGCAGGGGTGTGTTGCTTAGGCGGCCGCCTTAACTGAAAAGTGCTGCGGGAAACCCTGGATTAATTGACCAATCTTCAAGAGACATTCACCCTTGTCATTCAGACATTTAACTAACTGTATTAACAAGTAACTGACTGACTGATGCAGCATTCTGCTTAATATCTGATTTTGTTTCATATGACTATGAAACAAAACAAGGGTGAGTGATGAGACGTTTTCTTTTTGGATAAGCTATTGAAAACACTGCAGCTGAATGTGGCCCAAATACGATTTTTCCCTCATATGTGACACAGGTCTGTTACTTGGATGACAGTGTGAACAGCCCAAAACTCATTCAGTCTGACATTTTCGAATCAGATTATGGCCACTTTCATGTGTGGTTTGAAATCAGATACAGGTCTGATATTTGCGACCTCAGTCTGAACAGTCAAATCGGAATTTGTGTCACCCTTGATCGACATTCGTCATAATTCTGCGCTGGCGGGAGTCAGAGTCAAGCAGCCACTGCTGCACAAAAAGACGTTATTAAAAATGTGGTTCTTCTCCTCGTCCTCCGTATTACCTCACACATTCGCTGGCTACCACTTCACTGACCTCCATGTTGTTACAGGTGTCAGAGCGTCACACTGTGACACATGTAATGTCTGAAAAATCTTTTTGTTGATCATTTTTTGTTGTCGATAATGTTGACCAATTGTTCCAGCCCTAACTCTCACTCACACACAAACACGGTCCAACACATGCACACATACCTACCATCCTAGTCCTACATAACCTACACAACACCGCAACATATTTTCCTACTACTCTATCCTTTACACCTACCTTATCTCTAACCTATCCCCCCGCACCCTCCCTCTCCTCCAGAGTCTCTGTTCCAGCTGCTGCTGGAGAGCACAGTGCGCAGCACGGGCCCCAACGACCCCACGGGCCAGACCCTGACTGCCCTGGCCTGCGCCTGCCTCTTCAGCCTGGTGGTGTCCTGGGGAGACACGGGCAAGACGCTGCAGGCTGTCTCGGCCATCCTCACCAACAACGGCAGCCACGCCTGCCAGACCATCCAGGTAGGAGACAAGACATTACTAGTTAGATCCCCACACATGATGCTTTATTGGGTTTATCACTTTGGCCTAATACAGGCCCTGCCTAAAATAGGCCACCATACAGGTTCATTAGCTTGTGGATCAAAAGTTTACGAGGAGTCAAATGGCTGAGCGGTTAGGGACTTGGACTATTAATCAGAAGGTTGCTGGTTCGATTCCTGGCCGTGCAAATGATGATGTGTCCTTGGGCAAGGCACTTCACCCTACTTGCTCGGAGGAATGTCCCTGCAATTACTGTAAGTCGCTCTGGATAAGCGTGTCTGCTAAATGACTAAAATGTAAATGTAACTTAACAGCCTCATACCAAATGTCACACAGGACACAATTACAGTATGAAATTGGATTTCAGAATGGATGGATGTTTTAGGGAAGTATAGGAGACTCCTGCACTCTTCGGCTAAGGTTGATGCTAATGCAGGCTAACAAGGTGCTCTTCCATCCATGCATCTATTCCTGCTCTCGCTGTCTTTTGCTCTCTCTATCTCTCTATATATCTATATATCTATATCTATCTCTCTCTCTATATCCTCTCTCTATATCTCTCTCTCTCTATATCTCCCTCTCTCTCTGTCTCACGGCAGATGCAGGGTAACGTCTGGGAAGTACAAAATGTAGTTGGGGAAATGCCAGGCCTCTGTGATTCTCCTGACTGATTGTATTACCCTGTCTGCATTATTCCGGCAATTAACCCGACCTTCTGTCTGTTGTGTTTTGAGTCAACTAGACATTTCAGAGTGTATTCCGTATTGCATATGCAGCATATGGATAAATGTGTGTAGGAGTGTGTATTATTTTTGTGTATTGTGTATGTAGAACATGTATGCATGTATTTACATATATTATTTTAGATAAGTGTATTTAAAATATGTAGGGATGAGTGTGTGTGTATTGTATGTGTCTCTTTGGATGCAGTGAACACTGTATTGTTATTCATCTGTGTTGTTAGGCCATATTGTCTGCATAAAGCGGATATTCTCCTTTTAGTATTTAAAACTAATGTTCCCCAAGCACAGTGACCCTGGCTGACAGTAACATCAGTGAGATGCAGCTGTCAGACTGTGCTGACCATGAATACACACACATGGACATGCACGTACATGTACATACACACACACACCACTTAGGATAATTGTGTTCAGCCTGTAGCCTTGATGACTTGTTAATCCTGTACAGATTCACAGTCACACACACACACACACACACACACACACACACACACACACACACACACACACACACACACACACACACACACACACACAACCACACACACCCTGGTTTGATCCCAGAGAAGGGTATCTACAGGAGAATTAATGAGGCGGTAAGACATGCCAGTAGTCTCTCCTTCGTATATGAGAGCCCTATCTGTATCGTAAATATCCCTGTTGAGTCACATGGTCTGGCTGTGAAGGGTCTGGGCTTGGACCCAGCCTTCAGTATGTATGTGTGCATGCGTGCGTGTGCGTTCATCGTCGTAAGTGGTAGGTCTATGTGGTCCTTGTGCAGTGGATGAGACTGTGTGCCAAGCTAGTTGATTAGAGAGGCCAAGGAAGGCGAGCCTCTGTGTTGTTTTAGATCTTCACCGGTCAGACACTGAAGGGTGAGTCGTCACTCTGGCAGTTTGGTAGGCAGGCTGATGAAAAGTGTGTGTCGATGTGTGAGGGAGAGAGGCAGAGGGAGAGTAGGAAGGGTAAAGATAAAGAATTGGAGAGAGAGAGAGAGTGAGTGAGTAAGGGAAATAACGAGTCTGTTTTGTGAGATCAGCAGAGTGTGTAATAGCCCCTGCCAGTGAGTGATGGATTGTTTGAGAAATACTGTTTTCACAAAAAATGGTTCTTTGCTACCAAGTCGGTACTAAAAAAATAAAAAATCAGAACCGGGTCGACCTGGTACCCAGCAGAGTAGGATGCTGACAAGCACAGTGTAGCCAAAACATCACACCAGAAGTCACTAGTGGCTCTAAAAAATGTCACTAGATTTGTCACTTAATTCGATTTCTGGTCACTAGGGAAGGTCGAAAAGTCTCTAAATCTAGCGACACTGAATTGGCAACACTGGACAAGCAGCTAATGCTGCAGTTGTCGACAAGAAAAGTGGAAGAACCACATATGGAAGTACTTTGGGGTGTGAGGCAGATGACAATGAGAACATCAATCACCAGAAAACAATTAGCAAACCTCCCCGTTCATGTTCTTTATGGTTTGCAGCAGACTGCAAATGCAATACCTAACACGGCATACAGAAAGGAGAGGGCACAACAGGATCAAACATTTTTACAGAGGCTTTTAGATGACATAGTTTGCCTAAGTTTGTGTTTTGGAGTTATGTATATTTACGTTTTGTGCTTATAGCACGACAAAGAGCCCCCTGAAGCGTGTTGAATCCACTCTTTCTACTTATAAATAATGTTCAAGTCAAGATATATATATTTTGGAGCTCTACAAATGATCTTTAAGTCATCTTCTGAGTTTGCTTAATGTCTCCACTCAGTTCACACATGTTTTGCCTTTTGGCCTACATGCATTGTGATTGTATGTTGTGTAGTAGGTTACAGCTTTAGATATTGTAGGTTACTGTCAACAAATGAGAGTTGTTCAGTAACCTGTTTTTGTTTTGGTATCGAAAATGTTATGAGTACCGTGAAATTTCACAGGTATTCTAATTGGTACCGACTGCTGAAATGTTGCTTTTACCGTGAGAACGTAGTCAAGAAGAGGCCAGCGGTTTAACCAACCCCGTCTCTCCTGCAGACCGAGCCCCACTCTGTGAAAACACACCTCATCCTCACTCAACTCTTACCTGACACTAAAGTGTGTGTGTGTGGCGTGTGGGCTTGCGCCTTCATTGACGGTTCCAATTGGGTCCCCGATATCCACCCTAACGAGATATATCATCCCCAGGTGCCCACCATCCTCAACGCCCTCCAGAGGAGTGTGCAGGCGGTGCTGGTGGGGAAGGTCCAGATCCAGGACTGGTTCGGGAACGGCATCAAGCGTGCGGCGCTGATGAACAAGTGGGTCTTGAAGGAGGTGTCCATGGAGGAGGACGAGCGCTGCCTGCTGCAGACGGACGGCTCCTTCCTCTACGTGCTCTGCAAGGACGGCCTCTACAAAGTGGGGTCCGGATACAGCGGCACCGTTAGGGTACGGGGGGTGTCGGGCGGAGAGGGTGGTGTGTGTGTGTTTGAGAGAAAGAGGTGTGGGTGTGTGTTTCGTGAGAGAGCTGTGTGTTTGAGGTACCAACGTGTGCGTCTGAGAGGCATGTGGTACTTTTCTGCGTGTTCTAATATTGTACCCACACCGTACAGGGCCATGTGTATAATTCCACGTCGCGCATCAGAAATCGGAAGGAGAAGAGATCCTGGTTAGGCTTCGCTCAGGTAAACGGATTATAATCTCTATAATCTGGATCATTAAATATGATTTCATGTGTGGCTATGCTAAAGGCTGATATGTATACAGTAGATGGTTTTGTTGGTCAGTGTGATGCTGGGCTGAAACCCTTTAGGATTTAAAATCAAGTTTATTTAAAAGAACAATCATTTATTTCTGGTACAGTACTTTATTTTGTGCAGCCGTGTGCCTGTTTGGGATCGATTCATCTGTTGTTAATATAATGAATTAATGACATGATCAAAAGCGTCTTGACCCGAATGAAATGTGTTTTCTAGGAAATGTTATATTAAAATAATGAATTGACTAACACTGTGTGTATGTTTGTGTGTGTGTGCGTGCTTGTGCAGGGCTTCCTATTGTACAGAGACATGAGCAACCACAGTACGACAGCCCTCAAGATCAACCCAGAAACCCTGGAACACGAGGGGACCATTACAATGCCAGGTAAATGTGTGTGTGTGTGTGTGTGTGTGTAAATGCAGGCATGGTTTTCTGTGTTAGTGTCTCGAGACTCCAAACCAATAAACAAGTCAGACTACACAGGGGTCAGACTGTCACAAGATAGCGCTCTCTTCAGTACACTTCAGAAACAAGCGGCTCCCAGACATACAAAAAGTACAAAGTGTATCCCTATACACTGTAGTAAACACCGGCTACGAGCTGTTCAACACCAGAGTGCTGCGTTGGACTCATGTCTACTTCCTCGTCCTCCACAGGTCAGCAGGCCGACGGTCAGAACATCATCTTCACCGATGGAGAGTACATCAACCAGATCGCTGCCTGCAAAGATGTAAGCCGCCTCTTCGTCACCGTTGTCCTCGTCTTCGGAATCATCCGCGCTGTCGTCCTTTTCATCGTAGTCAAGGGTTCTCATCGTCAATTTTGTTGTTGAACGACTTCAATGTGGCTAAATCTAGAAGGTTCACATCTGTTAAGTCTTATTGTAAGCAAGCACATTTTATATGTATATATGGGTATGGCACAATTCATACATATAATCAATTAAATGTGCCTTACATAGAGGATAGCAAATTAAAGTACATAAAATTAAATATATAAAAAGAAACTGACTTAAAAGAAAGGAATGTGGACTATGGGCTACTCTTATCTAAACAGAACAGCCCTGTGAGGAATCACTCCTTTGTAAGGCTGCAGGCCAACGCCTAAAGCTCTCATCCAGTCATGTGTGTGTGTGAGAGTGAGTGTGTGTGTGTGTGTTTGGGGGTGGGTCATTTTGCTAGGCCATGTGCTTGGTTATCTGGCTAATCTGATCAGCTCGAAAGACACTCCCTCAGCCACAAGCTCTCTCTTTCACTTTTTCTGAACACGCTTTCCCTACATTTCTGTCTCTTTCTGTCTGTTTCTCTATTTCTGTCTGTCTGTCTCTTTTTATTTTTGTGCTGCTATATTACTATTATAATTATTGTCATTGGTTTCAATCCCTGAAGGACTTCTCGGAAACACTAAGTTAGGGAAAGTCTGTAATTTGCTGAGCTTTTGATGTCTTGTTGATGAGAGAGGGAGAGTCAGAAGGTGCTGTTACACAGGCTGTGACGATTCATTTTGAACCACTCACAAGCCGCATAAATCGTACGTACACAAACACGCACACCGGCTCTAGATCATCAACCGACCAATGAATTGCAAATCCTTTGTTCAAGGAAATGTAATGAGTGGTTCCCCTCCGGTTGTCTGCTGATGAATGTGTCTGTCTCAGTCTGCCTCAGTCTGCCGCTTTTCACAGCACAATTTCGACTGAGCCCTGCACAGGAGGGGGGCCTGCTATGCCATGCGCTTGGTTGTCTGGGAGGGGGGGTTGGTAAAAAAAAAGGCACGTGGCCATTCTCTGGAGGGTTCCTCTCCCAAGTAGTGTGTGTGCTAGGCTGAGGGGAGAGGACCTCTAAAAGAGCCTCTACTGCTGTCCACATGGGCACCAGTCCCTGGGTCGGGGGTGGGTTAGAGGGAAATGATTGAGGGAGAAGAAAAAGGGATGGAGGAGAAGGGAGTGTCCTCACTACCACTGCTGACGAGCATTTGCTGACCTCTCACCACAGACCCCCTGCTGCGGATGGGGGGGAGGTGCGGTGGGTTGGAGAGACAATGGAGAGACTGTGGAGAGGTGGAGTGAGGAGGTAAGAGTAGAGGAGCGTGTGCTCAGCGGGATTCAGAGAGAAGCCATCATCATCGCACAGCAGCTGCAGCCTCCCTTTCTGTCTTTCCCCCCTCTCCTCCGATCTTGTATTCTCTCTGTCATCTTCACTACATTATTCCTTATTACTAGGGGTGTAACGATACACTCAGCTCACGATTCGATACGTATCACAATACTGGGTCTACAATAAAATTCATATCACAATATTTTAAACATTTTGAATTAAACAGAAGTTAATAGGGGTGGGAATCTTTTGGTACCTCATGATTTGATTCAATTCTTGGGGTCACAAATAGATTAACTATCGATTCACGATTTTTTGGTCGATTTTTAATCAAAAGAAATGTTTTAATTAAAAAAAAATCCCCCACCCCTAGAAATTAAATTAACAGATTTATTTCCAAAACATTAAACATTTTCAATAATATTCTTTTTTGTACATACAATTTAGTGAACTCAATTCAAGCGATTTCTGTGAATGCAGTGAATGCACGCATGACGCAGGTGCAGAGTAGGTTGCGCGCTGGTAGCTCAACCAATAGGATCAAACGGACGTCATAATGTAAAACTATTGCCATAACTCTACGATACACGTAAACATTGTGTATTGCGATTTATTGTTCCACAATATATTGTTACACCCCTACTTATTACTATCAGGGTATTCCGCAGCACTTTGCAGTTAAGGCGGCCGTTAACAAAATTAATTAAAAAGGGAGATATTGAAACCTCACCCGACCACCTTAACTAACACATTTTCTGCGGGAAACCCTGACTATTGTTTGATACTCATTGAGTCAAGTAATGACACACTTTCACAGTCCCAGACCCATTACCAGGTATGACACCAGACCAGACTCAGTAAGAGCCAGTCTTGTGCTCTGTTACACCTCCAGACCCAGTACCAGCCAGACTCTCTCCCCTGCCTCCTCCTACCCGTACCATGCCTTTAATCATTCAAGCCCTCCCTAGGCCTGGCTCGTGTGGGTCTGTGCATGTGCGTGCTAGGCAAAGAACAGACCGGGGGAGAGAAAAAGAGAGGCAGTTTGGTATGTTCTGGCTTGTTGCCACGGCTAGGGGTGTGTCCCCAACTACACACACCCAACCAGTTCAGCATGGGGCTGCTTGTTCAAACGCTACAGTCTAGTACTCTGCTGTAGGGTGGTAGTGTGATCTTTAGTCAGATGTCTAAGACTCCACACCGTCGTGCCTGGCTCCTTCTGAGCCAACCTAAGCACTGCCGTAAACAAAACAGGATGTTTGTCAACGCCCCCAGCCCAGTTAGAACTGCCATTCCGCAATATCCTTCAAGCATCTGTCAACACGAAAACACATCTGCAGACACGAGCATTTCATTTAAAAAAAAGGTGAAATTTCCACATTTCCGAGACGTGCGTTCCCATGTGTCCGGCAGGATGGCTTTGTCGTGCGCATCTATGCTACCAGCAGCGACCCGACGCTGCAGCAGGAACTGCAGCTCAAGCTGGCCAGGAAGTGTCTCCACGCCTGCGGCATCTCCCTCTTCGACCTGGAGAAGGACCTGCACATCATCAGTGAGTCACTACGCTGGGCCAGCAGGGGGACGCTGATGTGTGGGGATATAGGTGTGCGTGGGAGGGGGGATTACTGGTACACTCGTGTACCTAAGGTGTAATAACTGTGTCTGTGTGTGTGTGTGTGTGTGGTCCTCAGGCACAGGGTTTGACGAGGAGGCTGCGTTACTGGGTGCAGGCAGGGAGTTTGCTCTGATGAAGACGGCCTCAGGAAAGGTAAGGGTTTGCACATTTGGAAACTTTGCCCACCCACACCACTGTCCTTTAATTCTCTCATCTCTCTCTCCTTTTTCGGAGTGTGTCCTACAGCTGAACTGCTCTTTTACTATGTGGAAACGGCTTTCACCAAACGTTTCTTGATTCCTGTCTGGAGTCCATTAAAGCTCCAACAGTTGGCGCGCAGTTACAACACAACACTACCTGCCCTAACTGTAGTCTTAGCGCCAGCTCTGCACTGGCACTGGCACTGACCAGGCTAGGCTAGGCTGCTAATCCACCGTCTCTGTCACTCAGGTGGTAGTGGTCAGGTTTGACCCCTAGGTTTACAGCTTTGGGAGAATGACATGCCGTTGTGTAAATAAGATAAATAACATAAGGCCATTTAGTTTGCTTAATAAAACAGCAAGCTATAGACCTGCTTTATAGGAAAGGTAACCTTAAATGATTTTTGGGGTGATCTGGCAATATATAAAAAAAAAGAAGAATTAAAAAAAAGAAAGAAAAAAAAAGAGATATATATTTTTTTTAAACGAACTTGACCTTCCAGGGGGGGGCGGGAGGGGCCGTTGGGGCGCCCCCCCCCAATATAATGGTAGGGGAAACACTGGTCATTTTTGTAAAATGAATTTGTATCACAGATCAAACATTTTTTATTTAATTTTTTACTTTGGCTGAGAACAAGGAACCACAAAAGGGGCAAGCGGAGAAGATATAAACAGTGAGAGTGAGAATCCTTGAAGATCATTGATGGTGAACAGGCCGGTACTGTGGTGTGGTATCAGGGAGTGCAGCTTAATCTGAGCACAAATCTCCCCTCCAGATTAGCCCCACCTCCCGCTGTCTCCGCCCCGGGGGGGCATAAATAGGATCAGACGACCCATGACTGGGCACAGTTCACCACCAACCACCTGCCAGTCATAGCCCTGTCCAGCACCTGTGTCATGTGACCATCCTTGTCACATCCAGCACTGCTGTCTTTACAGTGCTGTCCGTACAGCCCCGTAACACTCGTCCCATGGGTTATGTCACAATAGTGTAAAAAATAATAAAAAGGAATTATCTATTGTTGCTAGACTACGGTTCCCTTAACACACAGAATAATTGTTGTGTAGTAACTTTTTTTGAATAGATAGTTCAGGCCTGGCCTGAGTTGCTGTAACCTGGCCTGTAGCTGTGTTCCAGTCGAACAGAGGTCTAGTGGATGTGGTTAGGGTTAGTTATCGGGGGTTAGTGGCTCAGTCCGCAGCCCTTTATCCTCCCAGACAGTGAAGCTCACCGTCTGTTCCTCGGCTCGTTCCACCATGCTGGCTAAGGTCACCCGTGTTGCAGTTGGACAGCTAGGATATACAACGTTTACGCGAGCTCTGATTCCATTATGAATGTACATAATAGTACTTGAATTTTTCAATGAGCAATGGCCTCGTTGGTCTTTTGTTCAGTCTGTCGAACACCCCAAACACTTCTCACCAACAGAGTTCAGTGCTCCTCTTCCCTTTATTGGCTGTCTAGGCCCTGCTTACGGAACGCCAGCACCTGACTTGTTTGTGTCAACAGCCGTCCAAGTTTCTGACCTGGTTGGCACAACTTAAATAAGTTACCACAGCGAACGCAGACATCAGAAATAACCCCTTAAATCGCATTCTCTCTCTCTCTCTCTCGCTCTCTCTCTCTCTCTCTCTCTCTCTCATGTGGTCACCTCCCCAGATCTACTACACAGGGAAGTACCAAAGTCTTGGAATCAAGCAGGGCGGCCCCTCGGCAGGAAAGTGGGTGGAGCTGCCCGTCACCAAGTCCCCCAAGATGGTCCAGTTCTCCGTGGGCCATGACGGCTCGCACGCTCTCCTGGTGGCCGAAGATGGCAGCGTGTTTTTCACGGGCTCTGCCAGCAAGGGCGAGGACGGCGAGTCCAGTAAGAGAGGCGTCATGCTCACATGACCAAACATGCATGCATGAACACACACACACACACACACACTACAAAGACAGGCACACACATTTCCCAATCTTCGAAGAGGCAGGGGGTGGCAATTTATTTTCACATGGGCTCCACCAGCTAAGAGGAAGGGAGACCTACATAGACATGGGAAAGCACACACCGTAGTCACCTCTCCACTTGCCCAAGCAGACGGACAGACGCACGTCATTTACACACACGTGAGACAGAGGCACACAAACAGGTGGAAATAAACTCCTCCATCCAGATGCGTAGCCTTTAACAAAGCAGAGGATGACGTCCTCGTCCTACCCTGTCTCCGATGGCGTCATCCACGCTTCAGTCGCCGTCGTCCCTGCCGTCATCTCGCCCCACCACTGTGTAACCCCGAACCTCACCCCACCACTGTGTAACCCCCGAACCTCACCCCACCACTGTGTAACCCCCGAACCTCACCCCACCACTGTGTAACCCCGAACCTCACCCCACCACTGTGTAACCCCCGAACCTCACCCCACCACTGTGTAACCCCCGAACCTCACCCCACCACTGTGTAACCCCGACCCCACCCGTAACCCCGACCTCACCCCCACTGTGTAACCCCCGACCCTCACCCCACCGCTGTGCACCCCCTCCTCCTCTGCAGCCAAAAGTCGCAGACAGCCAAAGCCGTACAAGCCGAAGAAGATGCTGAAGCTGGAGAGCAAGACTGCCGTCCACACCGCCTGCAACAACGGCAGCAGCAGCATCGTCACCAAGGACGGCGAGCTGTACATGTTCGGCAAAGACGCCATTTACAGCGACAGCACCTGTGAGTGAGGCCACACACACACACACACACACACCCCAGACCCCCCTGACGGTCTCATATTATCCACCTCTTCTATGTATTGTAGGAGTTTACCACCCACCATAGAATGCTTTTAAAGCACCAGTCATTTGACTGCAGTAAATTGCAAAATCACACCGTGACGAGATGGTTTAAAACCATTTTGCTCCTTTTTCTGTGAAATTGTTTCCAGCCTTGCGTGGGTCATGTTGTTTCCCATTATGGGTCTCCTTCCTAAAAGTTTTCTCAGTCAGACGTGAATAGATGTATATTTTTTGCATAAAATATATAGTTTTAATAAGAAACTCATTAAAGACAAAAACTGTGGTCTGGATTTTTTTTTATCCCAGTTGGAAACATGTTTGCCACTAAAAAATATAATCAAAACTTTTTGCTGAAGGATTGAAGGGGTAGACGTCAAACGTAATTAAATAATCACCTACTATCAACACGGAAATTAATGACGAATAAGCCTTGCACCAATTATTTTATGATCAAACCATTGGCTCCTTGTAAGAAGCGCAATCTAGCGATCATTAAACAGCATCGCAGTCTGATGACTCTGTGGTCATTATGACCCACTAGCCTCGCGATGTCTATAAAACCAGCACAGCACTTCCAGTGTTATGATTGGATTATATCCAGTATAATGGATTGCATCCATTATATAATGCTTTTGAAGTAAGAGTTAGACTCATGTCATTTGAGGGAGATTTTTTTATGACAGTGCCTTGCACACCTAGGAGTGAGAACCACCTGAAAGTCCTTAAATACTGTTCTTAAATAGTCTGAGCCCCCACGGTGTGAGAACCACTGGCCTAACAGCATATCGTTATATGTTTAGTTTGGGGTGGGGAGCTATAAAAGGCATTACTTTTTCTCCACGTTTATTAAGCAGGTTCAAAAGCAGTTTGCTAAAGCTTACACATCTCTCCTCTGGTTCCTGTAGGTCAGGTGACCGACTTAAAGGGTCACTTTGTGACCCAAGTTGCCATGGGGAAGGCCCACACTTGTGTGCTGACCAAAACCGGTGAGGTGTGGACATTCGGGGTCAACAACAAGGGCCAGTGCGGCCGAGACACAGGGGCCATGAGCCAGGCGGGGAAAGGTGAGGATGTGACACACACACACCAACGCAGCCTGTGCACACAAGAAGACATACTGGCATCCACACACAAACACACCCCAAACCCCCCCTCTTCACAGCGATACATCCTGCTTACCCCATCCTCACCCGTGCAACCCGACACACGACCGAACGACGACACACACGCAAAACACACGCTCTGGTATCCCGCACACTCAGCCCCTTGGCTCGTCCCCTCCCGTAGCGTTTGGTGTGGAGAGCATGGCGACGGCCATGGACGAGGACCTGGAGGACGACGTGGAGGAGAAGGAGGAGAAGAGCATGATGTGCCAGCCCGGCATGCACAAGTGGAAGCTGGACCAGTGCATGGTGTGCACCGTGTGTGGGGACTGCACTGGCTACGGAGCCAGCTGCGTGAGCAGCGGACGGCCCGACAGGGTGCCGGGAGGGTAAGGGCGCACGCACGCAAACCACACGCGCATGTACGCAGGGGTAGATTTGACACGTACTCCCTGGACAACACACTGAACTAGGGTTAGGTTGCTCCGTTGGTATACTTCCCATATTGAGTGGTTGAAGCTCTCGATTCATTCCGGGAATCTGTGTGTGTGTGTGTGTGTGTGTGTGTCTGCGTTTAGTTTCCAACGATTATCTGGAGAACTGGGCATTCTGCAAAGTTTGAACAATTTAACAGACAACCAATATAATACATTTTGATAAACATAAGCTATTTTTTATGTAGTATGTAGGAAACAGCAGACAAATGAAGGCTACATAATAATTTGCATGAATGTAAGTTACCACAGGATTAGCAATTTGACTAGAATAGATGTGGGGGTTGAACAGTACTTATATATGTGTGTTTCACTGACATCTTAATCACTGACTGCATCATGGGACTGATTGTGCACTTGTTTTCTCAAATCAAACCCTCATTTTGTATTTGCCTGTGTGGTGTGTGTGTGCTTGTTTGCGTGCCCTTGTCTGCGTGCGCACGTGCCCGTGTCCTAGGATCTGTGGCTGTGGCTCTGGCGAGTCGGGCTGCTCTGCGTGCGGCTGCTGCAAGGCATGTGCCCGGGAGCTGGATGGCCAGGAGGCCCGTCAGAGAGGCATCTTTGACGCCGTCAAGGAGATGATCCCGCTGGACCTGCTGTTAGGTAAACACACACACACCCCTCCTCAAGTCGCTCGCTCGCTCTCTCACACACTCCCTCTCACACACACACACTCACACACCGTTTCAGTGTCGCTTTGCCGCTTTAAACCGCCACGCCGTTCGTCATTCACACATTTTCCGACGCCGTTTAAAGCTTGGTCCAACCGTGCCAAAGTCTTCCGGTGTGACATCCTTTAAACGAGGCTCGGTCTCTGGCGAGGAATCTGGAGTGGATCAGGCTGTATGTGCGTCTGGCTTTTGGCGCTGCTGTGACCCGTCAGCCCGCTGTCTAACCGAGCCGCTGGCTGCCTGTGTGTTGTTCTAGTCGCAGCATGTCTATTCATCGCCATTATCAGAAACGGACACAGCCTCGCTTCTCCGTCATCCACCCCCCAGTCATTCATGCTTGTCTGTCTTGTTGTGTCTCTCTTCCTTCTCCTGCTCCTTCTTCTCCTCCCTCCTCCTTCCTCCACCCGTCTGGGCTGCGTTCTCCTGCGGTTTGGGGGGGCCGTGTGTGTGTGTTTCAGCTGTGCCTGTCCCTCCCCCTCCAGGAGTGAACATCGAGGAGCACATCCAGATCCGCCAGGAGGAGAAGCGACAGAGGATCAACCGCCGCCACCGGCTGGAGGACGGACGAGGTATGGACCAGGAGAGGGAGGGAGAGAGGGGAGAGAGGGGGAGAGTGAAAGCGGGGGTGAGAGATGGATAGAGAGAGAGAGACAGCAAAGACGAGGGAGAGCTATACGTTTCAGAGCAGCGGGACACAGGGAAGAGAGTGTGGTGGTAGGGGAGAGCAGTACAGGAGAGAGACGAGATGGTGTGTAGTCTAAAGGAATGACAATCTCTGTTACTCCCATCTCAAGGTGCCTAGCCTGCACTGTCTGTCTCCGGTCCCGACTGTAGACGATGTATACCCTGATCTAAGTGTAGAGACGTGGAGACCACAAATCTCACACGTCAAGACTGTGTTCTTCTTATACTATGGGGGTTTCCACTCAATCATAATGTTAGATCTCTGTCACCGTTAGGAGCGTGGGTGTAATGCCTTGATGCCGTCCTCCTCCTACCCTTTATCATTTTGCAGTGTGGCGTGTATATTTTTATACCTGTATATGTGTGTGACTTGTTGTTGTTTCAGTGTTTTTTTACCATGTGTTTTCTCCCACGTGTGCGCCTGTGTCCATGCATGGTAAAGTTTCTTTCTCCCCCCCCAGGCCCCCTTGTTTTTCCCGGTCCCATATTTATGAGCCAGAGAGAGCAGGCCCTAGCCAGAGTAAGACCCCTTCAGGCCCTCAGACATAAACGGGACAAGCACAAAGGTACTACGGTCTTGCCTACCTTACCTCCACGGGTGTGGAGACACCCCCATACCCCCCAATCTCCCTGACACCCCCTACCCCTCCAAACCAAATGGTTCGCCCTTTTTCTCACACTATCTGAACTCCAGACTCCCCCGTGTCTCACCCAGGGAGGGGTGACATGATCCGTGTCCCATACAGGATGTGCGACTGTCGATGATCATGTTTTAGTGAGACAGGCGGGGTTGTTGCCGAGATGATTCTGGGTTATACTGATTGATGCTCCCTTCCTTAAAATATCTCGTTTGTGTTTCGTTGCTGAGAGAAAAAGAAGACCGTGTTACAACAGTCACAGAGAGAGATTCACAGCTCCGTCATGAGCACTCAGGGCAGAGAGAGACCGTAGGTAGAGCTCTCCCCGTCGTCTTTACACACTACTTTCTCCTGACCTCGAACATCTATTCAACCTGACACAGACACACAAAATCTACTCTTATCAATAGCAAACTCGAATGAGAACATACTAACTAGATGCTTTTTTTAAAAACTCATAATGAGGACCAAATTTAAGCAAGGAAAAATGTATCATTCATACAGCTCTGGAAAAAAACTGACCACTGCACCTGCAATTGTCCTTGTCCTTGGTCGCTTATTTTTTTCCAGAGCTGTATGTGGATTCTATTGATACATCGAATATAGGTATACATACTAAACAATCCGACAAATGATAAACCAACTTGTTCAACATGAACAGTGTCCTAGTCCTCAGCTGTGGCTCCGGGGGGAGAGACGGTTGTCCATTAATCGCATGGTTGGTGGTTCGATTCCCGACTCCTCCAGGCCATGAGTGTCCTTGAGCAAGACTCTGAACCCCATGGCCGCTCTGCTGCTGTCGGTGTGTGAGTGGGTGAATGAGAGGCAAAGAATGTAAAGCGTGTTAAGTGCCGCCAAGATAGAAAAGCGCTATATAAATGCAGTCCATTTACCATAACTCGTATCCAATCACGAGTTCTGTTGATGAGTGAATAAAACAGTCAATCCCCTTTTCCTCTACACAACGCTTAGAAAAGCAACTCCTACTGACCAATCCATTCTCTTGGAAAAAGGCGTCATCGTTTCTAGAAGATTCTGTAAACCTCCTATGTGCACATAGTGCGAAGGTCTCGTAGGAAGGCAAAGCCTTTTAGAGACCGCCAAAACCCTTTGGCCGTCCCTGACGAATCTGTGTATACCATCCTCATACCATTTCATCCTAAAACAGACTGGTTAAAGCACTAAAGCCTTGTACCTGTGAACCTGACAAGATTTGCAGGTAAGCCTACAGTACTTACTGGTTAGAATCTTGCGCCCTTAGAACTGGTTTTTAATGTTTGTTCTTTATTTGCGCCCAATACTGTTTAACACTGATAGGGTTGCTGCTGAAAGAATAAAGTAATCATGTTCTTACACGCCATAACAATACATCTAAGCAACACCGTAATTGAGTTGAATACACTATTGTAATTATAGTCGTTCCTTAATTATGATGCAGTGATATTGATAAACCCATTAACTTCCGCATTCACACAGTCTGCAGTTTTTGGCCAGCTTTCCTTTCTGCCCTTGGCAGCAGCAACTGTTGCTTTTGGCCGATATTATACTTGTTATTCTTCATATTTGTTTATTGCTATAGTTTGCTCATCTAGTGTAAAATATGTGGCTCTGGTAGACTTATCCATGTTTGTAATCATCATATGATGCAAAAGTTGCCCATTGACATGAACCCACTAGCTAGATTGGTTAAACCTGGGTTGACCCAACGAGTTGTGACATGGCTAATGCGTGATTACAGTTGTTTGGCTTAGTGAAGCTGGCTAGCAAAATGATGTCCTGGGTATGTCGAACTTGCTTCATAGTATTGGCCTCCGTTTCGTCCGTTCCCGAATCACAATGATCCCGTTTTGTCCACAGTGCTTTGGCTTTGCAGAAATCTTGTGGCTAAGTCGAACTGGATAGAGCAGCACTCGGTAAACACCCTGCTTTGCACAGCAGAATTAGAAACAGATCAAACCACAGGCAGGCGCTGGGATGAGGTCGAGGGGGTGACAGGCGGAGTCTATTATTGGACTGATCGCTGAGTAGAGAACCAAAGACGCATCTTAAGAGCCTCATATTTTTAGATATTTTTAGAAATGTATTGATGTATTCTATTTTACCAGAGCGGGGCTCATTTTGAACAGCCCACCGTGTATAATTGTCAGAAATGGGATGTATAAATAGTGTTCATTTGTGGCCTGTGGTTATATTTGGACGAGAAGGAGAAGGATGTTTTTGCTGCCATCGCTAGAATATTCTTCAACTTGGCCTTTACAGCAAATAGAGAGGGAGAGCTAAGGACAGGCAAGAGAGAAGGGTCTGACCCAGGTCCTAAACCACAGCCTTCATGGGCAAGAGAGAAGGGTCTGACCCAGGTCCTAGACCTCAGCCTTCATGGGCAAAGAGAGAAGGGTCTGACCCAGGTCCTAGACCACAGCCTTCATGGGAGCTGATGGGTTCTTTCAGAGGCTGAGGACAGGCCAGAGAGAAGGGTCTGGCCCAGGTCCTAAACCTCAGCCTTCATGGGCAAAGAGAAGGGTCTGACCCAGGACAGGCCAGAGAGAAGGGTCTGACCCAGGTCCTAAACCTCAGCCTTCATGGGCAAAGAGAGAAGGGTCTGACCCAGGTCCTAAACCTCAGCCTGAGGACAGGCCAGAGAGAAGGGTCTGACCCAGGTCCTAAACCTCAGCCTTCATGGGCAAAGAGAGAAGGGTCTGACCCGACAGCCAGAGAGGGTCTGACCCAGGTCCTAAACCTCAGCCTTCATGGGAGCTGATGGGCTCTTTCACAGGCTGAGCTACTGTCCCACACTTCTCTGAGGAGTGATGCTCGGCTTGCTTCTCCAAATCTACAGGAGGTTACAGATCCTGGGCGTATGAGAAACCAACACCCTGTAGACCATCAATGACTCTGAGGGGGGGTTGACGTCAATTGAGGGTCCTATTGAGTTTTAGCAAGCTGTTTTACGTAGTCCTTTTCCCCTTGTCGAGGAGAGTTTCATTCTCAACTCAAGTGTACAGCCATGACTGAACCGACCATTGGATCACGGACTGGCATCTATGGGCAACATCTATCTTTATTTATGTGGGTTAATCTTATTGAGATCACAATATTGACCTCCTAACCTAACCTGACAGAGAGTGAGCGTGTTGGCTCGCAGCCATCAGTCTTTCCTTAAGGGGAACAGAACCATAGATTTGCCCATCCCTGATCCAAGATGGAGCCCCTGCAGGCACTGTTCTGTCATTGTGTTCACTGTTCTGCATGGGCCATCTTTTACCCAGCCACCCTCCCACCCCCACCTCCCCACTATGACCTCTGAAACAAGGCACTTGGGCAATTTACATTCCATTTGAATCCTCTGACAGCACACAGCTATTTCGGTTTACTGAAGTCTTGAATCCTGCTACTTGGACTCTAAGACACTTGAGTGGGTTAAGATCTTGAGATTGAAAGTCACAAAGTGACAGAAGTCCCATAAACCGATCAAAGTAAACTAACCCTGTTTCAGATGTTGCGATACCGTACATAGACGTGTATGTATGCATATGTGGTTGAGCCATTCTGCCTCCCTTGATTTCTCTTCTCATCCATGGTGTTCTCTGGCTCCTCTCCTTCTAGGATTGTACCGACTCTTGACTCAAAGCTCTAAAGCTGCCGCTAACCTTTTTACCTCCTCCCACCCTCCTTTTCTCCTGCCTCTGTCTGTCTGTCTCTCTCTCTTTGTCTCTCTGTCTCTTTATCTCTTTATCTCCTGTCTAATGTTCCCTGTGCCTTGCAGATGGCAGTAGCGAGCGAGGGGAGAAGGATGCCAGTAAGATCACCACGTACCCTCCTGGGGCGGTGCGCTTCGACTGCGAGATGCGAGCCGCGCAGGTCAGCTGCGGCTTCCATCACTCCGGTATGTCTGCCCCCCCCACCCCCATGCTCCCCCCCGCGGACACTTCCTGTCACTCACCACCCACTTCCTTTCAATCGCTTCTTCTGTGGTGTTTGATCTCCTGAAAGGCCTTATTTGTCGATGAACCGCCTCTTGTCTTCTACTTGTCAAACGAGGTGCCTGCATTTACACAATGGCTTTCAGGCCTTGAACCTTAGTTGAGGTTCTTTCGTGTTTACTGTAGAGAGACAGAAGGAAAACCCCTATACAGGGTTTTAATCAAATCCAGTCTGGAGATGGATACTGTATCTGGAGAGGTTACAGCTCTGAGGAGCATGCCTTGACTGAACGAAGATGAATTACACATGACCCTCCCATGTGGTGGTACACCATCTTTGCTAAAGCGACATTGACGCAATCTAAAGAGCGGTCCGTTCTTCTCCCCCACAGTGGTCCTCATGGAGAACGGCGACGTTTACACTTTCGGCTATGGCCAGCATGGCCAACTGGGGCACGGAGACGTCAACTCAAGGTAGCTAAATATCCATGTGTATTCTTCATGTTCGTCAACTGGTGCCAGTCACACCCCTACTGTAGCAAAGGCCCTCCGGCTCTTCTGTCCCCAGGGGCTCCCCCACCCTCGTGCAGGCCCTGCCGTGTCCCAGTGTCCAGGTGACGGCAGGCAGCAACCACACGGCCGTGCTGCTCGCAGACGGACAGGTCTTCACCTTCGGAAGCTTCTCGGTAGGAAATGGACCGTGTGTCTAGGAACTAGCCATGTACTTTCCCAACCTCGAATTGTGTAGTAGTAGTCTGAGCTGGCTCTCTTCACCAATATTACGCACGCAATATTCAGCTTTCCCCCGTTAAGAATTTCTGTCAGTGTCATATAAGACGAGTGGTCAACAACCAAGTGAGCTGGAAAGAACAGTGGATATTTTTGATTCCTTCCGTAATAGAAAGGGCAGCTGGGTCGGCCAATCCTCGACATGCCCTACTGGAATGCAAAGCCTTCCCCCATGCCCAACATCGGCGCCAAATACGGACGCAAGGCCACCTGGATTGGCGCCAGTGGCGACCAGACCTTCCTGCGCATCGACGAGGCGCTCATCAACTCCCACGTCCTCGCCACCTCCGAGATCTTCGCCAGCAAGCACATCATCGGTGCGTAAAGGTGGCGCGCCTCGTGGAACGACGTAGTTTTTCCTTGTCTTCCTTGAGGGTTTAGGTGTAGTTATGTGGGTGCATGTGAAGCCCTCTGACATTGCTGGTAAAAAGGGCTGTAGAAATGCGTTGAATTTGATTAAGTCAAGCCTGTACCTGTACCTGTGTGCTCCTCCAGGCCTGGTGCCCAGCTCTGTGTCGGAGCCGCCTCCCTTCAAATGTCTGCTCATCAACAAGTTGGACGGCAGCTGCCGCACCTTCAACGACTCGGAGCAGGAAGACCTGCAGGGCTTCGGCCTCTGCCTGGACCCTGTCTACGACGTCATCTGGAGGTCCGTACACAGACCACCCGAGGGGAGGGGCAGAACGTGGGGGGACGTGGGGGGAGAGAGAGACAGCTGACCTGATCTTCTCAGAACATCGAAACTTTCTGACTTAATGTTTATTGTAGTTTATGAGCATCTAAGGGAAAGTTTTCAGATGACTGTTCACAAGTAGTTTGGTGCTGTGACAAAGCTGTGTTCGTTGCTGTTAAGAGGAACTTGACCAGAGACCAAAAATGACGTTCAATCTGACACCAATACAGAAGGGCGCCTCATACCTACGACCCCTCGATATAACTCCTCCCCCCCCCACCCTCCAGGTTCCTGCCAGCCTCCAGGGAGATGTGGTGCTACAACGCCGTGGTGGCGGACGCCCGCGTGCCCTCGGCCTCTGACCTCCAGGCCCGCTGCTCCATCCTGAGCCCAGAGCTGGCGCTGCCCTCGGGCTCCCACGCCAACACCACGCGCTCCCACGGGGCGCTGCACATCCTGGGTAAGCATGGCAACCGTCTCCTTAGCAGGCCCGTTAAGATTCAGTAGGCTCCTTCGGTTCTGGATGTGCGTACGGTGGATTTCTTCACACCGCGTCGGATCTGCTGTGTGTGTGTAGTGACACCTTTGCTTGTTGGTCTAGTGGAATGATTTACATGGTCTGACAGAAATGCAGGGTTTTCCTCTGTTGTCTAAACCACTGTCCCTAGAACTGGGAATCAGGGGTCCCTGACTGTCATTCTGCTGTCAATCCCCCTGCATTGAACTCAAACACCCTTCCCTCACATTCGTTCCACATTTACCCTACTCTCAGCTTGCCCCTCGCTGACCCTGAAACGCTATCCTCTCACAGCCTCACTGACATTTCAGGAGTGGTGATTTTCTGCGCAAAGCTACCCGTTCATTTGGAAACTGCAAGTTTCTCATTGTATTCAGCATGGCACATTGTCACAGAGTACGACTGCTAAATGTCACCGTCGTTCCTTCACAAGAACGTGAATAAGCGTTGCTGTGCGTCTGCGTTCCTGATCAGGTTGCCTGGACACGCTGGCGGCCATGCAGGAACTGAAGATGGGCGTGGCCAGTACGGAGGAGGAGACTCAAGCCGTGATGAAGGTCTACTCTAAAGAGGACTACAGCGTCGTCAACCGCTTTGAGAGTGAGCGGACATTCCCTAGTATACACTGTAGTACTCACATACTATAGATGAAGTAAACAATCGATACAGGTTTAGTACTGACATGTATGAAGACTGCAGGCTTAGTACACACTGGCACACGTGACAATGAAGTAGGTTGATGCCTCGTGTATCCAACTGTAGTGACAAAAGCGCTTATAAATAGTCATCTGCATGGGCATTGAATTTAATTGAAATACTTTGTCATTTTATAGCTCTGCATACAACCAAATTACGAGAGCTATTAGAGTTGGTGCATTATGCAAAGAAATAGCGTTAAACACACATGACAGTGTTAATACACACAGATAAATAGCAGTCTAAAAGTAAGTAATCACACACAAAGTGAGCCACATGTAAGAAATCAGACAAAGGGGGAAAAACGACAGAAAGTGAACTGGTCCCTTGTGATGTCACAGGTCACGGTGGCGGCTGGGGTTACTCCGCCCACTCTGTGGAGGCCATCCGGTTCTGTGCCGACGCGGACATCCTCCTAGGGGGGCTGGGCCTGTTTGGGGGGCGCGGGGAGTACACCGCCAAGATCAAGGTGGGTGCTGGGAAAGTGGGCGGGGCTTGAGGAAACGAACACATGTCACGTCGTTGCTTTATTGCTCATCACAAAGCATGTGTATTTATATATCGGTTGGTTTAACAACTCTCTGCCTGTTGTGTGTTTGGCACGCCAGCTGTTTGAGCTAGGTCCTGACGGGGGCGACCATGAGACGGACGGAGACCTGCTGGCCGAGACTGATGTGTTGGCCTACGACTGCGCTGCCAGGTAGGGCTTTTCACTAAATCACCCTGCATACCGTGGTGCGTGGCAGGACAGGGCTTTGTAGGACCAACAGCAGGAATTACAGCACCACATAGAACCTTCTGTCTCCCCTCGGTTTAACGGCTCATCTTACCGTGTGGCCTCTCACAAGGAGGTCGATATGGTCTGGTCTCTCCCAAGTGGAAAGATTGACCTTCAGACCGTAACTAGCATAACTATCATACCATGGGCCATCATACAGTAATTAGCATAACCATTATACCATTGACTATCGTATAGTAACTAGCATCATTGAAATCAAACAGGGTTTACAGTACTTAACCATGTCTCCTGTGCTTCCCGTCTTGGCAGGGAGAAGTATGCCATGATGTTTGACGAGCCGGTGCTGCTGCAGCTGGGCTGGTGGTACGTGGCCTGGGCCAGGGTGTCGGGCCCCAGCTCTGACTGTGGCTCTCACGGCCAGGCCAGCATCACCACCGACGACAGGTAACCCTGGAGCTGGTGTACAAGCTGTGACTGGACATAGCTAGCCTTAGTGGAACAAGCTCTAAGTCATGGGAACTTGATACCATGACTGTATCTAGCAAATGTTGCTCTGACTTGCTTATGCCACTTGCAATTAAGTTGCAAAGCTGCCAATTTGACTGTTACAATTCAATAAGCTAATATCACTACACAGCCATATAGTGTTACGTTGACAAACATGACGGTAGTTTGCCCCAGGGTTAAGGGGCGCTAAAGCTACATTTCCCCTTTGGGATCCTTAAAGCAGCTACTACTACCCAACACCTTAAGCAGTACTGACGCTGTTATGTGACTGCTGTCTTGTGTTCCCAGTGTGGTGTTTCAGTTCAAGAGCTCCAAGAAGTCCAACAACGGCACCGATGTCAACGCCGGTCAGATCCCCCAGCTCTTATACAGGCAAGTGTCACAGCCCGTCACACCAAACAGCCCTCAAAGACACTGCTCTACTCTACCCCCATGAGATCTGCCACCACACGCCTTTTCAAAAAAAAAGCCCAAAACCGTCCTCCTTCTGCTCGACAGGCTTCCGTCTAACGACGGCAACGCGGCCAAGGGCAAGCAGCAGACCAGCGAGCCGGTCCACATCCTCAAGCGCTCCTTCGCTCGCACCGTCTCCGTGGTGAGTACAGGAAGCGGGGCGGCGCCGTTACCGTTACCACGGCGACGGTCCCTCAGTCTGTGAGATCGCTTGCGGTCTGTAGGATCAGGGTTGTTTGTAAACGGGTCCTTTTTCCCCCCACCCGTTGAAGAAGGAATGACTGCTGGGAATATCGTTCATCACCTATGGCTGTTGTCATTTTGAGATTGTCTTATCGCTCGGCTCAAACAAGACGCCTCTTTCTCCCTCCTCCCGCAGGAGTGCTTTGAGTCTCTGCTGAGTATCCTGCACTGGAGCTGGACCACGCTGGTTCTGGGGGTGGAGGAGCTGAGGGGCCTGAAGGGCTTCCAGTTCACCGCCACCCTGCTGGACCTGGAGAGGCTGCGCTTCGTAGGGACCTGCTGCCTGAGGCTGCTGCGGGTCTACATCTGTGAGATCTTCCCCATCTCCGGTAGGCTTCACGCACGCAGTACCTGCGTTTTATTACCGTTCGCAAACAGCCATATATACTTGGGGTGCACGTATTTGAACCTGCAGCAAGGCTTTACCCTGGTGCGATAAATCGAAAGAAAAGTGGATAGAGTAACAAGGCGGATATCGCTCATAAAAAATGTATGTAAAAAACACAACTTTGTTAAGGCGGCAGGTGCGTGTTGCTTAACTGCAAAGTGCTGGGGGAAACCCTGCAGTCACAACCACTTGAACACACTTGAGTTTGTTTCAGGTCAATTCAAACCCTTCCCCCATCTGACGTGTGTGTGTGTGTGTGTCGCCGGCATCTAGCCAGCACCAAGGCGGTGGTGGAGGAGTCCAGCAAGCTGGCGGAGTGCGTGGGCAAGACCCGCAGCCTGCTGAAGAAGGTCCTGTCGGAGGGCATGGACAACTGTGCCACGCGGCTGGACAACGACCCCCAGGGCTACCTGTCCCAGCCCCTCACCCTGCTGGAGGCTGTGCTGCAGGAGTGCCACAACACCTTCACCGCCTGCTTCCACTCCTTCTACCCCACGCCGGCCCTGCAGTGGGCCTGCCTCTGCGACCTGCTCAACTGCCTGGACCAGGTGAGGGGAGAGAGGGAGGGAGAGGGAGAGAGGGGAGAGAGGGAGAGAGGGAGAGAGAGGGACAGAGAGGGACAGAGAGGGACAGAGGGACAGAGAGGGACAGAGAGGGACAGAGAGGGACAGAGAGGGACAGAGAGGGAGAGAGGCACAATTGGTGTTCGTTCCTTTCTCCCCGGCTTCTGCCTGAACTGCAAGGGAGAGGGGAAGGGAGGGAGGGGGAGGGGGTAGAGGGACAGGGAGGGAAGGAGGGAGGGAGGGAGAGAGTTATAATTCCTCACCTTGAGCTTTACCCCTGCCTCAGTACCTGCCCAGCCCTCTGGATGAGGTCAGGGAGAGACAGGGACAGGGACAGGTTGGGGAGGAGAGAGGAATAGAAAGAGAGGGAGGTCGGGAAGAAAGGAGGGGAGGGCACATTATGTATGCATCATAAAACATCCTCATTGTGCCCTAGCGACAACTCCTCTCTCTCCTTCTCTCCCCCCCGAAGGACATAGCGGAGGCCAACTTCCGCACGTCCAGCAGCCGTCTGCTGGCGGCCGTCATGTCGGCGCTGTGCAACACCTCGGTCAAGCTCACGTCCATCCTGCCCATCGCCTACGACGGCGAGGTGTTGCTGCGCTCGCTGGTCAAACAGGTCAGCACCGAGAACGACTCGGCCCTCGCTCACCGCTTCCCCCTGCTGGTGGCTCACATGGAGAAGCTCAGCCATGTGAGTAGAGAAGACGCCAGCTTCATCACACAGCTGTAGATACACACACACACACACACACACATGCAGATATATACACACGTATGTAAATGCATACAGTACTGTGCAAAAGTCTTAGGCACGAATATAACATTCTAAAAGTTAAGCAGAATTGCATTGAGAATTTATGAAATAGGAGGACTAAACACATTTTTTCCTCAACATTGCACTTTCTTTAATAATAACAAATCAACTGCTTGGATATGATCAAATTCAGCCTTTCCAGTTATGTTTAAGCTCAAGTTAGTTTAATGTCAAAGTGACTGGAATAAATATATACACAGAACAATTCAATTCTTCAAAACCTTTAATGACCAAGTTAGTAAAATGCTGTCTAAACAAACAAACAAACACATCTTTATGGTACTAACATGATTACCGTGCTGCGATGATGTCCTGCTCCAGACTGAGGAGAACCTTATGGGGATGACCAGTTTCCGGGAGGTTCTGGAGAAGATGTTGGTGATCGTGGTTCTGCCGGTGAGGAAGAGTCTGAGGAAGGAGGTGGAGCTCTTCTCTCCCCACCTGGTGTCCAACACCTGCGGCCTGCTGGCCTCCATCGTGTCCGAGCTCACGGCCTCCGCACTGGGCTCTGAGGTAAGGGACGCACACACACACACACACACAGCATGTATTACAACTCTCTCTTTCTCTTTGTATCACTAACTCTCTCTCTCTCCCTATGTCTTCTCTATGCTCTTCCTCTCACATGGCTGTCGATGCCGTTCCATGATCAAGAATACTTTGGCCCGTCCAGTGTGTTCCCAGTTACTCTATGTGATGTGGAATTTCTACAAAGTGGTCTTTAATGATCCTTGTAAATGTTTATTTTAGCCCGCCAGTGGCTCGATGACCTTGCTTCAGCTGGGAGTATGGGATCTGTTTGGGGAGACGTGTTGGATATGCGACAGTGGGCCTATCCACTAGCTGCGTTATTGTGGTGGTGATGCTGGTCATGTGACAACAGCCCTGTAGACCCGGGGCTTCAGACATATACATTTAGTCATTTAGCAGACTCTCTTATCCAGAGCGACTTACAAAAAGAACAGGGAAATTCCCCCAAGGCATGTAGGGTGAAGTGCCTTGCCCAAGGACACAACGTCATATCGCACGGTATGGAATCAAACCGGCAACCTTCTGATTAATATCCCGAATCCCTAACCGCTCAGCCAGTCATAAACGTTGCACATGCACAAAAGAAGGCGTACGCCGCTTTCTAAGCATACTTACTGTGAGAATATGGTCCACAGACAGTCAGACCCATGCCTACGCACATAAACTGGAGAAATGAGAAACTGCAGAAGGATGAAACTAGAGAGACTCTTTTTGAAATTGATAGCCTTTTACCGATGTGTAAAATGAATTGAAATATTTGGATATTATAAGATGACTGAGGAGCTGAATGAGGAGTTCCCTCATTGTGGATAGTAAATAGTTTTAGCAAAAGAACCCCTCAAATATGTCTTGGGAATCATCTGTAGTTAAACAGCGATTATTAAACAGTAGGCCTACATGCACATTTTGAAATGTATTCCATTAACAGTAAGAGGAACAGCATGACAAACTAAGTTGATGTTGTTTTCGATGCTTCAGTCACGCCACACGCTCGTGGCGCCGCACTGCGTGCACAACTGGCATCGAGTTACAATCCGGGTAATTACCCTCCCTGAAGATTTCAGTTTGGCTTTGATGAATATTCATTTGGGATGTTTCACTGAATATTTATGCACCCTGTATGTGTTAAAGGAGTGGGACAAGACACTGTCTCACGTGTGCCAGTTTGAGCATGCTCACTGGGTTAGAAATCAGGATGTTTTTGTGCGTAATGTGTTTCACCTATTTTTGAACTTAAATTTGCACATATTTCTAAATGAGGCCTCAGGAGTTTTGATGGAGCCTTTCGATCTGGGTCTTCAAAGACTCTGGAGTCTGGCGTTGGCTCCACTGGCACAGGTCAGGCGAGGGTTGACTTCAGAGTCAACGTCAGCTCTCTTCAAAAGCTGTCTGCCGAGGTACGGGAAGTAGTCGACGTTCTCCAGAGTGATGTTGTCCACTTTGATGGTGGACTTGGTGGACGAAGGGCGATGTAGAACCTGGGTCCTCTTGATGTTGAGAGGAAGAGGCTAGGCGTCAGCTCTGTGGAGGATAGGGATGTTGAGGTGGGGTGTGGCAGTATTGAAGATGGCAAATAGTGTGGGTGTGATGATAGATGCGTGTTGAAGTCTGTTTCCACAATCCGGGTGGAACAGAGCTCCTGTGTCCCATCCACGCCCTACTCCTCAAGGTCTGGGAACAAGACCGACCTCCCTCTGAGCATAGCGATGCTCGAATAGTGACCGCATTCATAAAGAGGGACAACTTGGTCTCTCCCCCCTCTCTTCTCTTGCTCTTTGTTTTCTCTCTCTCTTTCTCTCACTCTTACACACAAACACACATGTACACACACACACATGTACACACACATTACCCAAGGACGTTTACACTGTAAGCAAATCCTCAATCAAATCTGGTTCTATTCCTGGAATAATGGAAGTTCAAATTGAATCAACCCCCTGACTGGGAATGCAGTCAGGTATAATCCAGATCTATGATGAGGGCTGTGTGGCGGTGACGTTACATAACAGGGGATACATCTCAGTCTAAAGTCATCTTTTCACAACAGTCAGACTTGACATCTACCTTCTTTCCACAAGTCCACGCACTGAATTTGTATTTTTCACGTTATTTTTGTGTCTGTTGCCTCGACATCTGCCAACAGATCATCATGGCAACGGGCCCCAGCCCTCCTCACTTTTTTTGTCCCCCATTTTACTCGTCACCCACATCGTCTAGGAAGCGTTCGTTCCTTTCTGAAGGATCTGGATATCCTGCCCTGTAGCGGTCGCTTTGCTCTCTCTGCTGGCTGGCTCTATATGGCAGATGTGCTTCACACATTCTGGTGAAACACACATCAGAATAGGTTTTAATCGCCATGAAAGTTTGCACAGAAAAGGAATTTGCTTTGGCAGGAAGGTGCATACATTAAACACATAGGAATCTTAAAAATGTACATATGAGGTCTAACTATACTAAGGGTACGTAAACTAGCAATACTAAGTGGATTTAGAGTTTCAATAAAATATACAGTTACCGTAAACGTGCACACACACACCTACTGAGACTAAACACCTAAAAATGTGTTTATATCTTGTTGAGCTGCACTAAGCAATAGAGCTTTGGTTCTCATGAGAAATTAATCTATTTAATTCCAAGATGTCCACTGCGGTCACACATCCATCCAGTTCTTCCTAACAGGCTTTTGGCCTGGATCATATTTCTCATGTATCATCTCTTCTACTATTCGAAATCCCTCAGCTAGGAGGCATGACGTTAGCTGATTCAAGCTACTTTGCACTGTATGTCCCCTCCTCCCTCGGGTAGATGTGATGACCTCGCTCCTCACGGTCGAGGAAAAAAACGAATGTCCACATACAAGACTGAATCTAAGCTCACCTATTAACAAATCTTTATTCGTACCCTGCTTCCCCTCATAACACAATCTCTCCATGACCTCCCCAGGTGGATGGTCTGAACTCGCTCCACTCGGTCAAGTCCACCCCCAACCGCTTCACCAAAACAAGCCAGGGGCGGAGCTGGAACACGGGCAACGGCTCGCCGGACGCCATCTGCATGACGGTGGACAAGCCCGGCGTGGTGCTGGTGGGCTTCTGCGTCTACGGAGGAGGGGGCATCCACGAGTACGAGCTGGAGGTCCTCGCCGATGACGTAAGGGCCATCAGAGTCGGGCTGGTTTTGTGGTGGGGTTGTTGCTCCGAGTATCTCGTGGAATTGGTTTTCCCCCCATCTTAACCCTCCACATACCTGTCCCTGCTCCCCAGGCGCAGACAGAGCACCCAGGGGACTCGACCCACTCCCACAGGTGGACCTCTCTGGAGCTGGTGAAGGGCACCTACAGCACAGACGATTCCCCCAGCGACATCGCCGAGATCCGCCTGGACAAGGCTGTGCCTCTCAAGGTGCCCTCCGCGACCGCACTCCGTCCCCATGTCATTTTGTCACCTTACTCTCTCGTGTTACATCTCCACACAATTCGGGCCGGTTCTGTCGTGTTTGACCGTTTGTGTTCACCGCCTTGCAGGAGGGCGTGAAGTATGCCGTCCGTCTGCGTAACTACGGCAGCCGCACGGCCAATGGGGACGGAGGGATTAGCACGGTGCTGTGTTCCGACGGGGTGTCCATCACCTTCAGCACCTGCAGCCTGAGCAGCAACGGAACCAACCAGACCAGGGGACAGATACCGCAGATACTCTACTATAGGTACACACTAGGGCTGGGAATTGCAAGGGACCTCACGATACGATACATATTGCGATACTTGGGTGCCGATACGATACATATTGCGATTCTCACGATCCTTGCGATTCTTTCTGTGTTGTGATTTGTATTGTGATAAACAGTTTTCCTTTCAAATACAATATTTTGCCCAATACATTGAATACTATAACAAAACGCATGAATCATTTAATAGTAATAATAGTAACCTTTTTTTGTTGTTTTCATGGCTTAAAATAACGTTAAAAAAAAATCCCCCTTCCCTAGTTTGTGCAGTTGGTACCTCTGTCCGTCCATCTTACTGTGTGTGTGTCTGTAGGAGTGAGTACGATGGGGATCTCCAGTCCCAGCTGCTCAGCAAGGCTAACGAGGAAGACAAGAACTGCAGCCGCTCCCTGTCAGTGGTCAGCGCTGTCGTCAGGGCAGCCAAGGACCTCCTGCACCGGGCCTTCGCTGTGGACGGTAACCACCACAACACAGACACAAGACAGTGTGTGTGTGTGTGTGGATTTGTTTTGATGTTCTTGTGGGGACCAGAAGTCAACTCAAGAAAAGGGGGAAAAAATGCTGTCAAGTATTTCCAACTAGTATTTTCTTGGTCTTTATAAGTTATAATTGCTATTTCTAGTTGGGGTCTATGGTTAGAATTACATTAATTTTTGGGGTGAGGAGTTAAGGATAGGTTTAGTATTTGGAGCGGTTTTAGGGTTGTTAGATAAACAGTCCCCACAAGAATAGCAATTTCAAACTAGTGCAGAGTCCTCCAACCCTGTTCCTGGAGAGCTACCTTCTTGTAGGCTTTTGCTCCAACACTAAACTAGCACAGCTAATTTGAATAATCGTCTGGTTGATCGGGTAACTAGTAGCTCTCCAAGCCAGGTTTGGAGACCCTAATGTGTGCGTGAGAGAGAGAGATGGGAACACTGTGAGAAGATCCATATTCGATACGCGTCTGTGTTTTTATTATGAATGTGTGTGTTTCCAGCCGAGGACATCCCAGAGTTGCTCAGCTCCTCCAGCCTGTTCTCCATGCTGCTGCCCCTTATCCTGGCCTACATCGGCCCCGTGGCTGCCTCCGTCCCCAAGGTGAGAGTCCCCCGTGTCACCTCAGACTAGCTCAGCCTGCATGGCTTCTGCACTATAACAGGGTGTTGGTCTAACAGACTAAGCCCTTCACCTGAGTGATGTCATTTTTAGGTTTACCTTTCTAAGATTTCTAAGATGTCATAAAACTAGCCTTGAGGGTCATGCGGCCTTGATTTGTATACTGTAGGACTGTAAATAACATTTAGTTGCTCATAATTAAGTAGGACTTTCAACCGTAATATGAAACATTCTCAATTTTCCGTCATCAGGCTGCAGTGGAAGTGTTTGGTCTGGTCCAGGAGTTGCTTCCTGCTGTCTCCGCCCTCAACCAGAAATATGCCCCGCCCGCTTTCAACCCCAACCAATCTACGGACAGCACCACCGGCAACCAGCCAGAGCAGGGCTTATCCGCTTGCACTACCTCCAGCCACTATTCCTTGATAGAGAGCGACCACCCATACAAGCAGGCTGGAGTCACTCAGTACAGGGTATGGCATCCACACACTGCCTGGTGCACCTTGTATGTCTGTGGGTAGGTCTGTTCAGGCAGGCTGGTACCATTTCTGGTTTTAATGGTCCACTTCCCTCCCTCCTTTTCCCCCACATATCCTCCTTTCCTCCCCCTCCCAGGTGTGCTTCCCAGACTGTGTGCGCTGGACCACCATAGAGTTCGACGCCCAGTGCGGCACCGCCCAGCCCGAGGACGTCCTCCGCCTCCTCATCCCCAGTCGCTCGCTGCAGCTGTCCAGCCTGAGTTCCAAGCCCCTGGTCCACGACACCATCAACACCTGGACCGAGCTCAAGAAGTTCTCTGGGGCGACTGGCTGGCCCACCAGTGTCCTGGTACTGCCTGGTGAGTATTGATTTGATGTAGAATGGTGTAGCAGTCAGTTTAGGGTTCATAAGTATTAGACAACCAGCTGATTGGCACAGTGGTATGAGCAAAGTCTCTCTGAGGCATGAAAGTCTGACAATTGTTTGTAGAAAGGAAAAACAAAGAAAACATGGAGTCAACAGGTGTCTGTTATTCAATCAGACGGATTGTACATCTTAGACCCCTGACTGTCTTTAGAACACACAAGGTTACAGTAAAAACACATATATGAATGAATAATAAGACATGAACAGATTATAAGGCAACAGCTGGGTAACTGATGATGAACATAATCACATAATATATCCCAGAATTCCTCCACAACTGGATGTTGAGATAAAAGAGCCACAGACACACACTGATACACAAAGATTCCTGCCTTTTTATAGTTAAATAGTAAATACATATCAACATTCAGAACATGTTTGGGTATATTGACAACACGTGACCCAAATCTACAGAAGTTTGTTACACTCCAGTAATACCCTTGAAGAATGAGATTCTTAACCCCAGAGACGTTTATCATTCATAGAAGTAGCCAGACTGGGGTCTCCCATAATGACTGGCTGTTGTTTCTCTGTCGATCCTTTCTCCTGTTAATATCACTGGCTCCCATGTTTCCTCTTTGTGTCTCTAGGCAACGAGGCTCTGTTCTCCTTGGAAACCGCCTCTGATTACTTGAAAGACGAAAAAGCCTGTTTCTACGGCTTTAAGTGTGTCGCCGTGGGATACGAGTTCAATCCAGGGCAAGATGAGGTAAAGGAAGAATAGGCTTAAAGTCTAACCAAATTTTTGATTTTATATCGATATAGCGTTATTCAATATTCACTAATGGTGTGTTTCAGGGTATAATTCAGCTGGAGAAGGAGCTGGCCTACCTGGGTAGTGTGTGTGCTGCTGCTCTAATGAAGAAAGACCTGGCTCTGCCCATAGGTAAGAAGGATCTCCGGAGAAGAACCTAGATCTTCCACCGAAACAACATTCCCTAGCGTTAATGCATCTGAATTGCGTGTTTACCACAGGAAATGAACTGGAGGAGGACCTTGAGATCCTGGAGGAGGCTTCCCTGCAGGTGGTCAAGTCCCACTCGGGGATCCTTGGGAAGGGCCTGGCCCTGTCCCATTCCCCCACCATCCTGGAGGCCCTGGAGGGGAACCTGCCCCTGCACCTGCAGACTAACGAGCACTCCTTCCTAGAGGACTTCATCACCTGTGTTCAGAACTCCAGCGGGGGGCGTCTCGCCAGGTAGGAGGACACACAAACACACATACACACAAACACACACACACAGGAAAACACACACTCACAAACAACTGCTCGGGTATGTTGGGACCCATAAATGTATCAACCACCGACAATACAGCTTGGCTCTTCTCCCATCAGGTGGCTCCAGCCAGACTCGTACGCCGACCCCCAGAAAACGTCATTGATACTGAACAAGGATGACATCCGCTGTGGCTGGCCTGCGACTGTGGTTGTACAGACCAAGGACCAGTACGGAGATGTGGTCCACGTACCCAACATGAAGGTCAGTCAGAGGTCACACATCTCTGCCAGCTTGCGATCTTTCATCATGACTGGATTGATAAGCATGTGGTCCTCCATCGCCAATCCACTATCAGCCTTATAGTATGTCTTAAGACATACAGTACTGTGCAAACGTCTTAGGCACAATAAAACATTCTAAAAAATAGTTTTTTAAACAACTTATCATCAACTTATCAAAAAGTTATCATTAAAAAAAATATATATATTTACTTAAAAAATGTCGCACAAATACAGAAGATAAAAATATATATATAACTATTCATGGAAAAAATTGTGAGTGCCTAAGACTTCTGCATAGTACTGTAATTGTATGTTACAGGGCCAATATCACAAACCTATGGATAGGACTTTCAAACCTCGTGTTAAGACCATGCTGTCATAACCATGTTGTATCCAATCCAAGGTGGAGGTGAAGGCCGTGCCAGTGTCCCAGAAGAAGTCCCTGCAGCAGGACAACATGAGGAAGCTACAGCGCTTCCCAGGAGGCCCCTCCTCTTCCTCCGCCTCCTCTTCCTCCCCCTCCTCTTCCTCGGGAACGGACCTGACGTTCGGTGGCCTGCCCATGCCCAAGCTAGAGGCCACCTATGAGCCCATGATCGTCAAGGAGGCCCGCTACATCGCCATTACCATGATGAAGGTCACTGGCACACTTGATGTATATATAATTAGGGGTGTAACAGTACATGTATTTGAGGTGCATGCAGCCAGACAAAGAATACATCTTCAGTCAGTCAAGGGATTACGAGGGAAATCTGATGAAATGAGGGAAAACGCAGCACGATTATCCCTCATCTCTCTGTATTTTAGTGCCTCGACAAGCTAGATAGATGGAACAGAAACAGTTCTTTAGTCGAATGGAGGTGTGCATGTGCAGTGGATGCGCTTTGATTGCGTAACAGTTATTGACTATTTGCCATATGCAACATGCCCCCATATCGTAATCAAGAGTGACCTGTTCCTGTCTGAAGGATGTTTTTAACCATGTGCTTCCTCACTCATTAGGCCTATGAGAACTACTCTTTTGAGGAGCTCCGCTTTGCTTCTCCCACACCAAAGAGGTACGAAGACGTGTTTCACACCCCTTGAAACAGTTTAGCAAGGAAAGATAATTAATCAATGGATAGATGGCAGAGGAGTGATGTAGTCGTAATTGCTGGTTACCCCTGCCTCCTCCCCAGGCCCAGTGAGAACATGCTGATCCGGGCTAACACAGATGGGACCTACAGTGCCAACTGGACCCCTGGGGCCGTGGGCCTCTACACTATCCACGTCACCATCGACGGCATCGAGATAGGTAACTCATCATAAGGAACGGGGCAATGAAACATGAGCAACGCCCATAGAGAGCCAATAGGGCACTGTGAATGTTACTTCTGTCTCTGAACGAGCTGGTTGTAGGTTCAACTGAGAATATACGGTATATAAGGCAGTTCCCTATGATCCGATGCTAATTTAGATTACGTGTGTTGACCACGTTTGGAAATATGCTGATCTGTTGTCTTTATGTGCTAATCTTGTGTTAACTTCTAGATGCTGGTCTGGAAGTTGAGGTGAAGGACCCTCCCAAAGGCATGATACCCCCTGGGACTCAGATGGTCAAACCTAAGGCAGAACCCCAACCAAACAAGGTGTCTTTGTTCATCCTCTCTCTCTCTTTCTCGCTCTCTCTCTCACCACACACACACACACACACAACATGGGAAAATGATCTGAGCTACAGTTGTATCAATCCAACACACGCTGTTAAAAACACACACACAAAATATTGGGCTATCCAAATGATTTACAAGGTTATTTTCTTAGAAACAGTCTCAGGAATGTCCGAAACACTGTGCACATTCTCATGCTAATAACCCTTCATGCTTTGCGAAAACTGAATATAGTCAAGTTACTGTCCAAGTCCTTGGACAGTAATACCATAGTACTCTATCACCACCGCCTTTCGTCTCCTTCCTGGTGTGTGTGAATAGTGTCACTGTTGGTCCTGTGCCTTGTCTTCTGTCATGAATGTCCACCACATACCCGAGCCGGTCTCGAATATTTGACGTGTAATCTCCAAGCATTTTATTTTCCGAGATTACACTTTCAGGAGGAACAGAGTAGCATCAGGAGCGTGGTGTATTTCATGCAGCCGACGCTTCACGCTGACATTAAATCCCTTCTGCAGCGTAGCCGTCGTGTTTTGGTGGATGTCTCTGTGTTTATGTTGTCGAGTGACTGGAACTGACCGTGGGGAAACAAGCAACACAGTGCGCTCATGGAATCAGCAGGCTTTGTGTGTCTTCTTTTTGGAGTGCGTGTCTCTGTGTGTCCATCCTCATCATGACCGTCTGGCACGGGAGAGACGCCAGTGGGAGACTGGATACGCACCTGTTCAGACACGGCTCCAAATGAAGCACCTCTGCACTGCACTCTGAATTATTTGCTGTGTGTGTACGTTTGCTTGTGAGTCCCTGGTGTGAGTGGGTGAGTGAGTTTTCGTTCACGTGTTGTGGTGTGGTGTGTGTGTTGCGCATTGCCACGAGGAGTATGTCTACAAATGAACGTGTGAGTGTGTGTGTGTGTGTGTGCGTGTCCTGCTACTCCCTCATTGCTTGTCTTTCTCTTTTTTTCATTTCTCCCTTCCTCCCGGCTCCTGCGGCTCACTGTCTCCCTGTCTCCCTCTGCTTCTCGTAGGTCCGCAAATTTGTGTCCAAGGACAGCGCAGGTCTGCGAGTGCGTACGCACCCCTCCCTGCAGAGCGAACAGATAGGCATAGTGCAAGTCAATGGCACCATCATTTTCATTGATGAGGTAAACTATCACCCTAGAATAGCCCGTGTAAAACAAATTTTCGTTGTTGTTTTGCTAGAAAAACCCCACTCTGTCTTCTTTTTCCTCATTTTCTGTTTTCATTCGCGATCACATACCGTCTAACTTTAAATCCGTGCATGTGCAACTCTTATTATGTACGACTTGTTCGTTGCCATTGGCGAGATCAGGGCGGTTAGACGGCTTCTTACTGTACATCCACGGATCTAAAGCTCATCTAGAATTGATATCCATCTACACAGCACGTCTGTATAATTCTCTGGATACCCACCCTGTTACCCATCTAGACTCTTTCTGGAGTGATTTTGCTGCTTCTACTTCTTAACCCTCTTGTAGTTTTCTTTGCCTGTCGTCATTTGCGAGACACTCCGAGGCTGCAGAGAGCTTGAAAACACACGGCTGTATGTGGGAGATTGTCGACCACTTTTGATCCTGTCACAAGTCTTATCCATTTATAATGGGAGTCATGTGGCTGAGCGGTCAGGGAATCGGGCTAGTAATCTGAAGGTTGCCAGTTTGATTCCCGGCCGTGCCAAATGACGTTGTGTCCTTGGGCAAGGCACTTCACCCTGCTTACCTCGGGGGAATGTCCATGTACTTACTGTAAGTCGCTCTGGATAAGAGCTTCTGCTAAATGACGAAATGTAAATGTAATGGCTACATGCCACTGTTCTCCTTGTTAGCCCCCCTCTCTTATGTCAGCCCACTTTTCTCCTAACTGGCACAAGTCACATGTTCTCTCTCCCAAATGTGTAACATCGACCCCACACACACACACACACACACACACACACACTAGATTCCCTCCCTGCAGCCTCGAGACGTGCTCTCATGCCAGGTTTTTATTTTTTTTACCCTCCTCCCCGTTGCCTTGGTTTCCATAGTGACGGGAGGGCGTGGCTGTGCTCTCGCCCTGTTGCTTGTTTTCCCATAGATCCACAATGATGATGGTGTGTGGCTCAGGCTGAATGATGAGACTGTTAAGAAGTACGTGCCCAGCATGAACGGGTACACTGAAGCCTGGTGCCTGTCTTTTAACCAGCACCTGGGCCGGAGCCTTCTTGTCCCAGCCGACGTAAGTAGCACCAGGTCCCTGGTCTGGGAAGGTTATTATGGGCTGTCTGGAAAGAGGAGCAAATGGCTCCCCTGCTGCTCGTGTGGGGGGAAATGGGGCTGAACGGAACACCAGACTCGGGTCAAATAGGATTTGCTTGACAGCCCTGCTGACAGAGGCCTCCTGTTTTTGCCGCGTTTGATTTGTGTTCCCCAGTACGATGTGTTTGACTCTGGTCAGGCAGGACACCAACATGTTTCATTCCCAGTGAGACGTGTTTTCAGGAACGAGGCGTATTTCACTGCATGAAGTGTGTACAGCACGGCTACGTTGGAAGCCTTCGCTAACAGACTGTTCCACTAGCAGCAGCAGAACACTTATTCACGACATGCCACCATGTCTGAAAGGGGAGGGAAAAAAAAATACAGAACAACACAGAGGAACCCCACCCTGACCAGTAATTACACGTTGAAACTCATTGAAGTCAACAATCACAAATGCAAGAGATTGATGTACAGCATTTGAATGTTTTGGAAGTGGGTCAGTGGATGCCGTTGTTGTACGCCTCCCCTCATTGCTGGTCATGGCTTCTTCCTCATGGCGGCTACACTAACACAGACACCTACAGCACGACACAGACTAAGGTTTCTTTCCACTTCTTCACATTTGCTCCATGGCATTTAAACCTCTGTTCAGTCATCTGATACAGCAGACTGACAAACGTGAAGCTAGTGCAGACTTTGGAGATGTGAACATTAATCTCAAAGTGGAGTGACAAAAAAAAACGATTGAGTGAACAGTCAGCATATCAGTCAGTCTACAGTCACTCAAGGGTGGATGTTTTTCTGTCATGAAGCAACAGTTGGTCCTTCGGACACCACTTCATCTGGACATTGTGCTTGTGACGCTTCACGATTCCTGTGCATGGAGAGATGCTCTCAGGTTCTCAGAGGCTTCTGTGCGTGACGGTTTTCCCCGGTTTGCCCCCTGGTCAGAACAGCATGACACACCACATCCCTCGAGGGACATTTTTTTGGAAGGTCCCCCCCCTCCCCTCCCCTCCCCCCAAATGGTAAAAATAGCTCCTTAATGTATATTTCTTGTCCAAGCGTCTTCCTTTATATAATAATATGGTTTAAGTTTTCCGTTTACAGCTACTTCAGAGTAATTCAAATCATACTCGTCAAGATTTGCTAGCTTTGTTCAATTCTCTTAAATCAAACGCACTTTTCAAATGCCCTCAATGCAACTCAACACAACTTGTCTGACAGCCGGCAAATTCCCTCACCTCGGTCTCTGCTCAGGAAGTAATATATTATTTGAAGGTAAAACGAAGACACAAAGAGAACCAGGAAAATAAAACCTTCTTCCAAAAAAATACATCAACGCTTCCTCCCCCCCTCCCCGTTTTTTCTCTTTTCAAATGAACACCGGCTTTCTTGACTTGTCTTCCGATTCTGTCGTTCAGAGTGTCTTTAACGCTAGCCAAGGAGTCAGGGACATGGGCTTTTTATCGTGGACCCCCTTATCTATATTCCCAACACAGGTGAGTGTGTCTGCTGCAGAGATGTGTACCACTTGACTGCTCCATCCGTTTGTATCTTCCCAGTTCTTGTATGAAAGTCTGAGATCTTGACATGTACTAGTCAGAGGCCAGGGAGTCCACGTAAGACCACTGCTGCATGACTGTTTTTGTTTTTGTTTGTCTTTCCTATGAACTTTGGACAGAGTTGAGAAGTAACCAACTACCATGTATTTGAGTTTAACTAGTTGTCTAGATTATCCAGGATGGCCGCCCGCGTTGCCTCCAGTCTGTCCTCTAACGATATCGCTCTCCTGAGAATCCGAGAAGATGGAACCTAGGCAGAGTTTATGTGTTGCATGGGGTTTATACGTTGAAGCAGTCAGTTGCTTGAGGTCTTGTATGATAAGGAAGACCTGGCCCTCGTGTGTCATACTGCAGTAACAGCATGCCTCCCTGTTAGACCCGCTAGCCGTCCCACCTGCTCCTCTGCATCAATGTCACTTCCCTTGATAGGATTCCATTCTCTACTGGGTTACTCACCGGTCAAGATGTGTTGTAGCATGATGTACGGGCAACCGTAGACCCTCAGGATCGTTTCCCAGATACAGATAAAGCGTCGTCTAGAAACAGTGTGCAGCTAATATGAAATGTAGTCTAGGACTAAGTTTCATCTGTGTCTAGGAAACGAGGTCAAATGTGTGTGTTCCAGTGTGCGTTTCATAGAGAGAATCATTATTTTGCTGTGCTACTGCACTTACATCACTGTGTGAAACATATACAATGAAAGTTACAGTACACCATTAACAAATGGGAGTGGTATTTGTAGTCTAAATGTTAGGATATTTGAAAAAGGGCAATTCGCAGCACTAAAGATGTGCTCATTGGCAGATGGCGACTTTAAATCAATCTGTCTTTTATTATTTTCTATCACCCAAAACACAAGATCTGCCTTTAACTCAGTGCTCCTTGATTTAGTTGAAGCGTATCCTTACCTGCTCTCTCCACCTAACCTGATGTGATTTCCTGTTGCAGGAGGCCAGGGGCCAATCGGAAGTGAGCGCTAAGGAGGTGAGCAGCGGCCTCTCCCACGAGTCTCCTGTGCTGGAGCAGAGCAGGGCGAGGCAGGGTGGGGGCCCTGGCCTTTATAAGGTAGTGAAGACCGGCCCGTCAGGCCACAACATCAGAAGCTGCCCAAACCTTAGGGGTATCCCCATTGGAATGTTAGTACTTGGCAACAAGGTCAAGGCCATAGGCGAGGTACGCACTTCAACCCAAAACTGCCTGACAATACTGTTCGTTCTATTTATGTGGCTGTTGCAAACTTCTTGAATAAACCTAAGCTTTTCTAGATCACTTTGAACAGTGCTGTAGTTCTTGTTTGGCAGATTTTCCCGCCTTTTTTGTCTTGGGGAACAGACTGGGGCTGTTCCCCAAGAAATCTTACTGTTTAAAGTGATTGAGTTGTGTTTGATGATTTAACTTCCCTTGGAGGGGATTCTGGTTGTGGTTGTGTGTCCTCTATCTTTGCCTGCTGACAATCTCTCTTTAACAAACTCCAATGGCTACAGCATTTGCTGTCCTGAGGTTATATCACGTCAATTTTAGCTTCCATCTGTTTTTATCGATTATTCGTTTGTTGCAAGGAAATAAATACTGACGTTTGGATTGATGAAGTGCTGAAGCCATGATACTGTCTTAACACAATCTTTCCACCTTTATTTCTGGGATCTGCCTTCTCTCTGAGCATATTTTCAATCCTCTAAACTCTCAAATCTCTGATTGGTGCCGCCTCCTCTGGACCTGGCCTTCTATTGGGTGATGTGGTGTGTCATGCAATTCTAGAACCTTCTCCGAACCTTATCTGAAATGCCCTGTCTTGACTCTGAGCTGTCCAACCCCCCTTATCCACTAACTCACTTCCTCTTATGTCTGCCCTTCCTCTCCAAACTCATAACTCGACAAAGCTCGAGAAACAAAACCGTCCCATGTGTGTGTATATATATATATTTATATGAAATAAGGTACATTTGAGATTTTCTTTTTCTTTCCAATGAGCGTGACGGGATGTTTGCGTGTGCGTGGATTTGTGTCGGACTGCTTGTGAAGATAAATGTTGTCTACTTTGTCGTGTGTCGTCGTTTACTCCAGGTGGTGAATTCTGAGGGCACCTGGGTCCAGCTGGACAAGAACAGTGTAGTTGAGTTCTGTGAGAGTGACGAGGGGGAGGCCTGGTCTCTAGCCCGAGACCGAGGAGGGAATCAGTACCTGCGCCATGACGAGGGTAAAACCAAGCACACACAATTTCAAAATTCTAAATGTCAAGTTTTTATTTGTACAGAATCCACTAACATGATCTGTCTCCTTCCAGAACAAGCCCTGCTGGATCCAGGGTCTCAGACCCCCCCTCCCAGCCCCTTCTCTGTGCAGGCCTTTAACAGGGCCACGGGGGCCAATGGGGCCCAGGGCTTTGACTATGGCCTCTCTAACAACAAAGGTAACGCCAACAAGAAAAGGGACATGGGCTGGTGTAGCCTGATGTTCCTAAACTTGAGGGAGGAACATGCAGTATGTATGAGGATAGAGTGGAGTATTGAGAGTTGATAGAAGTTCTAGGTCAGTGTTTCTCAACCCTTTGCAAAGAAATCCAAGGTTTTAGCCATTTTGTTTTCACTTGTTCATCAGTTTCAGGATATCGTAAGGGGTTGGAACTGGTCTCTTTCTTTTTCCGTCTTCTAACAATGAGAGGCTGAGTCAAGTAGTGGTTGTTAATTCATCCATAAGTAGTCGCATGACCAGTTGTCCTATGATATTGATTTTATTCAAAAATTAACAACGGAAGCACCCTGAATCCTGATAAAATCATCATCAGCGCTTTATTTAATACACACGCTTGCAATTCGCTTAGTCAGAATGATTTGAACGGGACATCATCTGGACACGACTGTCTTTAGATGGAACCTCCATGTTTTGTGCTCCTGTTTCTCCCTCCCTCTGCATCCACCACTTTTGTGTTTCTGACTTACCTGACTGTGATGTGGTTTGGTCGGACAGGCTCCTTCTTGTGTGCACTGTCTGTCCAGTGGGAATGCCTGCCTCAAATATTTAAGTCTGTATACTTAAACAAAACGTTTGCACTGTAATGTGGATGGTACTGTTAAGGTAGAGGTCCTTTCACATTATAGCTGGATCTCCAGTTATCTTAAACATGGTGAGACTTCTGCTCCAAAGATTCTAGAAGACGGTGGCGTCCTCTTCCACTGACAGCGGTTGCTCAAGTGGAACATCTTTTTCTGCATGATCTCTGCATGTCTGAAGGCCATGATCCACTGGCACTTAGTTTTTCCCATAGTGAGTGTGGAGGTAGACGCTAGCAGTGTTATGCTAGCAGTGTTATGCTAGCAGTGTTATGCTAGCCGTGTTATGCTAACTGTTTTATGCTAGATGTATTATGCTAGCTAGTTTAGTTTGACCAGCCCATACTGATGTTGCTTATCCACTGATGCCCCTAGTAAACGGAGTGACAAATGTGTGCTTTGTGGGTGAATTGTTTTAATTTTGGAACTGGGAATGTGATGCTGTCATTATACAAACATAGCAATAGTTATCTAACTAGCTAGCTATGCAGCTTTGATAGCTAGGAGGGGTGGTGACACATGAATATAGACGCCAGTTGGTTGTCGCTCAATGACACAGTGGCGAAATGCAACATTTGCATAGAATTGGATTCGCTTCCAGCTATTTCATAATTCCTCAAAGGGGCTGTCACATGATTCCCATTGAAAATGAGTGATGGTAACATTTCACCAGGCGAATTTTGCCTCTGAACGCTGCCAGTGGATCATGCCATTTATCACCCTGGAGTGGACTGCCACACCAACAAGGTTACAGTGCGAGGGGACTAGCCTAACCCTCCAGAAGCCTCAGGACAAGGTTGCAGTGTGAGGGGACTAGCCTAACCCTCCAGAAGCCTCAGTACAAGGTTGCAGTGCGAGGGGACTAGCCTAACCCTCCAGAAGCCTCAGGACAAGGTTGCAGTGCGAGGGGACTAGCCTAACCCTCCAGAAGCCTCAGTACAAGGTTGCAGTGCGAGGGGACTAGCCTAACCCTCCAGAAGCCTCAGGACAAGGTTGCAGTGTGAGGGGACTAGCCTAACCCTCCAGACGCCTCAGGACAAGGTTGCAGTGCGAGGGGACTAGCCTAACCCTCCAGAAGCCTCAGGACAAGGTTGCAGTGCGAGGGGACTAGCCTAACCCTCCAGAAGCCTCAGGACAAGGTTACAGTGTGAGGGGACTAGCCTAACCCTCCAGAAGCCTCAGACAGGGTCAGGTGGTCAGTCACTAACTTCTCCTCTGTTTCGAGTTCTGCATGCGTCTTCTTTTCACTGTCATCTACCGCTCCATGCCTTCAATTCACTGCTGTTTGTGTGCATGGGGCCAGCCATTGATGCGTCTGCCAGGCTACATCTGGACTGGGTGGAAGGAGGGAGGGGGGATCTGCACCTTGTCCATGTGACACAACTTGGCCAGCCAATCACGAACAACCCCCACCCACCCTGTGACATCACCCATAACCCCCATGTCTCTATAGTTTGCCCCCTTTCTTCCCCAGCAATCCCCTCCTAACCCTTCCACACCTCCCAACCCCCTCCCTCCCTCTCGGACATTGCCTGTGTGGGAGATGATTGATTGATTGACTGATTGATCAATAGACGGTCTTAATGGTTAATGCTTACTGTTCTGTTCTCCCCGCCCTCAGACCATAGTTTAAGCTCGAGCCTCTCCCTTGTCTTCCGTATTCGCAGGTGACCGGTTGAGCGCCACACAGAATACCATTCAGCCCGGGCCCTTCCTCCCGGCTGTTCCCTCCTCCTCCTCCTCCTCCTCCTCCTCTTCCTCCTCCTCCTCCTCCGTACATGAGCAAGCCACCCAACCTCCCTCCTCCTCCTCCTCCTCCCTTGTCCACAGCCCATTTGTGTTTGGGCAGTCCCCCTCCCAACTGTGTCAGCCGCAACCACAGCTTCCGAGTAAGTCTGTCCGTCGGTCTGACAGTGTCGGCACAAGCTCGCACACTTACTTGGTGCTGGTCCTCTGCCTCCCTTATCTAGCTTATCTAACCTCCTTGTCATTTGGTTTGCCGTTGCTCTCGACCAGTTCTCTTTCTTTTGGGGGCAGGGGGCTGATGATGACGCCTAACATTTCTGTTATGTTTTGTTTACGTTTGTCACTGGTTTATTTTCGTCTTCATCCCTTACCTTTTCCTGCTTTTGTGCCTTGCTACCGCTGCTTGACATCACTGTATCTCTCTCTCTCTCTCTCTCTCTCACGCTCTCTCTTTCTCTCTCTCGAACACTCTCTCTCTCGCTCCTTTTTTCTGCTCTCTGTTGATGTCCCAATTCTTCTCCACAGCACATACTGCTTACTTAAAATACATACTGCCTACTTCATGCTGTTTGGCATGTGCTATTTAGTAAGTGTGGATGGTTTATAATAATTCATATTCTATCGTTTGATCTTTCCTCTTCATTTCTTTGGATTGGCTATTTAAAACGGTGCCTCGCGGTTCTGTCTTCTCCAATCCATGTTTCTCAGCGGTCAAAACACAATAGCATGTGGGAATGAAGCCGCCTTATCGTTAACAAGCCAACAAGAATCTTAAGCATATTGTGTGTACATGCTATAAAATGTTCCAAACGTAAGTGCCAGCTACTTGGGTTGCGATAAAAAGGGCCTTGACACCACCAGAGAAAATGCTTTCTCTGTCTTTCTCAACTAACCCTCCTCTTAAAATATAGATAGTTTGACAGATAAGGAGTAAACTTTTAACCATGATTTCATTTCTAAAGGGAATTGGTATCAAATATAAGTATGGAGTTTTAGTGTATTCTAAGCAGACAGCTAGCTCTCTAGAACACCAGACCCTCTAGGTATGTCTCCCTCTCCAGTTCATACATCAGCTTATCAACTGCCTTCTTTCTGTGTTCCACTACAGTTGTCACCTCTCTGTCTCCATGTTCCTCTCTCCCCGCTCTCTTTCCTGGACCTTTCTGACCGTCTGACTCGTCTTCGGTCGCTCTCCTTTCCTTTCTGCTTCCTCTGTCTTTCTGTTGCTTGTGTATTCTTTCCCTGCCGTTTTGACCCACTTCATTTCATCCTCCTCTACTCCCCTCGTCCTCATCTCTCTCTCGTCCCTTTTTCATAATCTTCCTCCACACCTGTCAGCCCTCTCTTCTTTCGGCTCTCCTCTCCCACCTCCCTCCCCTCCTCCGTCATCCCACTCTCCTCTCCCACCTCCCTCCCCTCCTCCGTCATCCCACTCTCCTCTCCCACCTCCCTCCCCTCCTCCGTCATCCCACTCTCCTCTCCCACCTCCCTCCCCTCCTCCGTCATCCCACTCTCCTCTCCCACCTCCCTCCCCTCCTCTGTCACCCTCCCCCCCGTGCGATGGCGTGCCTGTCTGCTCACCCTGCCACTGTTTTCCGCTGTAGATGCTCCGTCGCGCAGCCTTGCTTCTCGTGAGCGTGTGCACAAAAGCGGTGCGCCCGCCGCGGCCGGCTACAGCTCGGCTCTGTCGTCTCTGGCCCTCAGGCACAAGGGTGGGTAAAGGCTCCACGTACTCCTCCTTCAGACTCGACACGGCCCGGCACCGGAACAGCTCTCTTGAGCAAATCCAGAAAACCTTTAAAAACTAAAAAAAGAAGCGACAAAGTTAGTTTGATTCTCGTGTCTGACAGCGCATCTGTTATATAATGGCGATATAATGAATAGGCTGTAGTTAAATAAATCGTATTAAAAAAACGAAAGGACCTTGTACCTAAATAAGGTTAAGAGTTGGGTTTGGCCTGGCTTATCCATGATGGTTCATGTCAGCAGGATGGTTGCCATGACACAGGAGTTAAGGAGCATCTGTCTATAATCATAAACTACTAACTTACTAACTAATCAACTAAAGTTGAAACGGGCAATGTATTTGTGGCTATAAAAAAATTGTCATTCAATACACATTATCTATTGTTTTTCATGTTTTAACATCGGTTTCTGTCGTGTATTTTTTTTTCCGCATTTGATTTATTATGATTTACTCCATTAAACCCTTTCTTTTCTCCCTCAGAAATTGTGTTGTGACTAAGCTGACTGACTAGGCTGGGCTACTGCTGTCTGTTGCACCTGGGTGGTTGGGACTAACTGTCTAACTATGTCAACCCCCTAGCCGACAGAGGGAACCTGGTGTCAGGGACGTACCCCATGTCCCCTGCCTCCAAACACCGCCAGGAGAGCCGCTCCCCGAAGCAGGAGGGCCGTGGAGGGCGCTCCTCGGACCAGACCCGGAGCAAGACCAGCGACGGGGGCCGCTCGGCCGGCGAAGCCCTGATCCTGAGGTCCGACACGGCCAAGCTGAGGTCGGACTCCCACAGCCGCTCCCACTCCCCCAACCACAACACCCTTCAGGCCCTGAAAGCCGACAGCCAAGGACGGACTTCCGGCCTCCGTGCCGAGTCCCCCAACCCAGGCTCCCGCTCCGCGTCCCCCAAACAGAAGGGTCTGTCCTCCTCCCCAGGAAGATCCAGCCCCTCAAGTACCTCCACCACCTCCCAGAATTCCTCCTCGGCGCACCCAGACAAGAACCTCCCCCCTAAGGTCAGCCCGTCTTCCAAGGCCCGGCTGGACCCGCCCAGGGAGAGGTCCAAGTCGGATTCGTACACCCTGGATCCAGACACCTTGAGGAAGAAGAAGGTTCCCCTCACGGAGCCCCTAAGGGGCAGGTCCACCTCGCCAAAGCCCAAGCTTTCCCCTAAAGACGTCTCCCCTAGAGGGGAGTGCAGCAACACGGAAAGCAGCAACACGGAAAGCAGCAACACGGAGAGCAGCAACACGGAGAGCAGCAACACGGAGTGCAGCAACACGGAGAGCAGCAACACGGAGAGCAGCAACAAGGGGGACCGCGCCCCGTCTCCCCACGTGACCCAGGAGGATCTCCATAGTGAGGTGGTGGAGGTGTGCTCCTCCCCCGCGCTCCTCTCCAACGACGAGAGCAACGAGGAGAACCTGGAGGGGCGCAGCGCCGACGAGGGCTCCTCGAAGGTCCACTTCAGCATCGGCAAGGCTCCCGTCAAGGAGGAGCAGGAGAGTCGCTCCTCGCCTAAGGTCAGCCGCAAGACCTCCAGCCGCCACGTCCGACCCAAGAAGGACAAGTCGGGTCCCCTGTTCAAAGGAGAGAGCTCGACACGGCTGGTGGAGCCGGCCAAGCAGGCCATGTCGCCCTCAGTGGCGGAGTGCGCCCGAGCCGTTTTCGCCGCTTTCCTGTGGCACGAGGGCATCGTGCACGACGCCATGGCCTGCTCCTCCTTCCTGAAGTTCAACCCCGAGCTGACCAAGGAGCACGCGCCCATCCGGAGCTCACTAGGGGCGCAGGGCGCAGAGGAGAAGGAGAACAAGCTGAAGAACAGGCACTCGCTGGAGATCTCCTCCGCCCTCAACATGTTCAACATCGCCCCCCACGGGCCCGACATCTCCAAGATGGGCAGCATCAACAAGAACAAGGTCCTCTCCATGCTGAAGGAGCCGCCGCTGCCCGAGAAGTGCGAGGACGGCAAAGGCGAGGCCGCCGCCTACGAGACGGCCTCCCACCCCATCATGAGGGCCAAGTCCATCCTCCCGCTCACCCTCCAGCACCTGGTGGCGTTCTGGGAAGACATCTCCATGGCCACCATCAAAGCCGCCACCCAGAACATGATCTTCCCCAGCCCGGGCTCCAGCGCCATCTTGAAAAAGAAGGAGCACGAAAAGGACGGCAAGAAGTCGAAGAAGGAGAAGAAGAAACGGGAGAAGGCGGAGGTGCGTCCCCGCGGGAACCTGTTTGGGGAGATGGCTCAGCTGGCTATGGGCGGGCCTGAGAAGGACACCATATGCGAGCTCTGTGGGGAGTCTCACCCGTACCCCGTCACCTACCACATGAGACAAGCTCACCCAGGTAAGACCCTGCTCACATGTTGCGGTTCCGGGGGAGGTTCATCTGAAAATTGGGCATTTGAGAGTTTAGTCTACCCGGTCTTAACCTCTTCCCTCCTTTGGACGTTTGTACGTGTGTGCATCAGGCTGTGGGCGCTATGCCGGGGGCCAGGGTTACAACAGTATCGGACACTTCTGCGGAGGTTGGGCGGGAAACTGTGGTGATGGGGGCATCGGAGGCAGCACCTGGTACCTGGTGTGTGACCGCTGCAGGGAGAAGTACCTGAGGGAGAAGCAGACAGCTGCCAGAGAGAAGGTAACTATTGGTTTCATGCAACTAACCCTAACCCTCTCTCTTTGTTTCTTTCTATGTATCTCCTTGTCTCCTTGTATGCTAAGTATTGGTGCTTTCCTCTCCCCCCCTTACCGCAACCCGTTCTTGCCGCCTCCTCTTCCCCTCCAGGTGAAGCAGTCGAGGAGGAAGCCCTTGCAGGTGAAGACCCCGCGGGCTCTGCCCACCATGGAGGCCCACCAGGTCATCCGTGCCAACGCCCTGTTCCTGCTGTCCCTGAGCAGCGCGGCCCAGCCCAGCCTGCTGTGCCACCACCCCACCAGGCCCCCCCCTGCACTCTCAGCTGCCCTGCCTCAAGGAGGGCGTCTCCGACGAGCTGCCCAACAAGATCGGCTGCCTCTACCTCCAGACGCTGGCCAGGTAACAGACACTGAGGTGTCATCCAGCCAAGCCAAAGAGTATTATAATAAAAAATGTAACATTTAATAGGTATCATAATACATTTGATTGAATTTAAGAAACCGTTGAATGTCCGTTCCTCCGAGTCACCGTCCTCCCCGCGGTTTCCCCAGGCAACACACGGAGAACTTCGGGAGCTACCAGGACGACAATCTGTTCCAGGACGAGATGAGGTACCTGCGCTCCACCTCGGTCCCCGCGCCCTACATCTCCGTCACGCCAGACGCCTGCCCCAACGTGTTTGAGGAGCCAGAGAGCAACATGAAATCCATGCCCCCCAGGTGCTTTCTGGTTATTATCTCATGTCTTCCAAATGTCAGCCCATATCCACAAGCCAAACAGCTGATGTGCTGGGTTACAATGCCATACCTGAACTCGTGAAATGTAGTCAAAATCTAGTCCTTTTCTACGATCAGTGTCACAAAAGGCCACATAATCAATCTCAGAGAAAACAATAACAATGTGTCGTTTCTGTACTAACGTATCATGTGGGGATGTGTATCTCCCCAGTCTGGAGACCAGTCCCATCACAGACAGCGACACGGCCAAGCGTACCGTGTTCCAGAGGTCGTACTCTGTGGTGGCCTCAGAGTACGACAAGCAGCACTCGGCCTCCCCGGCCAGGGTGAAGGCCGTGCCCAGGCGCAGGGTCCACAGTGGGGATGCAGGTAGGATTATGGTGATTCTCTTGCACAGTAGATCTGACAACCTATTGTCATGGCGTTTTGTTGTCTGAATTTCCACCTCATTTAACGCCACTAATGCAACATAAATGACTGGCTGTACGCAGGCAAATGAAAGTTCATGTTTCAAACGGATTCTGTTTTTTGGGGAGGTTGAATCCATTGATACAACAAAGAACATAGTTAGTTTGTATGTGACTCTGTACCCCCTCGGGCTTCTCTTGCTCTGAAAAAAAGAATCTAATATCTCCTAGTCAGCTTTCCCTTACCACAATTACCTGCCTCAAATATACTGCCTGAGTGAGGTGTGCCCCTGGTGTCCCCCCATAAAACAAAACTCCAAAACAATTGATAATAATGATCAAATGATAAAACGCCTACCTATAGCTTCCGGGTGTCAGACTGCTTTACTAGGTAACATTGTAAGCTGAAGTACGTAATGTTGTCCCCCTCCTCTCTCGTCCGTTCCTCCCCCTCCTCCTCCAGAAGTGGGCTCCTCTCTGCTGCGTCACCCGTCCCCGGAGCTGTCCCGTCTCATCTCGGCCCACGGCTCGCTCAGCAAGGGGGAGAGGAACTTCCAGTGGCCCGTCCTCGCCTTTGTCATCCAGCACCACGACCTAGAGGGCCTGGAGGTGGCCATGAGGCACGCCCTCAGGAAATCCGCTTGCCGGGTGTTTGCCATGGAGGTGAGTCCGTGTAGCCTCTCTCTGACTTCCCCTGGTCGACACTGTCTCTTGTTTTACTCATCTTGGGCTTGTTTTACTCATCTCAACCATGCGACTATAATGTCAAGTTGTCGAACCAAGAAATTGTGGGTTGTGTCTTCTGTTGAAACGGGAACTTTTGTCTCCCATTCAGGCGTTCAACTGGCTTCTGTGCAACGTGATCCAGACCACCTCCCTGCACGACATCCTGTGGCACTTTGTGGCCTCGCTCACGCCCTCGCCCTTTGAGCCGGAGGAGGAGGAGGATGAGGAGAACAAAGGGAACAAGGAGAATGTGGAACAGGTGAGGAACGAGTTCACTTGGTTCAACACTCGACACACCTGAAGTCTTAGTTGGTGCACAGGGCCCGATTAAGGCTTCAGTTTTTTTACACAGTCTCTGTCATTGACGATTAACTATTTGAAGCCACATAGCTTGATCTTATTTTTCATGTAACACCCTCTCCCCAGGAGAGGGACCTGGGTGTGTGCGAGCACCCTTTGTCAGATATCGTGATCGCTGGGGAGGCCGCCCACCCCCTCCCCCACACCTTCCACCGCCTCCTCCAGACCATCTCTGACCTCATGATGTCACTTCCTAGTGGCAGCTCCCTGCAGCAGATGGCCCTCAGGTACGGTCTTCCTGTCTCCCAAACTGTCTCCAGATCCTGTTCTTTTGAAAACAGACTCCAGAAACCGAGCGTATGTGTTTAAGACTTGGACCGTTTTCCTTAATGTGTCATAATTTTCCTGAGGTCTAGAAGGTACTAAAACATGTTTTGCGAGCCATTATACCTTCCATCTCCACCGCTACATTTTAGAATTGTAAACCGCTGCATGGTGGAGGTTATGTGTTAGTGGTTAGTCTCATCTGCCTCTGGCTGTCCCACCTGTGCCTTCTATATTTGAGATATTTTGGTTATTTTGAATGCAAACAGTGCAGTTATATTCAGCAGTCTGGCAGACCACTGTTGCACTTGAAGACGGGTACTCGATTCCTGCCGGTCTCAGTGTGCAGTATTGTTTGAACGTGATACAGTAGTATTATCGTTTGCTTATTGTACTGGGATTTCACCATGTTTAGTATTTCAGGCATGTCAGGAATAAATATGTGTTAATATTAGAGGAAAAAGTGCTGGCCCAACTCCTGATACAGTTTTGCCTCTGGTTCCTCCTTTGGGAGATTGATTAACCCCTCACTACTCCCACTCTACCAGGTGCTGGAGTCTGAAATTCAAGCAGTCAGACCACCAGTTCCTGCACCAGAGCAACGTGTTCCACCACATCAACAACATCCTGTCCAAATCGGACGACGGCGACAGCGAGGAGAGCTTCAACATCAGCGTGCAGTCAGGTTACGAGGCCATGAGTCAGGTGGGCTTCAACTAGGGCCCGACCGATAAATGATTTTTCAGGCCGATAACGATACAAATATTTGGTGATTTAAAAATCCGATATGCCGATATCGGCCGATATAAACTATTATCTAAAAAATCCAGAAACGCGTAACAAAACAAACTGATTTCCCTAACAGTAGTTATTTTTAGTTCACATTTAGTCACTTTTAGCAGATGTTCTTATCCAGAGCGAGTAAGTACAGGGACATTCACAGAGGCAAGTAGGGTTAAATGCCTTGCCCAAGGACACCGTCATTTTACACGGCCAGGAATCGAACCAGCAACCCTCTGATTAATAGCCCGATTCCCTAACTGCTTAGCCATCTGACTCCTGTTATTATTTCCTCACTAAAATAATATGATAATGCAGTTTCTGATAAATAAAACGTATAAAAATACAAACTTAAGATATGAAACTCAAAGTCCTTTGAACAAAAACACAATTATAAATATATATTTATCGGACATTATAAATACCGATACCGATAGTTTGGAAAATGCCTAATATCGGCCGATAATATCGGCCCGCCGATATATCGGTCGGGCTCTAGCTTCAACATCAGCGTGCAGTCAGGTTATGAGTCAGGTGGGGACCAGAAGGGAAACACTGGGTTTCACTACACTTTAAAAAGAGGATTGATCAGAATAACTAACATCCAATTACATAAACATAGCATAGGCTTGCTTCTTATTTTGTGGAAGCATGATGTCATAACTAATTAAAGTTTGATGTTGTTGTTGACATAGCTGTTCTGTGTTTTTAGTATTCTGTGGTTTCATCCTTACTGTCTTTCCTGTCCGGTGTGTGTGTGTGTGTGTGTGAACAGGAGCTGTGCCTGGTCACCTGTCTGAAGGACCTGACCAGCGTGGCGGACATCAAGACGTCTAGCCGTCCGGCCATGATCGGCAGCCTGACAGACGGCTCCACCGAGACCTTCTGGGAATCTGGAGACGAGGACAAGAACAAGACCAAGAGCATCACCATCAGCTGCGTGAAGGGCATCAACGCGTCCTATGTGTCTGTCCACGTAGACAACTCCAGAGACATCGGGGTGAGGGCCTCATTCCTGATACCCATTCCCTAAAACCATGTCGGAACACCTTCTTGACTTATTGAATTGTTGTACAGTTGTGCAGGAAAGCTTTCTCACGTTCTGTTTCTCACATGCCGCTCTCGCGTTCAACCCACAGAACAAAGTGACGTCCATGACGTTCCTTTGTGGCAAAGCCTTGGAGGACCTCTGCAGAATCAAACAGGTTTGGCACCTCACTTTCTCGCCCTCCCACTGAATAGCTCTCTCTGTTCTTCGAACACTCCAAGAGATAAGAGCCCGTCTGGAGCCAGTCAGAAGAGAACCCAGCTGTTGAGGTTGAGCCAAAGCCAGTTGATCCTAGATCATTTATTTATTTAGAAAAAAACTTGCATCACTATTTTTGGTGCCTTTTGAAACTTTTTTTTATGGAGACAGTTGGAGAGAGAGATACAGGAAAGTAGGGAGAGAGAGCGAGGGGAAGCAAATGCAGCAAACGACCCCTGGCTGGAATCGAAACCCAGACCTCTGCTTTAAGGCCTTGGCGGTACACACTCTTGCCTGGTTAGCCACCTGGGCACCCTGATCCAAGCTGTTTTCTGAACAGGAAAATGTCCCATCTCTATCTCTCGCTGTCACTTGCAATCTTTTTTTGTTTGATAATTTTTGGGGGGGAATGGCTTGATCTCTCCCCTCAATCTCTCTCTCTCTCTCTCACAGGTGGACCTTGACTCGCGTCACATGGGCTGGGTGACCAGCGAGCTTCCAGGCGGGGACCACCACGTGATCAAGGTGGAGCTGAAGGGCCCAGAGAACACCCTGCGTGTGCGCCAGGTGAAGCTCCTGGGCTGGAAGGAGGGGGAGAGCATCAAGATCGCCGGCCAGATCTCCGCCAGCGTGGCCCAGCAGAAGAACTGCGAGGCCGAGACGCTCAGAGTGTTCCGCCTCATCACCTCACAGGTCCGTTTGCCTGTCAATCACGCCAGCTGTTAGCTCAATAGCGACGACGACAGCTTTATGGATTTCAGACTTGACTGAAACTTCCGCTCGACAGCAATAACAACAGCAGCAATTTGGACTTACTTAGACAAAAACAGTTTCAGACGTGCAGAGTAACATGGCACAACTAAAGTGATTTAAGAGACCTCCTGTAAAGGCTGTGTTATATCTTAAATTGTACAGTGTAACCTAATGATTGGAAAAATATATAGAATATTGGCATGTGACAGTTGGCGGCCATTTAGTTTTTAGACCTGAACTTTTGTGTGTGTGTGTGTGCAGGTGTTTGGCAAGCTGATCTGTGGAGATGCTGAGCCCACGCCAGAACAGGAGGAGAAGAACCTGCTCTCCTCCCCAGAGGGAGAGGACAAGGTCAGCTCTCATCGTTATTAACTTCCACCTCGACTTGGACTAGAACATTTCCCTTTACTGCTCCTTGTCAGTGACTGGACTGTATACGGCACTTAGCTCTGCACCTCATGATTTAACCCCAGTGATCTAGGAGTTGTTTCGTAGCGATGTTGCCGTTTTTCTGCCGTTTACACATTTGTTGGTCCTCAGGCGCCGTCGGACGCAGACTTGAAGGAGCACATGGTGGGCATCATCTTCAGCCGGAGCAAGCTCACCAACCTGCAGAAACAGGTGAGGGCTCACCCTGAGCCGTGGGTTTCAGCTCCGAGGTGATGGGTCAGTGTCGGAGCAGGTGTATGTCATTAAATGTGTGTGTGTCTGTATATACCAGACATTGTGTATAATATAGAATATTAGAGTTGTTTATATATTAATATAAATAATAGATTATATATTAAATGTACATGTGTATATCATTGAAAAACTCAAATGAAGGTGAGTAATGGTTTGTTAAAAGCCTCAAAAGAAGTCCACCCTATAATTTAACTGATGCACAGTTTTATGCTCCAGGTGTCCTGTAATGTGTCATTTTTTCGTCAGTAATACGAGTGTAATAATGCGTAAGAACAATCATCTTTAACTCCTCATGGACTGTAGCCTATAGTTCTGTTCTGAGCCAGATGTTGTAACCATTAGGTGCTTAGCCCAAACCTACGTCTTAATATCAGTTTGATCTGAGTGTAGATAGGGACTTCAAGACGAAATGCGAGCACAGGAAGCTCGCACGCAAGTTTTCCTTGAATTTTATTTTTTTTAGCTTTATGTAAAATAAACATTACGTTGAATAATATGAATATTATTATATTTAACTGGATTGTATCCGTTTTTTACATTTGTATAGAGAATTTTGATACTAAGGCTCAGTCCCAATGTCCCCCCTAAACCCTAAGCCCTGAACCCTCACAGACTCACTTAAAGTCACCTCGTAAGTGGTTGAGTGCAAGACGCTGTAAAGGCTCAAAATGCTATGAATTGGAATGGAACAGCACGGGTCGTTGTAATGAGAGATAACATGAGCAGGGCTGAGCGAATCAATGCACTACGCAGCTCTACCATGAAATATTATTTTTGCCATATTAAACAGGAAAAAATAACATTCAAATCAATTTGTGGTGGTCAGTTTTTAATTGTGGCGAGCCGCCACAAATAAATCAATGTATGGGAAACACGGGTCTTACATCATTACACACATTAATGTCAAGTATCATGTTATTCATTTGTATACACAGTGTACATAACTGTACATAACAGTGTAGTAACTGTACTCACTGTCATCTTTGTACATTGTTGAACTGACTGTGAGGTACAAAACTATCCCTTTGTGACATATGCCACCTCCTTCCCAAGGTGTGTGCACACATCGTCCAGGCCATCCGTATGGAGGCCACGCGTGTCCGGGAGGAGTGGGAGCACGCCATCTCCAGCAAGGAGAACGCCAACTCCCAGCCCAGCGACGACGACGCCTCCTCGGACGCCTACTGCTTCGAGCTGCTGTCCATGGTCCTGGCCCTGAGCGGCTCCAATGTGGGCCGCCAGTACCTGGCCCAACAGCTCACCCTGATGCAGGATCTGTTCTCCTTGCTGCACACGGCCTCGCCACGTGTACAGAGACAGGTGGGGGGTGAACACATACACACACACACACACACACACACACACACACACACGTCTATGGACTGACACAGTACAGCAATATGGGGTCCTAAATGTGTCGGCCAATTTAATAGCAGTGAAAAAGGAGTCTCTACCACCGTTGTTTTGCAGTTTACTCACCCTAACTTCTTAACCTTCCAAACTGACCTTTGACCCCTTTATCTCTACCCCCTAGGTGACCTCTCTGCTCAGGCGCGTCCTCCCGGAGGTCACCCCTGTGCGCTTGGCCAGCATCATCGGCGTGAAGGCCCTGCCGCCTGCCGACATCAGCGACATCATCCACTCCACGGAGAAGGGAGACTGGAACAAGCTGTGCATCCTGGACATGTTCCTGGGCTGCATCGCCAAGGCGCTCACCGTGCAGCTGAAGGCCAAGGGCACCACCATCGCAGGCACGGCAGGCATGGCGGCAGGCAAGGGGGTCACCACCGTCACCCTGCCCATGATCTTTAACTCCAGGTGGGTTTCAAGAAGGATTCCCTCGACCTCAGCTACGCTGGCTTGACTTACAAGGGAAACTACTGCGCTTACTGAAATGTGATGTATATATATCACTGATATATTCATCATTGATTGTTATTTATTTCCCAAACCACAAGGCCATCCATCATTCATGGGGCACTATGCCACGTAAACCGCAAGGACTACCATTGCATAAACGTTTAGGTTGTTCGTGAGAGAATGAGTCTTGGCACAGCACAGGATTCCTTAACAGTACAAAATTAGTAACTTATCAAAGCTCTAATGAGTAATCACAGTTTTCTATCAGCAACCTCTATAAAGACCAGGGTCATTTCGCCTTACTCTACATAGTTTCCCTGTGAGATAATACACCGTCAATCAGTGCTGTCAGCGTCCAAGGTGTAATAGAAAGAATATTTGGCTCCATGAAAATGCGATCGGGATCTCAACATTGGCAAACTTCCATCTCAACCTTATAAATTCAGGTTGTCTTAAATCTCTGAGTAGTTAGCCTGCTTAAATCTTTTCAGGCAGCCCCACATTTTGTAACAGATTGTTATAAGCACTAGCCACTTTCTCTATTATGCTATTATTCCACCCACTTGATGAAGTCGGACTCACTGATTTCCAGATTTATTATCCATAGGAAAGAACCCTAAAGCAAGCAGAAGTTTAATTTGTGCATGCTACCAGCAAGGCATTCTTCTGTTGTCTCAAATATAGCCAGTGCTACTCAAAATGTGTGTCTTCCTGTGAAGTCTTTAGAGCAGTCACCTCTGTTGTGAGGCAACAGTGCTGTACCGAGGGGTAAGAACCTCTGAATGGATATCTAATAGGCTCTTTCCTGTCCACTCCTGTGCAGCTACATCCGGAGAGGGGAGAGCCATTGGTGGATGAAAGGCTCCACCCCTCCTCAGATCGCTGAGATCATCATCAAGCTGGTCAAGGACATGGCTGCTGTGAGTACTCTGGGGGATATGGATCAGATGGCTGCTATTAATCAGAAGGTTGTTGGTTCGACTCCCGGCCACGGTTTACTTGGACAAGACACTTAGCCCTACTTGCCTCGGGGGGAATTTCCCTGTACTTACTGTAAATCGCTCTGGATTAGAGCGTCTGCTAAATGATTAAAATAAAATAAATTAAAAAAATATACAAATAAATATAAAATATGTAGCCCTAAAAGAAACTTTGCTCACCGACGTGTGTGTGTGTGTGTTGCTTTTCCAGGGCCATCTGTCTGACGCATGGTCGAGAGTGACGAAGAATGCCATCGCAGAGACCATCATTGCCCTGACCAAGATGGAGGAGGAGCATCGTTCCCCCGTTCGCTGCATCGCCACCACGAGGGTACGCCGTGCTTCCTTTGTCAGTGTCGTGTGTCTTAGTTCCAACTGTGCACACGGTGTGCGTACACCATGATATTGCTAAGCCGTCATTAGCAGTTGCTCTTTATCAAGGGGATGAGAACTCCCCAGACTCTGATCTCTACCTCTCTCTCTCTTCCTTCCTTCCTCCCTCAGCTGTGGCTCGCCCTGGCCTCCCTGTGTGTACTGGACCAGGACCACGTAGACAGGCTGTCCTCTGGACGCTGGATGGGCAAAGACGGACAACAGAAACAGATGGTAAGGGCCCTCCTCTATCAAGGAAACGTGGTACATTCCCCTACAGATTGCATGCAGGTCAACTCAAGGGGGCAGACCTTGTAAGCGAAAATCTGCGGTCTCGCTCGTTCTCTTCCCCGTAGCCCATGTGCGATAACCACGACGACGGCGAGACGGCCGCCATCATCCTGTGTAACATGTGCGGGAACCTGTGTACCGATTGCGACCGTTTCCTCCATCTGCACCGACGCACACGTTCTCACCAAAGACAGGTGAGGTATTAGCACAAGGGGGGTGGTCTGAGATATTAGCATGGGGGTGGTCTGAGATATTAGCATGGGGGGTGGGTCTGAGATATTAGCATGGGGGGGGTCTGAGATATTAACACGGGGGGGGGTGGTCTGAGATATTAGCATGGGGGGGGTCTGAGATATTAACACGGGGGGGGGTGGTCTGAGATATTAGCATGGGGGTGGTCTGAGATATTAGCATGGGGGGGGTCTGAGATATTAACACGGGGGGGGTGGTCTGAGATATTAGCACAAGGGTGGTCTGAGATATTAGCATGGGGGGTGATCTGAGATATTAGCACAAGGGGGTGGTCTGAGATATTAGCACAGGGGGTGGTCTGAGATATTAGCACAGGGGGTGGTCTGAGATATTAGCACAAGGGGTGGTCTGAGATATTAGCATGGGGGGTGGTCTGAGATATTAGCACAGGGGGGGTGGTCTGAGATATTAGCACAGGGGGGGGGGTCTGAGATATTAGCACAGGGGGGGTGGTCTGAGATATTAGCACAAGGGGGGGGTGGTCTGAGATATTAGCACGGGGGGGTCTGAGATATAAGCACAGGGGGGGTGGTCTGAGATATTAGCACAAGGGGTGGTCTGAGGTTCCCATGAGCAGAGTCTCACTGTGTGTTCCCTGCCCTGTCCCAGGTCTTCAAAGAGGAAGAGGAGGCCATCAAGGTTGACCTCCACGAGGGTTGCGGCAGGACCAAGCTGTTCTGGCTCATGGCTCTGGCTGACTCAAAGACTATGAAGGCCATGGTGGAGTTCAGAGAGCACACAGGTATAAACACCTGGGACACTGTCACACCAACACCGCACATGGAATGGCACTAGATTAAACAACCTTTTGCGTAGATTGAACAACATAAAACCCTGTGGCACAACATCATTTATAGAAACAAAACATTTAATAATGATTGCATTACAAAAAATATGTTTTACATGTACAACACCGCAACATTAAGTTAAGACGACACAAAAGCATTTATCCAAACCACAGTTTCTGGCCTTCAGTAGACGCCCCTACCATTGGGTCGTAGCTGTCACCTGCTCTTTACACCTTTTGTCTCTGCTGTAGGTAAACCAGCCTCCAGTAGCTCTGATGCCTGCAGGTTCTGCGGCACCAGGAACGGAACCGAGTTATCTGCTGTGGGCAGTGTCTGCTCAGACCCAGACTGCCAGGTACACAACAACTTCTGTTCCTTCTCAGCCACGCTTCCTCAGCTGTTCCCGATCTGCTTCAACCACTCCAATCCCTGTTATATACCTTCAACCTAGTCAGTATATGACTGATGTCCAAGAAGGATCTAAGCTCGCCAAGTATATACAGATGTATACGACTGGGCCGTACACAACCCGCTTTAAAAGTCCGACTAACGTTTTGCTTCATCTGCGGTGCCTACAGGAGTATTCCAAGTTGGCGTGCTGTAAGACGCACCCGTGCGGTCACCCCTGTGGCGGGCGTGAAGAACGAGGAGGCGTGTCTCCCGTGTCTACACGGCTGTGACAAGAGCATGGGCTGTCTCAAGCAGGACGCGGACGACATGTGTATGATCTGCTTCACCGAGGCGGTCTCCGCTGCTCCCGCCGTCCAGGTAGGAGCGCTTACATTGGCCGGAAGGATGGTCGTTCGGTTGGTTGATTGCAGGACTGAGAACAGCTCAAGTTTTATTCATGTCTTGACTGTAGTTGACAGATGGTTGATCAGAATCAGAATCAGAATTGGTTTTTATTCGCCATGAAGTTTGCACAACAAGGAATTTACTTTGGCAGGAAAGAGCCCACCGTGGCAGCCATTTTTCGGCGCCAATTATAGAAAGTTACAGCATAACATGAGGAGAGAGGAGGAGAGAAAAGGCAGCCCTCAGACAATGCTCCCAAAGACGTACAGTGTGAGAACAAGCAAAAACATCAGCACGTAAGCCAGCAAACATTACAGAACACATGACATGCAGTGGGGTGGGGGTAGGGTAGACAAGCAGCATCTGGTCCTGCAGCCATACTAGGTAGGCGTTGGGCAGACCCACCAGTCACCCTGAGGAAACAAGCGGGCGAAGGCGTTGGATGGGGGTGGGAGGGTGGTGCTATCTGTAGTAGGTGAAAAGTCAATTAACGTCAGTGTGTGTGAGTAGTAGGTCTGAGGTTGGCGCCCTCGCCTTTACACGCAAAGAGACGAAACGAGAAATTCTAAAAGTGCGAATGGATCTCCAGTCTGTGGGGGGGTTTACATATTGCATACACCTGTACCAGCTGCCCTTTGGAGCTGCAGCTATGTTTTTCTTTTTAGTGTGGAGCTACTGATGTCTAAAGAAAGGTTCTTCTTGCTTTGGTTTGTTCCCAGCTGGACTGCGGCCATGTGTTCCACCTCCAGTGTACCCGCCGGGTTCTGGAGAGCCGCTGGCTCGGGCCCAGGATCACGTTTGGCTTCATGTCCTGTCCCATCTGCAAGGTACATGTGTAACCTGATACATAAAGGATGAGGATATTGTCTACAGAACAAGGGCATGAAAACGATCGATTCCTGCTTCTAAACCTTTTTCATGACAGTGTGACTTTTCAGATTGTTGACTGTTCAGATTTGAATGGCCTCTCGCTAGTTAGTTTCTCAAATTTGTTCTAAAACTGTTCTAAAAGACACTCCAACCTTCTCCCTTATCCATGCTGTGCTGAAGTCCCCTTACATTTTGGACTAGGTCCCTTGGTCTACTGGTCTACTTGGCTAGCCGGTTCCTCTTGCACACTAGGCTAACAAGGTTCCACACATCTCGTGTGTTGCGTTCTCCCTCCTTGTCACACAGAACAAGATCAACCATGCTGTGATCAAAGACCTGCTAGACCCCATCAAGGAGCTTTTCGAGGACGTTAGGAGGAAGGCCCTGATGAGGCTGGAGTACGAGGGGCTGCACAAGAGCGAGGCCATCACCACTCCCGGAGCGCGCTTCCACAACGACCCCGCAGGCTTCGCCATAAACAGATATGCCTACTACGTCTGCTTCAAGTGCAAGAAGGTAGGCAGAAATACAATGGAGAATATGTTGGATCTGCCCTGAGGGTAGACATAGGCTCATATCGTTAGCCTCATAGCATAATTGCCCAAGTCATATTTTGATGTTTTTGGAAAACAAGAAAAAAGTATATTTTTAGAAATCACAGTGTTATTTTGTATTGATATTATAACAGTACATTTAGCCAGATGTGTGAACAAGTATGCAAAAAGAAAAAGATCCATTATCATTTTCCTAACACAATACAAGTGACTTAGGCAGAATATGCCAATGACTTAGGCATTTTTTCTCTTACATATAAATGCAAACATAATATAACAGTAAGTTGTTTTACTCTCCTAAATATAACCAAGAAGATAACCAACAAAGTTGTTTCTTCATGTCTAACCTTAACCACTGTTTTCCTTTTCCACCCTTAATCGAAGTTCCACTCAGGTGCTGTGCACACTAATTTTCACACTGTCTATTGATAAGGGAGGTTGTCATAGTACTGGTGGGCCACTCTTGGTAGTATTGGTTTCATTGCCTGCAAGTCATTGAATTTCCTGAGAGTAATTCCCATTCAGACTCAAAATCCAACTTGTACCGGATTTGCCCATCAGCCAAGTCCTTGAGAGCCTGGAGGCCATGGACTGTGGGGGTCACCAACTTTTTTACCTGGTTGAATATTGGTGACATAGGCCCAAGATAACTTAATGAAGTCATTGTGGTATAGCTGAGTCACCTTGTATGGGGATGGATGCATTCGTGCAGTCTCAAAAATGACAATGTAATCACGTGGAGTGTGAATAACTTTGACGATGCGCTGCTCAATGAGGCTATGCATGGAGTCACACTTCATTTGTGTGTGCCCAGCAACCAGAAACTTTTGCTCTATGGTGACACCATGCTTCATGGCTAGATGAAGGTAGGTGTTGCTGATGGTGTAACCGGTGTGAATCGGTGAAACTCACTCTTCAGGCATGTAATGGGCCACCCGCGTCAACGAATAGCTAGCTTTTCTTTGGCGTAGTTGGTAGTAGTTGCGCTTGGAAGTCGAGAGGCGGCAGGTTCGACTCCCGGTTGGAGCGAACATTGGCCAGTATACCTCTGACGGAGCTTGCAAGACCACGTCGGTTACATACCCGTCACAATGGCACCACACTGATTTTGATATCCACAGCCATCACTCCAGACAATTACTTTCTCAATCAATGTTTAAGTTGGCCTCCAGGATTGATTCGAAGTCTTTGGACTGCAGATGGGCAAAAACCTCACTGCTGAGTGAGCCTTGCATCTGTTGTGCATCTGTAATTTGGTTTTGTAATACATTGTACTTGCTTTCGTCTGGGGGCACAGAAGAACGCATTGAAGGTCCATAATGTCCACACTGAAAGTTTGTCACTGGATTCCTTTTTATCCTTAGCTTTTTCAGCTTGAACCTGAGCCTTTAGTTTCAAGTGAGTAGTAAGGGTATCCTGATCTGTATTTCCTACCTTAGCGCTGACACGTACATCACACTGGTCTTTTTTGTTTAAATACACAGTTTGTAATTAGTTTGATAGACTGAAATTATATTTAGTGTCTAGAAAATTTAAGAAATGTGAACTCTTACCAGATGAAAATGAATCAAACAGAAGATCTAATACAGCACTTCTGGACTGCTGTCTTCTCATGTTTTCTGCCATTTTGTTTGTATCAAAACTGCCTAAGTCAAAGAGATGACTAAGGCAGATAGTGTTTTTGGATTCTAACAAGTGTTGTGATTGGCTAAGGACGTAGGCAGACATGCAGGATGATGCAGCAGTGTCAGGGCAGTAAAGTTAGGCAGATATCACAATTTGGCCAAAAAATGACTTAGGCAATTATGCTATGAGGCTAACGATATAATGGTCTAAAGTGATTGGACTGGATATAATGCCTCATGTTGACACTTGTTGTCAGGCTTACTTTGGAGGCGAGGCCCGCTGCGATGCAGAAGCAGGGCAAGGAGATGACTACGACCCCAGCGAACTCATTTGTGGCGCATGCTCGGATGTGTCCAGGGCTCAGGTGGGTGGAAGAGGCACAGCCTCAGGGAGAGCTGTTGAACACACTCAGATATCCACACCTGTGTACCACAAATACACAAACGTTTTTCTTTTACAAACATGATCGGCCTAATGTGTTTTATAATAGTACAGTGATGTTCAGACTTCCTGTCTTTATTGCTACTTCACATTGTTAAAGGATAATACCCAATCATATTATACACATGTTACACACCACTGGGATGGTTTTAGTCATGCTGCCAATACAGGGAAAACAACAAAATGTTCACATCCTGTTGTGTGTGTGTGTGTGTGTGTGTCCCAGATGTGCTCCAAGCATGGGACAGACTTTCTGGAATACAAGTGTCGCTACTGCTGCTCAGTGGCCGTCTTCTTCTGCTTCGGCACCACCCACTTCTGTAACGCCTGTCACGATGACTTCCAGAGGATGACCAGCGTGCCCAAGGAGGAGCTGCCTCGCTGTCCTGCAGGTACACAGTCATCCCAGCAACCACTTCACCTCACCCAGGGGGGTCAGCCCGTGGTGTAGTCTACACACATGCACGCACATGCGCTACACATACCATATGCCCACCCTATGCCACACGGGTATACTGAAAGCCCAGAAGAGTGATACATGAGTAGGGTACAGCACAGGGAGGAGCGGAGCTTTGTATGTTGACGGTATATCCACGACTTTGTACTAGACTACACCACTGGGGTTAGCTGACTGTCTGGGCCGGTCGAAAATAAAAAGTTTTTCGCCACAGCACACGCTCACTTTCTTGCAGACACACATACACAACACACACACAGCACTTGGTTTCCATCGTGTAAAGAAATGGCCTTTGGCCGTCTTAAGGAGGTCCAGTGGAAAATCCAAGCTTTGTACTGACAATGTGGGAGGCAGATAATGTCAAGCCACAGTCCTCATTTCTCTCCCTTCCTCAGGTCCCAAAGGCAAGCAGTTGGAGGGCACAGAGTGTCCCTTGCACGTGGTGCATCCACCCACTGGTGAGGAGTTTGCCTTGGGCTGTGGCGTGTGCCGGAATGCCCATACCTTCTAAACTACCAGGGACCGGGACTGGGACCGGTACCAGAAAACCAGTCTACTGTGACCGCAGGCTGATCGCTGACCGTTGAAAGCTTAGTTTTCAGCCTTCTCGGTTCTCGTTGTGTTGTCGGATTGCCCTTGGACCAGGCTTCATAGCAAAGTGCCCCTGCTCTGCTATACCGAGGATGCCCCGTCTGCCACAGATATACTAAAGAGCCTAAGGCTTTAGTGGACTCAAAACAAAGTCCTCCTCGACGAAAAAAGAAAACGATTTAAAAAGAATTTTAACTTGTGATGTGTTTGCATGCGGCCGTTGTATCTTCTCGGCTTCCATAGACACACCTGATCACTGAAGTGTAACAATGTATTGAAGATTAAAAAAATATATTGAATATGAAATGAATTTGCTTAAAGGCAACTGTGGATGACCTTGGATATAATAGAAAAAAAATGACAGGCCGTATTTCCAGCTTCCTAACTATGAATTCAAAAATATTGTTGTACGTAAATGACTTTTTTTCGTAATCCTGTACAGTATTCTCAACTGTCAAGTGCATCATGGGTTGACGGACAAAAATAGAGAGAAGAATGTTATGTTGGGAGGAAAATAGTGTACGATTTATCTAATCTTGTATATAATGATAGTATCCAAAATAGCTGTATTCCGAAGTTGCTACTCAACACTTCAGTCTCGTTTGATATTCTGGGTTATGTTTTGAGCCAGAACTTTTAATGAAGTGCAATACTGGGTGTGCCTCCTATCTTGCAGCTGTTTAACCTACGGAATGTATGTCAATAAAAGCCACTGTACATTTTTATACAGTAATAGACAGTCACCTCCCCCCCAATCTGAAAACTAAGGGTAGCGTTGGCCATGTATGAAGGTCGATGTGAACCCCACTTTTTCCAATTTGTCAATCAGAAGTAAATGTGGAACATAGAATGCCCTTTTCTGTCATTTATAAAAACAACTTGATGGTTGAGTAGGTACAGAGGCAACCATTGAATGGAGTGATAACTGAACGTTTTAGAAGGGCCAGCCTTCACACCAAATATTAAAAGAATTGTGAATCTGTAAGGCTATTCCATGTGTAGGAGGCAAACGGGTGGGTGGGGTTTGAGAATGGGAGTGTGATATAAAAAAACAGCTGCTGTTATAAAAAGCTTAATACTTGTGAATCTGCTGTGTAATATCTGTGGTGGATGGAGTTGAATGGTAATAAACCAGGTTCTCTGTTTCGCAAGGTACATAAGAGTCGTTTTTATTTAATGGGCCATTTGTTCATTATAATACACATGTTTTTACGAATATTGATTAATGAGGGACTAAGTATAGGATCATGTTGCCATGGGTTATGTTTTATTGTTTCCAAGGAACACCGATATTGTTGTCACTGACTCTCTGTTTGAAATATCTTCACGTAATTCCGTGCGTTTGAGTATGCGTTTGCATAACGTTGTGCACAGCCCATAGTCGGTGTAGCCCAAAACGATTCTCACCAGAAGTTTGACTCTCTGAACAGTGAAACGGGTCACAACTTTCAATGACAACACGGAAGTAGGAATACAGTTTTTGCCCCTGCTCAACAACAAAACGGATATCTCCAAAGTAGCAAAAAGTCGCTAGATGTGTTGCTAGTCGCTAGATTATATATTGTTGTCGCTAAAAAAGGTAAAGAGTCGCTAAATTGGCAACACTGCCCATAGTTGGGCACAGCCATTTCACTCAGGATATTACCCACAATGCACCGGGTCTGTTACAACATCAACAACACGCCATTTCAGGAACCAAAGGCGCCGAGATTCTCTTGTTGGAATTAGGTCAATTTAGAAACAGTGATAGAAGACTTGACATTTCTTCTTTTTAAAACTGATGTTTTTGGTGGATTTTATGAGTGGGTGGTTTTGCGTAGTCGTGCGAGAATACATTTTTCAGCAGAAGTGTCAGCAATCATATTTTCACTGGGAACAGCGATCTTTTTAGCCCTACTGTCTAGCAGTTCAGCAGTTCTAGCAGTCTAAAAGGTAGGAGGGGTGGGTCTGGTACTACTGTACAGAACCTAGCAAGCTGCTAATCTGGTTAGGTGTTATGTTTATTTTGTGTAGCGGAATAGTGGGTAAACCTACTAGTATAATTGTTCTGCAGTTGAACATAGCTCTACTTAATTCCTTGTTTGATAGGTTAAAATGTTTGATGTTTTCGCAAAACATCAAACGTAGATTTTGGTTGAACGTCCTGAAGCTCTCAAAGACGCTAGCTAGTATTTTAGCTAATGCTTTGAAAGGATTAGAAAGTGTGTATATTCTGTAAATTAGCTTGCTATTTTAGCGGCTGTGTATACTTTTTTTAAATAAACTGACCCTACTGTGTTGTGTAGTCTTAAATAGGTATCAGTAAAATTAAAAAACAAATGCAACTGTTTGAGCGTTACACCTGTAAGAATTTCAGACATAACAAATGACTCCAGTGATGATGACAGCCACTGACAGGACACGTGTCTAAGGTGCAAATATGGTACTTCTTATCAGACACAAGACAGGTGTCAAAATCTGCAACATAAAGTGCTGGAAGATTTTGGTTACTGTACTAATAGGCTGTGTAAAAGAGATTGCTTAAAGAAAAAATATGACTTGAATCCTTTCCTTAATCATGTGTGACTGGGAAACAGAGAGGCTGATTTAATTTTGGCTCAGTACAGAGCCATTATTCTGCCAGACATAAGAGTAGCCGTGTTGATAACTTGGAATAGTGCAGTAAGACAAATATAATTGTTTTATTGTCAGTCTGGGGAATCAGTGCTGTTTACATACAGGGACACCACCATGTCATGGTTTTCAGATGAACAGTTGAGAGTTCATGTATTTGAACAGTTTGCCTCAGCTAGATGAATGTCAACAGTGCACGTGACTTTAAGCAGGCACCAGTCGATGTTTATGGCCATCAAAACTAGATACTCATTGGAAAGCTTAGGTAGGCTTCTAGCCATAGCAGCTAGAGCAAATTTGTGGCAGAGACATTTGTCATTGCCTCCTATTTAATGAACTCAACCTAATTAATGAATTAATGAACATAGTCATCAAGTTCTGATCTGAGAATCCAGCTTCCTGTCATCAGCTTCCACTAACCTTTGCGATGAATCTGGATCTCTAGTATTCATACTTATGATAATGAAAGTATAGACATGTTCCCATGGAGAGGGAGCATGGACTTTTCACAGTTTTGAAGAATTTCACGTTTAATTACCTCGCACATCAAACAAATGAAATAACCATTCAGCTTTGTCAGCTTCTCTTAGACTTATCTGGCAAAATAAATTTGATGTGCTGCAAGGAAATAATAGAGGACACAAGTGACACAAAAACAAACTAGCAAGCTGGTCAGCTGAACTTTAATATAGGTCATATTATTAATTTCAAGACATGCTTGATTAAACTTCAGTTGTTCAGCTAGCTCCTTGTGCACAGTTACACAATATGTAAAAGTAAAATAATAAATACTAAAGTAAAGTAGCCTAATAATGGAATGGAATAGGATAATTGAAAAGCTTTGGCAGCAGCCAGTTGGCTTGCTATCACAGGCTTCCAGATATTGTCTGGTAAGCCACCAACAGCAAAAGTTCTTGCTGTTCCAGCTTGACAAGGAATAACGTTATTCATTTTAAGTTGACACAATTATTTTGCTGTTCCCGTGATAGAATGAAGAGGGTAAAGATCGAAGAGAATGACAGTGGTGGCCCCTCCAGCAATGGCCCAGCGAAGACACCCAAGAAGGAATGGCAACAGCCGAGAGAGGAAGAGGAGGTCTTCTTCTGTGACTGGACACGTCTTCCTCAGGAGATCGTACTCCACATCTTTCAGTATCTGCCCCTCCTGGACCGGGCGTTCGCCTCGCTTGTGTGCCGGGACTGGAACCATGCATTTCACATGCCAGAACTGTGGAGGTGCTTCGAGTTTGAGCTCAACCAGCCGGCCAGCTCATACCTGAAGGCCACACATCCAGACCTCATCAAACAGGTCATTAAGAGGCACTCTAACCATCTTCAGTATGTCAGCTTCAGGGTAAGAGAAATTGGGAAATTACACACACACACACTTATTGAGGATTAAAGATGTAATAGAAATAAGGCATTATGGAACCATTGATCATCTCAATTGTTGTCCTTGATGTGTCTGGTTTCAGGTGGACAGCAGTACAGAGTCAGCAGAGGCAGCCTGTGACATCCTGTCTCAGCTTGTGAACTGTTCTTTGAAGACTCTGGGTCTCATCTCCACAGCCAGACCTAGCTTCATGGAACTACCTAAGGTACACTCCATGATCTGTTACATACCGTTTCTGTGACCGGCTGGCCAATGGTGGTGTTGGAAAAACAAACACACACACAGTGTCGGGGCACTGGTTTCCCAATTGATTTCACAAATGGATATTTATTTAAGTTCTACGGTCTTGCACTGGCATGTGTTGATTATGTCTCTCAGGGCCACTTATCTACCAAAAGTGTAATTTTAAGGTATAATCAATTTTTGGATTTTGTCAAATGTGAATACTGTTTAAGTACTAATCAGCCCCCCCCAAAATAAAATATATTAATGAGGTGCTCTCACAAATAACAAAGCATTTATATGCAAGTGTTCAATGTTTAACTTTAAATATGAACCTGTTTCTTTCCCTTCCCCAGTCTCATTTCATCTCAGCTCTGACTGTGGTGTTTGTCAACTCCAAGTCCCTGTCCTCCCTGAAGATTGATGACACGCCAGTGGATGACCCGTCTCTGAAGGTGCTGGTGGCTAATAACAGTGACACTCTGAAGCTGCTGAAGATGAGCAGTTGTCCCCATGTCTCACCTGCAGGTACGGCTTTTCCAAAAACATTTTAGATTGATGGCAGGGTAACTTGGCCTCTTGTAATTGAGGTGGCTGCTGCAAAATAGGTTTTCTGAATGTTCAATTTGAGACATTTGCAATTACCTCATGCTGGCATTCCACAAATTCAAGTTATTTGGAAGTTGGTTGGTCTTGACTAAAAATGATGATTAACAGGATTATAACTTTGAATGATTATTGATGACAGATTTGAGTCATCAATAATATCCTTCAAATTGTAATGTATTTTTTTGCCTGGAACCTACAGTGAAGATGTGTTAGCTAGAAAGCTAAATGTCTTAGATTTTGGGAACCCAACTGATTCCTACCTCTTTAAAACGTTCCATGTCTTTGCGCCTTTTTGGCTGAGAAAAAACACGCGGTGTGACTCCGTCTGACTACTTAAAACGTATGTTGTGTTTCAAGTCTAATAAAGAACCTGAGACCCAGTCCCATGTTGATTGTGTGTGTCCTCCAGGGATCCTGTGTGTGGCCGACCAGTGCCACGGCCTGAGAGAGCTTGCGCTCAACTACCACCTGCTGAGCGACGAGCTCCTACTGGCCCTGTCTTCAGAGAAGCACGTGCACCTGGAGCACCTGCGCATCGACGTGGTGAGTGAGAACCCGGGACAGCAATTCCACACCATCAAGAAGAGCAGCTGGGACGCCCTGGTGCGCCACTCGCCCAAGGTCAACATAGTCATGTACTTCTTCCTCTACGAGGATGAGTTTCGGACCCTTCTTCTGCAACGAGACCCCCGTAACACACCTCTACTTCGGCCGTTCCGTCAGCAAGGACGTCCTGGGCCGGGTGGGGCTGCACTGCCCCCGCCTGGTGGAGCTGGTGGTGTGCGCCAACGGGCTGCGGCCCCTGGACGACGAGCTGATCCGCATCGCCAAGAGCTGCACCCAGCTATCGGCCATCGGGCTGGGCGAGTGCGAGGTAACCTGCAGTGCTTTTGTGGAGTTTGTAAAGATGTGTGGCCGGAGGCTGTTGCAGCTGTCCATCATGGAGGAGGTCCTTATCCCGGATCACAAGTACAACCTGGACGATATCCACTGGGAGGTTTCCAAGCACCTGGGACGCGTCTGGTTCCCCGACATGATGCCCACCTGGTAGAGGCCTGGCAGCCGTTGAACACACAAGTGAGCTCACAGCCATTATGTTGGTACCAGACATTAGAAGGGCTGTCACTCTCTACTGAGGCTCCTCCCTAGTTGTGTAGTCAGAAGCATCATCACAGCACATTATGATTTTTTGCGCCCTTTGTTTTTAACCTGAAGCACTTTTTGAGATTTTACCTAAATATAAAGTGCATTACAAATACAGTTATTATTATTATTACTATTACATGGTCGCTGGTTGAATTATACTGCATTCATGTGGTGTCATAAAATTCACGTGAATGCAAGTCAGAACACGGAAAGTCAAAGAACATGGCAGACAACAGTGATTAAAAAAAATCAAGAAAAAATACATTCTTTAATGTAATTTACGTTGTTTTGTGGCTTGCACCGTATTGGTTCAGGCACCATTTAGGCAACCAAACCGGTTAAAAGTATCGATTTGGCACCCGCATTGTAAAAACCCAAACGATACCCAACCTTAACGGACACTGCCGCATAGTCCAGGACAACCTAAGATTTGAACAAGAACTCTGCACTTTTTTGTATCAAATGTTGAGTGTTTGAGGAATGTAATGTGTATAGCTTCTGTAAAGGACATTTAACTATTATGTACACTTAAACAAAAGTTTAATTAAGTTGGGTTATTCTATCAATCCGGCTAAACTTTCCGAACAATGGTTTTATATACACACATGCACACACAGTACAATGCAGTACAAAGTCTTTAGCACAAAACATTTAAATAATACAAATTACAAATAAATTATTAAATGAAGGGGGTCAACAAATATTTTTTCAACATTGTACTTTTATACTGCAGCACAAATACTAAAGTCAAGAAAATACACATTTAAGAGAATATTCATGTAAACCAGGGCTTTTGCACAATACTGTTAATTATTTTTTTTACTCAATTTAAACTATATACAATACAGCAATGTCCATAAAATGAGACCACTAAGATACTTCTATTTTGCATCTATTTTGTTTCAAACGTAATACTAATGTTTTCATTACCAATTATATCTGCTTAATAATTTGAGTAAAAAGTTGAGTCATTGAAAAATGTTATGTGTTTGGTATGTTCCCCTCTTTTTTGCTTTAATGATAGCGTACATGGACTCCCAAGTTCATGCCAAAACTGATGACCCATGTTATCCTAGCATGATTCTCATATCATGTTGGCTCTCGCAGTCTTCAATTCCCCCAGGAAATGTCTTATGTTGTCTCAGACTTGTACATAAAGTACTACTACTGTATATATTGATAAATACTATTCTGGTGAAACTGGTATATTATTATGATGTTTTATCTTAATCAGTAGCCAGTGTTCTGAAGGTTAGTACAGGTGTCTCTTTCTGATTGCTTTGATGCCTTTTGTTTAGCTTGTTTGGTCCCTGACCTTGCTTCTACCCCTCAGACTCCAGTGCAATAGTAATTTGATAAAATACCATTACAAAATGAAAAATATATGTACATATGAAACTTGTATCAATAAACATGCCTTGTTAGACGTCTTGAGTGATGCAATTTTAGATTGACTTCCTTTGTTTCCTTAACACTAGGAATTAATTGACCATGTAATCCATGTTAACTTGCGTCGAGATCTGCTTGTATAAATATCTTACCAATATCTTACCAATGGTATTATGTCTACCGTGAGACGTCTAGTGTAGTCAGAGGGCTGTGGTATTACAAGTTAAGATCTTTCATATTTCCACACACAGAAGCCCTTTATTTTTGTTTCTGTTCCAGATGCATTTCAAGTCTATATCGCTTTCTCCTTCTAATCTGTTTGTTTTCTGCATTGGTATAAATAGTCTGTAACACATAATATCCATGAACAGGTATTATTTACTTTAAGTGTACTTAGAAAATTGAGAATAAGCCAACTGAAACTTTGAGATGCATTGGACATTTGATCTTGTAATAAATATGGATGGGTGTACCAGGATTGATCTTGGATATAGTTTATTGATTATTTATCATTCTCATTTTCTTTTGCATATCAGTATAAAATGTATTTCCATAAAATTCATTACTAGTCATTTTTAAAGTATTTTAAAAAGTGCAGTACAGATAAAAGATACCCGCAAAAGGATGTTGAGTGTATATTTTTAAACACTTTCAATTGTACAAAAACAGTCATATGAGTAAATCAGAGAGGAAATGATACTGTGGGTACATCAGTTTAAACAGAACTGGTTTTTCAGTGCAGTTTTAGGCTCCACATTAAAACATGTCTTTGCAATATTTTCTTCATGAACAAAACAGTGGAGCTCATGAAACACTGCTAGTCATGCATGTCCTACACCCCAATGACATCAGCTAGGGCAAAGGCACTTCTTCATAAGTTACTTGAATATATGGATATTTCATGGGTAAGTGCCAGTACTCAAAGTTATAGTAAAGATAGAAACTCTTGTCAATCACAACTTTCTTATAGGCCTCCATGAGACTAAGGGGAAAGTCCACATAGGACTGATGCGGCCTGAACGGGTGGTAGAACTCTCGGATATCAGCTGCAAGTTTCTTCATAGAGGCCTGTCCAAAGATGGTGCTGTCATTCCCCAGGTAGGTGGGCTCTCCACTGTAAAGGTAGATCTTGGTGTAGTTGGTTTGAGACCGGCTGGACAGCTTGGCCCCCAGCTCATTTAATTTCCGGTAGGTGCGGTGGACAAACTGGGAGCAGTCATAGGACTCGAACCACACTGTGGCGTTGGAGTCAGGACTGGAACGCACCGTCCACGTTTCGTAGTAAATCCCTGTCTCGTTGTCATCTTGGACCCACTGGGCCATTTCATTAAACTGTCTGCCTGTGGGAGAATACCAAAGATACAAAGTAACACCCTTCTAGCGTCTGCTAAATGGCTAAATGTTCTATTACACATTTATGGGGAGAAATGGGCAATAAATCCAAGTCAAACAAATAATCTGTTGAAACCACATAAACTGAATGATAGAATAGCTTTTTTGTTACTGTCTGTCTATATCACAGTGTGAGAATGTGAGTATCAACATGCCGTTCAGCCCATAAAGTTATAGTGTAGCTGAACTATACCTGTTATCTCCGCTACTTTCTCCAAGGTGCCATTCTGTGACCAGTGGATGTCGTCAATTCCCTCAAAGAAGCATGCCGCCCCTTGGTTACACCAAAATGGGGCGGCTACATCTGGCAAAAGGTGAGGGAAGGTACAGTTGCCCAACTGGAAGAGCTCATACCACTCTATGGTGTAGTTCCTCTCAGTCTCTGCACTGCTGAAGCCAATGGCATCATGCATGATGTCCTGGCAATTTGAGAGACAAAAAAAATACTGTGTATTTCAGATTGGGTTTAAAAATGTGGGTGAAAAATGACAGAGACAGGGATGCAGACAGAGTGAGAGAATGTGTCTCTAAAAAATACAAACCATTTTCCCCAACACGTTTCCATATTTGAACTCCCACACTGGGGCTTGAAGTCTCAACACAGAGATCACATCCGAGTCCCTAAAGTAAGCTATGCGTCCATCCCTATCGCCAGTGGGACAGAATGGGTACAGGGCCTCGCAATAGGAATCTGCTTCGGGGCGTCGATCGACCCGCCTGCCGAATCAAAAGACAAGTTGAACACTTAAAAACGAGTATGCGGCAATACCTCGACAAGATAAGTAATGTTGTTTTCATAGCAAGCTGGTAGTAAGGTCTTGCGGTCACATGATTTTCTGAACTTGGCTAAAACAGAGTTACATATATTGCCCCAATACCTGTACGGAACCGGCCATTCTTGCTTTCTGTAAATATTCAGGGAATGTACGATGTCCTGGAAACATACAATAAGAATTGTGCACAAAATATTCACCGCGAGGCTCATATCAGGACACTTCTTGAACGCATTTGTATCGAACTTTCAGGCAAGAGGACACTTCCTTGTTTAAGGCAGTGACGTACCTCACGTGGTTTTGTTGTTAAATTTAATCATCGGCTGTTACAGTGTTACCTAATAATAGACGTACATCCAGCTCGGCAGAAGGCGCCCTTCAGTTTTTATAGCGTTCAGAAGCCATCCCCACCCATAGACTTGTAAAGAGTTGGACCAGGTTGGACCCTTCTCCCTTATTTGGCCTCAAGCCGAGGTGCAAGGAGTAAGTGAATCGTGGGAGCTTGTGTGTAGGCCACCGGTCTCACACTCCCAAACAGTAGGTGGCGGTGATACATCATCATACACATCGGTGCAATATGTCATAACGTCAACAGAAAGAAGAAGAAGGAGAACACCAGACAAGACGACACGAGAATAGTCATTTGCATGGCCACAGTTTTTCTCTCACCACTTAATCCTCATTGTCACGTCTAAAATGTCTTCTAAATGTCAATTTGATTCAGAAAACGTGTCCATGGTAAAAGAAGAACTAAACAAAAAGGTAAAACCGCGGGGTTGTCAAGAGTTATGAATCAAAGTAGCTTGCATACGCTATTATTTTGTATCTAGCGTTAGTTCTAGTTATGATAGGCCTACAGCCTACTTGAAACAAGTATTTGAAGAGTCAAGCACATTGGATGGCGTATTAAAATAACATAATATTGATAAACCCCCCCCTGCTTGTAAACTACACTTTTCTAAAAGGGGCAATTTTGGATGGATGAATGATTGGTCTTGTAACATATAATTCTGCATACGTGACTGAATAATGTTTTGTATATTTCTAGATTAACGAACAGAAAATTCTTGTTGATGAGCTGTACAATCTAAAGAAAAACAGGGTAAATCCTATTTAATACTTGATATCCTTGAGAGTAAACTAACGCTAATGTATTTAAATATATATTAAATGTCTGTCAACGTGTTATTTCTTATAGAAGGTATACAGTCAACAGCCTAATAGCAACATATTCTTCTTGGCGGACAGACCGCAATGTCTTTGTTCATGCAAACGTAAGTATTGAATGTTACCCTTGGTCCATATGTACTTTCAAGGTTTCCTAACAATTATGAATCTTGCTCACATCGAAAATTCTCCTCCCTCAGATGAACTGGACAATATGAAGAAGGAACTATTGGATATGTAGTCAACATACTCTATGAAGGAATTTCACAGGACATCATGTGTGGAATTTGTTGTGTGGTTAGCTTGTCCCCTACCCAGATTATTCTTGAGAAGGATATTGATGAAAAATTAAGGAGACGAGGCCCAAACTCAAATTGTGATGTTACTAAAACCTCAACAAATCCAAACTTTAATTGTTTGTTCTCTGCTCATGTACTTCACATGAGAGGTAGACTCACGCCTCAGCCTGCACAAGACAGTAAAGGGAATATTCTACTATGGAATGGGGAAGTTTTTGGAGGACTTCCAGTGAAACCACAAGAAAATGATACAGATGTTTTATGTCATCATCTTTCAACTTGCAACAGTGCCAATGAAATTCTGTCTGTCATATGCAATGTTCAGGGTCCGTGGGCTTTTGTATATTACCAACAAGCTGGAGACTATCTTTGGTTTGGGAGAGACTTCTTTGGAAGACGAAGCTTGCTTTGGCAATTTGATGCAGACAAAAGCCACTTTACCTTGACATCTGTGGGCTCTTATCCTACTAATCTTGATAGACCACAATGGCAGGAAGTTCCAGCCGCTGGTTTGTTTAGGATTGATTTGAAGGCCTTTGCTGAGTCTGGCTCATTGATTTTTGAGGTTTATCCATGGGTTCCCCAAGGAATGCATCTATTGTCTTCTAGTCAGGAACTTAAAGAGGGGTTTCCTAGCCGTACTGCTGTAGTGATAAGCCAATCAGGTCACATGCTCAAATCACCAGTAGTCCCACTGAATGTGTCAATACCTCAGTGCTCGGATGTAGTGGAATCGAGTTCCCAGGCATCTGTTAAGGATTTGGAAGTGATGTTAGCCTGTGAAGGGAAGAGGTTGCAAGTGAACAGTCTCATTGATGTGCTAAGTGAAGCAGTCCGAAAAAGGGTGCAGTGTCTGCCCTCTGAACATCAAGTGAGTGCATCACCCAATAGTGACCAAGCAGCAGTTGCTGTTCTTTTTTCTGGGGGGATCGATTCAATGATTCTGGCAACCCTGGCTCACCGCCATATTCCAGCTCAACAACCAATTGATCTCCTTAATGTAGCATTCAAAATGCAGAAGCCAAAAATGCTGGAATCTACCAAGAAAACCAAAACACATAATTTGAAGCCTAGAGATGAAACTGCTTCCTGTACCCCAAATGAATTTGATGTCCCAGACAGGATCACTGGAAGATTAGGCCTAAAAGAGCTTCAGGAACTTGCTCCAGATAGAAAATGGAATTTTGTTGAAATCAACGTAACTCAAGAGGAGCTGAAAGAAATCCGTCAGGAGCGCATTTGTCATTTGGTGCACCCACTTGAAACAGTCCTTGATGACAGTATTGGATGTGCAGTGTGGTTTGCAGCCAGAGGAACAGGCTTGATAGCCGAAGGCATCGATGAGAGGTGTTTTACGTCATCTGCAAAGGTTAACTAGAATTTTGTATACCTGAATAACACCCAAAACGTTTTTCAACTATAACTATATATCTCTAATAGGAAAAAAATGTATGACCCAACTCTGAGGGTGAACTGACAAAAGGATATAAAAAAGAATGTACAGACACATATGTACATGCACATAACTAATGATGTCCTTTTCCACTGCGTTGTGACTGTAGGTTGTTTTGACGGGTATTGGAGCAGATGAGCAGCTGGCCGGTTACTCCAGACACAGAGCGTGTTTTAAGAATAATGGACATGCAGGTCTGATTCAGGAGCTTGCTATGGACCTGGACAGAATTTCATCGAGGAATATGGGACGTGATGACAGAATCATAGGTGACCATGGGAAAGAGGCTAGGTGAGTGCAGGGAATTTCATCTATTTACACATTGGTTAATTATTGTGAACTATCTTTATTTCCCTGCCTGTTGCTTGCTGTTTTGAGCCTATTCTGTCTTGTAAATGTGTTACTTATATCCTAGGTTTCCCTACTTGGATGAGGATGTGGTGAGTTACTTGAATGCCTTGCCTGTGTGGGAGAAGGCTGATTTGTCCATGCCTCGCGGTTTAGGAGAAAAATTGCTACTGAGATTGACTGCCAAAGTGCTGGGCCTTGGGGACTCTGCAATACTGCCAAAGAGAGCCATACAGTTTGGGTCCCGCATCGCAAAGATGGAGAACAAGCATGAGAAAGCTTCAGATAAGTGCAAGAGACTCCAGACATCATAACTCTGGAACTGGGATCTCATCCCAATTATGGACCAGGTTTACATAAACTGGACACATCCAGATGCCCACATATATTGTCCCAATACCTGTATTACAAATATTCTAGTAATCTGATCATTAGAATACTCCTTATCAGATCACAAATGTTTGTTTTATTAGGCTAATACCATTAAAAACATGTTTGCATCCTATTTCTTGGATATGTATTACTGTCAAACAAAATGCACAACTTCATAAGTCTCCTCTTAAATAAAGATGACCAGATGTCTGATTGGCATAGCCAGTGCAACCAATAAGACCACAATCACACTAAGCAATAGTTTTGCATAAGCATCTATTAATGTGCAGCACCCATGGAAGTTTTTAAGTGGTCGTTTTATTAGACAGACAGGTATGAATTACAAAACACATTTTGGAATCAAACTTTATCTGTAGAATGTACAAAGTTTTCAAAGGTAATACCAATAGCCGGAATATAGGCAGGAAGTTTTATCTAATTTTTTGGAAATGTTGATTATATAGAAATTTAAAGTTATGCCCAGTCAGAAGGTATTTTGCAGTTTACTATATCATGTCTGACTTAACATGTTGAAGTTCTCTAAAATACAGATCACATTCAATATAGGATTGCAGGTTTCTAACATCAAAACGGCCATAGATCTCATAAGTGTACACAGGTTTTCTGAAACAAAGGGACATTTAATTTATTGGATCATGCATTGCAATAAGTTTGACATTTTAGCCATCATTAGATATTCAAAAGGTTACCTTGGAATAAGACAAGACATTTCCAGGTGCATCGCAATTCGAGCCACTGTTGTGCGCAAGACTGGACGAGTCGGAACTAGAAAGATGGCGCGGTACGTTTCGTTCTCGCTTGCCTCACTGCGCCACTGAGCACTTTCCATAGAAATGAATGGGGAAGCAGGCTCGCTATGTCTACCTGTCTATGGGTGGAACAGTGAAACTGGCATCGTCGATAGCATTTCCGACTTTGCAAATTCGTCTTCAGAACAAGAGCATGGCATGAGACGTGCTAAAACATGTTAATTAAGTTAATTTACGAGGCAACTATGGGCGTTTGATTCCTTTCAGAAACTTGAATCTTGTGAAACCATTCATCAATATGACTTCACTGATTGGTTCGTGAACGAGATCGGCGATCAATCACAAGAGAATGTCAGACAACCCTAACCTGCAAAAAAACTAATTTCAAAATGTGGATTGCCCTCTGATTCGTTTTTTGAATTAAATAATATAGCATTTTACTTGATACAATTTAATATTTTGTATAATTAATGTGGCCCATTACACTGGGGGTGAAATGGATTCAGGAAGGTGAGAGCTATCAGAATATATTACATATATGTACGTGGGTAATGGGTATGTGTTGCACACTTGATTAAATACTTAGTCTGCAAAAGCGACCGACATTGCACACGCACATTATCCAAGTCTCTGTTGGACTTCTCCGTTGCACTACAGTTACTGTTTTATGTTGTGGAGTATATATAAAATATTTCAAAAATACAGTTCGTCTCTTGACTTTTATTTTGAATTTACTCTGAACTTAACCGGAAATCACATTCTTATTGAGGCAAACTTCATATGGCATTGCCCCTCACCTCTGCAACGATATAAAAAGTATTTCAGGAAGGTTATTTCAGGAATCGTGGTAAAATTACCAGAAATGGGGAAACGCGTTGCTGTAGTGCTGGCCGGCTGCGGAGTTTATGACGGCACTGAAATACACGAAGCGTCCGCTGTTTTGGTCCACCTCAGTAGATTTGGTGCAAGTGTAAGTTCTACTTCAGTTCTACTTTCGCCTAAGCACCATATATTATACCCTATTATACGTTGCTGGTTGAAACTAAAATGGTTTGATTTAATGTGAAATGATTTGGCAATTTATTTTAAGAAAGCATATTTGTTTTTAAATGTTATTATTTGGCTAATTACTGTAGGCTACCTATGTAGGACACAGAATGACAATGGGTAAGGAAGTTGCTGTACCATTATTTTCTTTTGGCACTTATGTCTCTGTGACTTCAGGTGAAGATGTTCGCTCCAAATGTGGATCAGATGCACGTTGTGGACCACCTGAAGGGTGCGCCCACTGAGGATAAGCGAAATGTGTTAGTAGAGAGCGCGAGGCTGGCACGCGGAGAGATAAAAGACCTTTCGGAACTCAGTGTGAAGGAGCACGATGCCATCATATTCCCAGGTTCGTTCTTACACATAACTCAGAGAGTAGGCTACTCTTTCGCAGATCAGGCTTGTGAAATGTGTCAGTATGGACTCATTTGTGTCCACAGCATTCACGCCAGGGGCGTAGACAGACATTGGTAACATTCGGGGCTTAGCCCCAACTTAACAGAGGGCTGCCAACTTTTCCAAAAACCTTGGAGTGAGTCAGTGAGATTTGGTGGGGCCTACCAATTTCAATTCAGCGTGAGAAATGCAAGGTGTGACGTGAGAGCGTGTGAACTGGTTGAAATGCGTGTGTCTCACTGAGAGTTGAGATTTGGCAGCCCTGTTAACATCGTAGGCGCAATTTGACCTCAGCTAGGGACATAAACATAGAAGCATATACTATTGCATTAATTTGAGCACAAAATAATAGGCCTACCGTTTTTTTAGCTTTAGGCTAATATAATTATATTACATTAGACTTGTTATCATCACTGTAGGTGCCAAATCCGATTTATATCCTAAATCAACTGGCAATTAAAAAAGTTTCTTTATAAGCTAGATTCTTATCTTGACTCCTGTTTTGGAAAAGTCCAAAAATACCCAATAGTTTTTGCCTACGTTCTGCCATTTCTCCTCTAGTCTATTCCCGCTGACTCTCCTCCTGCTGTCACTGACTCAGCCCGAACTGTCAGACCCACCCCCCATCAGAGTTAGTTTCTAGAGACGTTCACTGACATGTTAAAGACACTACATTTATTTTGACAGACTGTTACTGCATGTTATGAAAACTCAAACATCACACACATCGTTTTTTCTTGTCGAGATATTAAAATGACATTTGGGGCTACACTCAAAAGGGACGGGCCTGCAGCCCTGGAAAAGATGGCTGACGAGGTCCCTGATTCATGCCACTTAAATACCTAACCCAGGCTGAAATGTCTAAATGGGTTCGGCCTGTACTGTACTCACCCTACTCATCACGCAAACATTGTTTTAAAGATCCTCTGCAACACAAAGGTTCATTCTATAAACAATTGTGACGAGTAGGTTTTTGTTGGACTGAAGGGCAATGCCTACAACCCACCAACTGTTTGCTTTCACCCACCAACTGTTTGCTTTCACCCACCAACTGTTTGCTTTCCTACTTTTGTTGGGGTCTTCTCTGCACGTCATGTATAACATGGTGCCTTAATCATAATGATGTGCCCTTACTGTATCTTGTATTTTTTGTCATATTTGTATTTCTTGTATTTTTATAGTAAATTAGGCAACTTATATATTTTTATTTTATTGTATATTTTATTTTAATTCTAATTCCACTTTAGTATAGATAGTCCACATATTTAGTATAGATAGTCCACATATTTAAATTTAAGGTTCCTATATGTTTATTGTATGCACCTTCCTGCCAAAGCAAATTCCTTGTCTGTGCAAACTTTCATGGCGAATAAATCCCATTCTGATTGTGTGCAGGTGGCTTTGGAGCAGCTAAGAACCTGTGCAGCTGGGCCGTGCAGGGGAAGGACTGCACTGTGAACGACCAGGTGAAGGCCACCATGCAGGAGTTCCATGCTGAGGGAAAACCCATCGGCCTGTGCTGTATCTCACCAGTGCTGGCCGCCAAGGTCTTCCCAGGCTGTGAGGTCACTGTCGGCGACGAGAAGGACGAGAGGTGTGTTATCACTACATAAACCGAGGATCGCTGTTCATCATTAGTTGATGGCAAGGTTATTCCAGGACCTTCGACACACAAAGGCGTTTGCAGACCTGTCGTAGAGTACAATTCTACTAAGCACTTTGGACACCATCTCTAACAATGGACTTTGATGTACAGTACTTTCTGGAAATGGCTGTATGCTCTGGTTTGGAAGACAGACATACCTCCAACGTGAGAAAGTAATGTTGTGTGTGCATGCAGCCTTGCGTGCATTGTATGACCATCGTTATTGGGGATCTGGGCCCCAAAAACGCATCGATCCTCGTGTCTTAAATGATGTCCTAAGTGTTGTCTGTTATTCACAGTGTTGCATTTGCACTTGGCAGGTCCCCAGATGTCGCAGGCACTGCAGAGGCGATCACTCAGCTGGGCTGTAAGCACGTGAGTAAGAGTGTCAGTGAGACCCACGTGGACCAGAAAAACAAGCTGGTCACCACCTGTGCCTTCATGTGCAAGGCCCCCCCTCCATGAGATCTTTGATGGTATTGGAGCTATGGTGCAGGATGTGCTGAAGCTGGCCTGAGAGCCCTGACAGGTGTCAGTATGACCTGATCATGAGTTCCCAAGCCTATAGAAGATGTAGCTTCTCCTGTATGTGTGCCTATAACAATAAATGCTTTCTGTTTGTGGGTGGTTGTTTTTGCTTCATTCCAATGAATTGGAAAACCCCTGCAAACTTTGTCATGATTCAAATCCTTGTACACAGAAGTACTTGGAGAAGTACTCCCTAGAACTGCAAAACTTGGGTCTTTTACATTGTTTTACTGCACTGAGGACATGAAATCAGTGATTTGAATTTGTATTGCCATATTTTCGTTGATTGAATTATTTTACACAGAATTTCAATTTAAAAATGACTACATATAAATTGCCTGGAGGGACGGTTTCCTTTCTGGATTACCCCATTCTCTGTTATTGGTGTGAAGCACGTAAAATAAAAAATAATTCTGTGTGGTGAAGTATTTATTATAAACACACTTAAGAAAATAAGGAGAATGACAATACATCTTTTGCTGTATCGTAGCATGTGCATAGTTAAAATGAAAGAAACCATACATTTGTAGAATACAAGTCAAACTTGGTTCCCTAATATTGTGTGTGTGGCATATAAACATGGTTTATATACATATACATTACACTGTTTACATTTTCCGTTTGCACCACCTTAAAACCTTTGAGTTTTTAAGGTGGATAGCGAGACCGGCAGGATCTGGGTTCAAGTATGGTGTAGAATGAGAAGTCGCAGTCAAACAAATGTTTTTAAAGCTCTTTACTCATGCACAAGTGGTTAAATTTGTCCGGGGCAGAGCCCCGGCGCATAAACGGCCGGGTCTGGAGTTCTGCACAGCAGATCCAGCCGATTTTGGCAGTCTGCCTAGTCCATCACGAGCAATGTGGTCCTACTCATTTACAACTTTTCCATTGCAAATCTATGTTGTTTTAAAACACAATTCCAAATAATGGTATAGATAGGCTGGCCTAGACATCTGGAGCAAGTTTGAGAAGTAGGCATATCGCGCACGAAAATTATAAGTTTACGCTACAGTCTTTGAAAAGGTAGATTTTGAGGTGAGGGGACTGACAAGGCAGAAGGTAAGGTGGTCCACCGGACTGGCCATCGGGAGCACCGGGAGATCTCCCGATGGGCCGAAGCACTTCTGAGCCGGAGGGCCGCTTGCCTTATAATTGTTTTTACTAGCCTACTAATAAAATGAACGTCTATGCAGCCCTTAGTGCCGCTTACACACGACAGTGACACTGACAGATGGAAAGCTAGCTATAGAGACAATATAAAGATGGAAAACCAGGCTAAGAAACGTAAACATATGACCTTCTGTGGGAGAAATCAGGTTAAACAGGAGGGATATGTGGGAGAAATTGAAGATGTAACATATTTATCCTGTATAATAATGATTCTGTGTTCCAGTATTCCTTGTGTGCAAAGATAGGCCTAACCCCAAATCTGAACTCTGGGTAACACTGGGCTTACATAAACAAGGGGACCTGGGCTTGACCATTATCTTTCTGGAGAGGCCATAAAAGAAGTGGTGAAGGCTTACAGGGGTCAAAGAGCACACATGCACACACTCAAACACGCACGCACACACGCGCGCAAGGTCTATGCAGAGGAGCCAATGAAGAAGAGCCATGGAACATTTAAATACTTTGTATTAGCCAATTACAGTCCTGAGCGCTGGTGTTTAAAATGACTAGCAACAACTGTTGCTAGTCAGACAAACTTGTAACACCATGGCGTGTGATGTTTTTGTCTCCTTGTGGCCGCAAGCAATAAAGCTTTCTTAACTTGTTCACCGACTGACTGTGCAATGCTTGATAGATTAATATCTCTGACAACTTCACTAGACAATGTTTTACCAATTGGACAAACAGATGTTTGTTTTTAAACATCAAGCTCCAAAAACAATTTTTCGCTCAAATCAGCCAAAAAATTCTCCAGCCCTCCCCAGGTTGGCAAAAGAAGTATCTCAAAATGCATCAGATTGATGCTTTAAAATATGGAATATTACATTTTTCTTATGAGGGAGCATGCACCCGGACCCCCTTAGAGGGGTAATATCCTTCTCACCTTTTTCACCCCTGACCCGTTTTCATGCCTGTGATTTACTGCATAGGCCTAATCCACGAAAGATTTGTGAAATTTGCCCCTCGGTCAGAGCCCCCCCCCCACATAGAAAATCCCAAATTAACCCCCTGTGCACAACCACCATCTCACAAACAAAGGTTCATAGGCTATACCTATGTTACTATTATAATTGTAGCCGGGTGGGGAATTTGCTGTGACACCCCCATCACTGTTAGTTCTGGGTGGATAAAGTATGTATTTTGTTGTAAACCTGAGAGGTGTTATTGATTTATTTGTTTCAGCCACTAGGTGGCGATGTCACAAGCCAAGTCTTGGCGCAGTGCATTTTGGTCGTTCTTTCTTTTCTTGTCTGTCCGAGCATGAGAGCAGAACCTTCGTGCATGCCGGAGTAGACCTTTGTGAACGGGTATGTGTAAATATTGTTATACTGTTTGAAACATTACTGTAAAAAGGTATAAAGTAAACCTGTTAGCCTTTTACTTGATGATGTTTAGTGTTTGTTATTGATTTTTCGATGGATGTCAATGGATTCGTGTGTGGTGGCTAGCGCCAGTGTTTCCGTGACTGTGTATTTATATTGTTTTGTTTTCTATGTCAGGGTCGATGTGAAGTCCACTGCCGTATTGTTTCATATTATTTTGTTTTAAAGTCATTTCTTGGGGTGGCCTTTTCCGATAAAGAAATAGTAAATAAACGAACCCAGTTAAAGTTATTGTGTCCTGTGTGGGTCCAGTTGCGCAGGCTACATAATGATGATGAGTGTTGCTTACTTTTACTAGCTTATTGTTAATGCCGTCGTTACATGCCACGATATTATAACTAATTATATTAGGCTATAATTAGCCTACTTTGTCATGCAATGAGAATAATCGCGTTCATTAGCCTACACAATTGCGAAATATGCTTTAAAATAACGGAAATAAACTCTACAAACAACCGTCATGTATATGTGCAAGCATTTGTAAAACGTGTTACAATTGCAGGCAATTTTAGATTATCAAGTCCTTTCTCCTTGTTCTCATTCAGCTCAGGTAGGCTAAATCAGCGACTTGCTGATGTTCCCTTTTGTGCTCGTCCCCTGTTAGTATCCGCGAACACGTTTCGAGGCAACTTTTCTTGACGTAAGCAAATAAATGGGGTGCTAGTTTACCCATTTCGGATTGGTTTCAAACATAGCAAAAATCAGGGACAATTATTCTATGAAAAAAGCTAGTAGGCTAGTATGAGCCAGCTGGTTTCATCGAAAAAGCATTAGCCTACCACCTCCACCGGGGCCGCTGCCTCAAGCCAAGGGGCGAGGGGTGGGGGCTTGGGGAACCACCTCAGCAGGGGACTAGCCAGCTTTACTTCAGCCGATCAAACGGTTTTTCATGTATTCATGCAGTGGCGGACTCAGACTGCTGAAGAGCAGGGGCGAAAAAATTTAAAGGGCACATTGAGGGCACTCAATAATTGTTTTCCTATGTAAAGAGCAGCCAATAAGGCACTTTCTCTCATATTCACCACTCTAGAGAGCAATTTTTCAACCATGTAGGCACTGTAAGGGCATTAGAAGGGCACTCAATGAGCACGTTATCGGATTTTCTCTCGTAATTCGCCACTCTTTACGGCACTTTAGCGCGCTTTTTCAACCAAGGAGGCACGAAGGGGGGCGGTCGCCCCCCCTGCCCCCCCCCTGAGTCCGCCACTGTATTCATGTATTTACTGTATTCATATTGAAACAGATAACCTATTTCATGCTAATAGATGTATAAATAATCAAATGAAATAATGTATTTTCTCTTGTGCTCTCTCTTTTCATGTGATAACCAATGAGATACGCTGATGACATTGACATGTGTGTAGCGTGCGTGTCAATAAAGTTTCAGTCTTTATTACTTTTTTTTACAGCAAAGCTGATTTCTCACTGTGTGGTTTATTAGGTACGTGAAAGTAGTATTTGGATAGCACACCATACGCTAAAGTGCGAAAACCCACGCGATAAACATCGCAATCGTACCTTTTTGTCTAAAAAGTCGGGCCATTGTTTTGGAAAAGACGCCGCGCTATCAAAGAGCGCTATTTAGACATATGATGACGTCATAGCAAATAAAGGGATTGTGACGCACTTTACCAAATGATGTAAAAACAAATTGCAAAATCAAATCTGTCAGTCGCAATTGAGTCGTCTGAAAGAGTTTGTCATCCTTACTGAGTGGAAAACAGCGATGAAATCCCAAAACAGGAAAGACTAAAACAACGGAGGCCTAAACACTTCGAAGGTAAGTTGATATCTTTCTAGTAGCTAAAACGTTTATGGCTAAAACGATTAAAACAGACGAAAATGTTTGTTTAGATTCTTTAGAATTTCATTATTGTGAGTTTAACTGTTGTGTAAAACAATGTGACCTAACTTGATACATACTGTAGATCTAGTCATATTTCATATTTTCCAAGTCATATTTCTTAATCAAAAGATAAAATAATTTATGTTCAAGGCACCTACAGTCGTATGCAAAAGTTTGGGCACCCCTGATAATCTCCATTACTTTCATCTATAAAATGTTGGGCGTTTGGATGAGGAACGTCTTTGTCATATATATACACATACGTCATGGACAGTGATATTTTAGCCGTGAAATAAGGTTTATTTGATAAACAGAAAATATGCCATACGCATCATAAGAGAATTAGACACTTGCATAAATTTGGGCACCCCAACAGAAAAATCACATTAATATTTAGTAGAGCCTCCTTTTGCAAAAATAACATCTTCTAGACGCTTTTTATATCCTCTGATGAGTGTCTGGATTCTGGATTGAGGTAATTTGGACCATTCTTCCTTACAATACATCTCCAGTTGAGTAAGGTTTGATGGGTGCCTAGCGTGGACAGCCCGCTTCAAGTCACCCCATAGATTTTCAATTATATTCAAGTCTGGGGACTGGGATGGCCATTCCAAAACATTGTAGTTGTTCCTCTGCATAAATGCCTTAGTGGATTTGGAGCAATGTTTTGGGTCGTTGTCCTGCTGGAACACCCAACTGCGCCGTAACTTCAGCTTTGTTACAGATTCTTGAACATTATTGTCCAGAATTTGCTGGTACTGAGTTGAATCCATACGACCTTCAACTTTAACTAGATTCCCAGTTCCTGCACTAGCCACACAGCCCCACAGCATGACGGACCCCCCACCAAATTTTACTGTGGGCAGCAAGTGTTTTTCTAGGAATGCTGTGTTCTTTTGCCTCCATGCGTAACGCCTCTTGTTGTGACCGAATAACTCCATCTTTGTCTCATCAGTCCACAGTACTTTGTTCCAAAATGAGCCTGGCTTGTTCAAATGTAGTTTGGCAAACCTCAAGCGAGCCTTTTTGTGGCGCGTGTGCAGAAAAGGCTTCTTCCGCATCACTCTCCCATACAGCTGTTCTCTGTGCAATGTGCGCTGAATGGTCGAGCAATGCACAGTGACACCATCTGCAGCAAGATGACCTTGCAGCTCTTTGGAGGTGATCTGAGGGTTGTCCTTGACCATTCTGACCATTCTTCGCCTTTGCCTCTTTGTTATTTTTCCTGGCCTGCCACTTCTGGCCTTAACAAGAACTGTGCCTGTTGCCTTCCATTTCCTAATGACATTCCTCACAGTGGAAACTGATAGCTGAAACCTCCGGGATAACTTTTTGTAGCCTTCCCCTAAACCATACTGCTGAACAATCTTTGTTTTTAGATCATTTGATAGCTGTTTTGATGCCCCCATTTTGCCACTGTTCAGAGGAGAATCAAAGAGAAGCAAAACTTGCAATTGGCTAACTTAAATACCCTTTCTAATGATTGAATGCACCTTTTTATGTAATTGAAGGCTTAACGAGTTAATCAGACTAACTATGTGTTGCAGTTAATCAGCATTTAGTAGGCAGAGGTATTCAAATCAAATAAATGATAAGGGTGCCCAAACTTTTGCACAGCCTTTTTTTCACATTTGATTTAATTTCACACAACTAAATACTGCTACACCAAATATCTTTGTCTGGAAAACACCCCAGCACTCAGTGTTAACTAGAAAAGTAATATTACAATATTATATTGATCTTTTTTGGTGAAGACAGGAAATTATCATGCAGCCTCAGAGGGGTGCCTAAACTTTTGCATACGACTGTATCTCTTTATCTCTCTTCCTTGCTGTGTTTCACTGCTAATTGTGACCTCAATCCCACACACCCCGCCTTGTTTGTTTGTTTGTTTGTTTGTATGTGTGTGTGCATGTGTTTACATGGTGTGTGTTTGTCAAGGCAAGCCAGTATGCCAGGAGCAGAACGAGATGTATGTCCTCTACATGTTGGTGTTCTTCCACCAATCAAAGTCCCGTTCCGCGCAGAGGAACCAATGACGCGGGACGAAACAGTGTCAGAGGCCATGATGTCCCACCCGTGAGTGTCCCCGTCCTCTTTAGGCTACGCCCTGTTGAACACAATGTTACCATGTGTTGTTAGTTGTCATCGTTTACATTTAGAGGTTACATTTAGTCATTTAGCAGACGCTCTTATCCAGAGCGACTTACAGTAAGTACAGGGACATTATCACCGGCAACCTTCTGATTAAATAGCCAGACTCCCTGACCGCTCAGCCATCTGAGCCCATCGGGATCATTGTACTGTACAGAGAGTGTAACACATCCATTCTTGTTCTTGTTACAGTCAGTGGAGGCTCATCAAAAAGGTCCTGTTGAGAAAGGTAGATGTTTAGTTTCTAACTCAAAATATGTTTTACTCAGCTTGACAATAACTATGTGTATCTGTACTGCGATTGAACTTTCTCCCCTTTTTTCACGCTGCCTTTCTCTCCTCTCTCTCCATCCTTTTCTGTCTGTTCCTCCCCCCTCTCTCTCGCTCTCTCTCTCTCTCTTCTCTCTCTCTCTCTCTCTCTCTCTCTCTCTTCTCTCTCTCTCTTAGAACAAGAGCGTCGCTGAGCTGCAGAAGCGCTCAGAGGAGATGATGGAGTGGATTCTCCAGGTGGCCAATGAGGGGGTTCTGCCCGCCATGGCCCTTTACCAGGTCCTTCACCTCCGCCAAGACCCTCTGTCTGCCGCTACCTCCCACAGCAGCGGCATCTCCACAAGGAACAGGTCTTCTTCTCCTCCTCTGTCCAAGGACCGGGCCTCTTCTCAGGGCTCAGCCTAGCCTGATGTCCCTAAGGGGCCAACAGAGGAGGATATACTTGCCACGGCATCCCTCACTGTGGCAGAGATCATCGCCAAGTTGAAGGGAGTGATGGCGACAGACGAGGACAATGAAGAGGGGAGGGTGTCTGCCATTGTAGAGGACCTGTGTGACTCGGCCATCGATAAAGTGATGGACGAGTTGCTTCACTACCCCGGCAGCTCCTTGTCTGAATTCTATTCGACAAGTATCTCTGAGGACCTGATCCTAAACGCCTGGCAGGACGCCAAGGAGAAGATCTGGGTCCTCGCCGACATCCACTCTGACGCCGTCAACGAGCAGATGCCCCCACGCCCCCTGTTGTCTGCCAACACCAACACAGCAATATCGACCGGCTCAGGCAGCAGCTCGGCCAGCAGCATTGGACAGGTCAGATGCGATAGCGAGCCTCACAACCCCTCATCCCAGAGGGAGAGCCTCTCTGGCATCCTGGCCCACCACGCCCTCTTCCAGACACAGGGCGTATTCACCACAGAGGAGAAGCTGGAGCTGGTGAGGCTGGTGGGGGGCATCCTCCAGGGGATTATGGCCAGAGAAAGACGCTCCCTGAACCAGCCCCAAGACGCCGACACAGCCTCCCTGCCCCAGAACATCTCCAGTGCCTGCAACATCATCCGCCTCGTCCTGGAGAACTTCAGCGCAGCTGTGGAGTTCATTAGAGGTGGAGAGGTGGACTTCCTGCGCGGTAATGGCTTCACCCTGTTAGTGGAGTCCCTGAGCGAGTCCCTGCTCAGCAAGGTTACGGAAGAAGTGGAGGCCCTGCGGAGGAGGAACCAGGGGGTCAGCAGCGGGAGGAGCAGCAGGAGGAGCCGCAGCCAGGGAGAGCTGGGAGAGCTGGGGAACTGGGTCAAGGGAAAGGAGGAGGCCTGCACACTCTCGTGTAAGGAAAACTTTCCTCTCTCCACCCAGCAGGAGGAGAGGAGATCAGGGGAGGAGTACAGCTCGGCTAGTGACGAGGAAAAGGAGGAAGAGGAGCAGCAGAAGGAGGCCAGGTTTGCCTCCAGGAGCCTTAGCCCCAGGAGCCCTAGCCCCAGGAGCCCTAGCCCCAGGAGCAAGGCAAACAGCCACAACCTCAATATCGCTGCTCACAAAATGCTGGACACCGTCGTGCAGATGGCCTACTCGGCCTCCAATGATGAAGACTGTGATAAGGACAAAGGAGGCTCCTCTGTCGGGTTGTCGGACCAGGCTGAGTACGACCAGGGCCGCCTGCTGGCCTGCCACAGCATGTGTACCAGGATGTTGCAGGCGAGGATCCAGTGCTTCTCCGTGGAGCTGATTGGCGGGATCTATCAGCTGCTTCTGGACACGGAGGTGGGACCACTCCCCCCGACACGCCGCTGCCGCTCCGAGCCCAACGTCCAGAACCCAGAGGCCAAGCAGCACCTGGACTGGGAGCTCTTCACTCCAATGCTGTACAATTTCATCCACTTGGCTATCAAGAAACTGATGGAGAATTTCCTTGGCCTGCCCAACTCGCTTCCGGAGGAATGTGTCCTGGTGAACGAACGGATGTGTAAGGACAGGACCGACTCCATCAGGGATGTATTTTGGGACAGCAGCGGCAGCAGCGACAGCAGCGATTGCATGTCTCTGGAAGGGTCCTACTGCACGATGCCAGGCCCCAGCCAAGGGACTGTGGGTAGGAACCGGCCATCTTCCTCTGTCAGCCAGGACCAGAGGAAGGCGCTAGAGGCCATTTCTGACGTGCTATCAGTCAAAGTGGGAAGTGTCCTTCAGTGTTCCTGCAATGACCCCGAAAAAGCGATGGCCATTCTCAACAAAGGTAGAGAAATATTTTACTCAATTCACTATATTGACCCCAAAGGGGCCTTTTTCAGGTGTTCAGGTAGTCTAACTATTAGCACTGTGCACACAGTTAAAGAATAGGTAAAAATGATCAAATGCATTTAATGGAACTCTCTTTAGAAATAGAATGTCTCACCATGTCGCCATATTGCTGTTATTAAATGGATGTGTTTTACATGTTACAAAAAATCCTCCTTGTGAAACTTTCCTTAACCCTTTGGTAAAAAAAGACCTCTGGAGTCTATAACTATGTTAATATAATACAGAGTTGTAAGTGCTACAGTACTGCTGAATGACAGTGTAGGTATAGTTAAGAACTATAATATTAATATTAGCGATCACAGTCGATCACTGTTTTAAGAAAATAATAGGTAATAGCTATAATAATACAAGGATACTTAAAAGTGTGAGTGTTTTTTTTTGTACCAGGCCTTGATGCTGAGCTGCTAAGGGTAGCCAGGCTAGCCTCGACACAGGTTAGCCTCGACACAGAATTGAGATCAGGTTTCACTAACCTGGAAGTAGGCCAGTCTGAGAAGGCTGACATCATTGTCCCCGCCAACGACAATGTAAGAACCAAGGGAGATGGGAAAGCTGATGGAGCTTCTAAGTTCCCTGAGATCATCCACGTGCTTCCCTGGTTGCCCCCGAGACCCTCTGAGACCCCCTCCCTGCAGACCTTGGAGCATCGCATCCAGGAGAAGGTTTGGACGCCCTCCGGGCCCAGTGCCCTGACCAAGGTGATCTGCCGCCACGCCGAGGACTGGCACAATCCTGCCGTGTCTGATCTTAGCGTTCATTTTGAGAAGGAGAATGGTAAGAACTCTGCTGGCTTGGAAAAGGCCGGTGGAAGCTCCAGCTCCCTGCGTCAGGATATGAGGCTACATGACGGATCTACGATGGAGTGTTCTGGCTTGGAAAAGGCCAGTGAAACCCACGTGGAGATGAAAGCAGATGTAAAGGTCAAGGAGATATGTAACAGATTTGGTTTGGTAAAGACCAGAGAGTGTCCCCTTTCCTCCAGATCACCAGAGGAGCTGAGGAGCTCCAGGAAGCAGAGAGCTGCAGACCCAGGCTTGTTGAAGGCTTGGGAGAAGATCGATAGCTCCTCCTCATCCGCTTCCACCTCCCAGTCCAGCTCTTCAACAGGTCTTGGAAAGACCAAACTCTCCAGCCTCCGAAGATGGTTCAAATTGGTAAGCTAAAAACACACTGGCACTGAGTAGAACTGACCCTAACTGAGTCAAGAATAACGTGGGTTAAAAGTAAGCATGTGTAGAATACATTATGTATGATTAGTAAACAGATGATGTTATTATTTCGCTGACTTATTTATTCAAATCCAAACACGGGGGATTTGACAGTTACCGTTAATGTAGTTATGTCCTGTCAACATCATGTAAAACATTTCATAATTTAAAGGAATTTTGTTTGTCTTTACTCTCACTCCCATCCCAGATGAGAAAGAAGACCACAAAGAATACGGCTGCCAATGGAAAAAACAAGATCACCTCAGTTACTCCTCTAAACGGTGAAAGTAAGATTATGAATGGATATTTGTTCATGTAGGCTTTCGCACTTTAGTTGGCTCTCCCATCATTTCACATACACACACACACACACACACACACACACACACACACACACACACACACACACACACACACACACACACACACACACACACACACACACACACACACACTCATTGCAAGTAAGTGGACAGTGCTGAAGTTGTATGTGATGTCATGTCCTGTTGTGTGATGGTGTTCCATGTCCTGGCCCAGATCTTGCACAGTCCTCCAGCGTCCCAGGAGAAGAGGAGCAGAAACCGAAGAAGAAGAAGTCCATTAAAGGCTTCTTCCGCAGGATTTCTGCAGGCCTCTCCAAGGCGTTCTGCTGTAGCTGCATGATTCACCAGTAGAGGGAGCTGCCTGCTTGCTGACCTGACTGCAGCGAGGACCTGTCATCTTTTTTTATTAATTAAAAAAAAACATTGGCATTTTGTTTATACCTCCCTTTTAATCGCTAAGATGTTTGTTTAGGTTTGTGACATCTCCATATCAGGACTGCAGCCACACAGAGGATAATTATTGTGGCACAGTACACAGACACTGTACTTCAGTATAAGACTGAGATAAAACACTAGCATTTCTTAAATGTTTAGATACATATCGTTAACCGTGTTGGGAATGTTAGGCATTTCAGGATAACTTTTACTGTGTGTTTGAATGCAAGGGGGTGCTTGTCTTATTCTCTTATCAAATAGGAAGGTGAGGAAGAGGGGAGGAGTAGGGAGGAGTAGAAGAAGAAGAGTGCAGGGCAGAATGAGGGATGAGAGGAGGGCAGAGGGAGTGGAAGAAGGAGAGAGGAGGGGAGAAACGGGGCAGTATCTGTCACCAGGGAATCATGAATGTAATCACAAAGGTGAAGAAAGGTTTTGAATAATGTCACAAATTACAATTTAATGAACATATCCATGAGGATAAATATACATTTGTCTCAATGTCCTCATGTATGCTTCAGAACAGAACATTGATATCAGGTAACCTTATGAGAACTGGGACTTAGGAAGTAGAATAGCTGATCACTGTGCCGCACACTGAGTAGTGCTCCAGATGTCAGCGTGGCCAGGTTCTCTCTGTCTTCTCCCTTGCCTCTGCTCTCTTCTCCGTGTTCTCCATGTTCCCCTGGCTCTCCATGTTCCCCTGGCTCTCCATGTTCCCCTGGCTCTCCATGTTCCCCTGGCTCTCCATGTTCCCCTGGTTCTCCATGTTCCCCTGGCTCTCCATGTTCCCCTGGCTACCTATATGTTACTATTATAATGATGATGTTGCGTACTATTACTAGCCTATTGTTAAAGCCATCGTTTGTGTTAACTGACAAAGTTCTAACACTATAACGACCATAACAATATTGTGGTTATCAGACATGATTTATTCATCTTCGTCTTTGCTCCAGAATAACATGTTATAGCCTACAACATGGTATGCTTTAAAATAACGAAAATAAACTCTACAAACAACCGGCATGTGTATGTGCAAGCATTTGTGAAACGTGCTACAATTAAGGAAGGCAATTTTAGATGACCAAGTCCTTTCTCCTTGTTCTCATTCAGCTCAGGTAAATCAGTGATTTGCTGATGTTCCATTTTGTGCTCGTCCCCTGTTAGTATCCGCGAACACGTTTCCAGGCAACTTTTCTTGACATAAGCAAATAAATGGGGTGCTAGTTTACCCATTTCGGATTGGTTTCAAACATAGCAAAAATCTGCGAAAATGATTCTATGAAAAAGCTAGTAGTATGAGCCAGGTTCGAGAATCGAACACAAATTATTGGGGGAGATAGTTTTGTAAATGTTGACTGGAGTTAATGGATTAAAATCGACCGGAAGAGGCGGAAGCCAAATCGAAAATGCAATACCACCTAAATCCACCGGGGCCGTTGCCTCAAGCCAAGGGGCGAGGGGTGGGGGCTTGTTGCAACCAACCTGACCCATTCTCCCAACCCCCCACAATTCAACATCAAATAGTCACTCATACACAAACACAGATTAACTAAATACAAAACGCAGGAAACTACCAACATAGAAAACTTTTTTCCCACTCCTGTCTCTTTCTGGATCACTATAGGTTCAGCCAAAGAAGAGTCCTTTGGCCGAATGTTCACATGTGCACCTCCATGACAACGCCCCCAGAAGAATATCTCAAAGAGAGAGGTACTTCAAAATAAAAGCCTACACAGTCAATATTAATGTCTGTTCACCTTAGTGAGGGGGATGCTCTCCAGCTCCCTCACAATACTCCTACTGCTGCTTACCTGCAGGTAGGACCCCAGCACTGAGCAGTCAGGCTGGCTCTCTATATTCCCTATCAGATCCAGCACCCCCTCTACTCCTTCCTGAGGCAGCACAGATGAGGCATTGGCTCTAAATTTACTCTCCAAGTCCTTCTGATCGAGCGGCTTTCTCCAGTGGCCATAAAAGGTATTGCACCTGGCGCCATAACTCTCCCCCTGCTCCGTCTCTATAACAACCTCACAGTACATCCTGTCAAAGCTGGGGTGGTTGTCCTGGGGGTTCTCTACCCTGACCCTGGCCAACAGCTCCTTGAGGAGGGGCCTCTCTATCTGGGCCGTGCTGAAAGAGTCCACCGTCACCTGATTGTCTAGCAGGGCTGAGCAAGCGTTGAACTGGAAGGAGTGCCTTGCCTGGTGCTCCGTGGCTGGGAAGGCCCGGTCTACGTACCTTGAGGGAGGCACTCTTAGAGTCACCCTTCTGATCTTGCTGGGCTCCAGTCCTTCTCGTCCGGTTTGCCCACCAGCAGCGTTCAGCTTAGCCAGGGCAGCCAGCGCAGCATCGACCACCCAGTGCATCCCCAGGTGAGCTGGGAATCGCTTGATGGCCACGTCCTGGTCCTCTAGAAGCCATCTGAATCCACCCATGGTAGCCCCGACCAGCTCTTTGGGGCTGTAGTCTGTATAGAATACACCAAAACCGGTCTCCAGGTCCAGGATGGCTGGGTTTCCCTCCAGCCCCAGCCAGGCCATCTGGGCAGCCTCCAGGCCTCTCCGGGCAGTGTTGCCAATGTGGAGGGGTTTGGTCTGTGTGGCTGCGTTGGCCATAGGGGCCCCAGCGTAAGAGGCAGCTATAGCCAGGGCGTGGACACACTGGGCTGGGGACAGGCTCAGGAGCTTGGCAGCAGCTGCAGCACTACCCATCACACCCACCACAGCTGGAGGGTGGAACCTATGGTGGGGGGGATATGGGCTCTTAAGTTATAAGTTCCAGTCTAGGTTTTATCAATATTATACCAATACAATAAAAAGAGTGAAATCTGATTCATTAGAGAGATTGATTAGAGATAAAATATCATAAAGATGTTTCCATTGCAAATACGTCCAAAATGAACCCTTCACCTGCTGGGGATGTCACTGGCTTCCCTGGAAAACCTCATCAAACGTCCCTGCACCTCAATGCCCACATTGAAGGCCAGGAGAAGGTCGAGGCCGGAGGGCGGGCTGGGCATGGCCTCCGCCAGGGCCAGGATGGCAGGGAGCACGGCCCCTGAGGGGTGGGTGGCAGGGTGCCATGTGTCATCAAAGTCCATAGAGTGTACCTGGGGGTAGAGAGAATTTTGAGGTCCAACCACAGTTGTGTTTGTTGGAAAACTAAGCTCACTTTTTCTAGCACTATTTGAGTCCCCCAACTAATTATCAGCAAGCAAACAATCCATAGTACAATTTATACAATGATCTGAACGTACCGCTATACCGTTGACAAAGGCAGCATACTGTGATGGGAGAGCTAAGCCTGATCTTCCCCAGACACTGCTTCTCTCAGTTGACTTGTACCACTACAAACAGATACCACAAAAAGCATTGAACAACAAACAAACAACGTATGAGTGATTTGAGTGAGTGTATACAGTTACATAACAAACCTTGTTGGTAAAATGGTTTTACACGTACGATAGGAACACATCACGTAAACAATTTTTTTATGCCTGACTTGCTAAATGTTGTCTTTTGTCAAGCGTCCCCGAAGCTTAGATTCCGAGTCAGAAGTCCATGAAGCTAATTCATTGCAGTGGATGGGTGCGGGCACTCACACAGACAGCTACAAAACTCTTGCCCTCAATTTCTTCTAAAACTCAACATTAATAAACTTTTGCTTGAGTTGAAAATTGTCAAAAGAACACGTGTTCATGGAGTGAACACTTATACCACACAGCTGCTTAATGCATTAAGAACCTAACTTACCTGGCTGAACTGGAGGGCCTTGTTGAAGACATCTGTTCTTGTTCCCAGCAGTCCTACCCCAAGAGTGTCCAGCATCATCCTCTTACTCCTTCTAACCACCCTGTCAGTCAGATGGGCCGGGCTCAGGCCAAAGATAGCCGCTCCAAAACTCTCTGTCACTTTCTAGAAGGGCAAGATAACATTCCTTTATTTCCATTCAGATTTGCATTTATTCATCTCCAAGATTATTTTATCCAAAGTGATGAACAATATGTAATACACTTGTCTTAGGTTAGTATAGGTGTATAAGGTTAGTATAGGTATTATGTGTATTTAGAAGTTTAGTATACTGTATTGAATATTGTATATTATTTGTATATTAGGAGGTTTGCTATATTTTAACTTTTCATATGTAATCTATGTTCTGTCTATTTATATGTTATGTTATGCCAGGTTGCTTTGCGTTGTCTTGTCCTAAGAATTTCAGTGCCCTGTCTGACCCTGTGTGCGACAATAAAAGACTTAACCAATAACCAAAACAACATAACCAATAAAGACTAGAATTGCACAGTTCTAGTAGTATTACAGTAGTTGATCCCAAGGGCAACAATAGCATCCAGTCTCATACAGCATCACAAAAAAGGTACAGTTTAAAGATACCACAAGAAGTAATTTACTTAAACAGTTCTTTCTATTCATCAATTCATGTAGATCTAAAACATAAAATTGGCAATAGATTTTTCCAGGATACTTCAACAAAAAAACCTACCTTACAGAGCATGGTGCTGTAAATCGGTTGCTTGCAGTTCATTTTAGATGACTGTCATTTCCATCCCATTTATACTAGCAACAAGCCAGTTGGGGTGGTTTAACAACAAACCAGAATGATGAAACCAGGGAAATATCTCTTTGAGAACTGGTGCCTCTCACTTCCCAAATCGTAAGGTTTCCCATCATGATAAGTTGGAATGGCTTTGCAATAATAATCATTTGAATTATGAAATCCTTGAAGTTTGTGTACTGATTGTAACCTAAATGATGAAGTGTAGTATTGTGGTATGTGACACCCAATAATTTTAACTGCTGTTTAGTTGGTTTAATTCTGGATATTTTGGGAAGCTGTATATTATTGGGCCCTTTTGTGCTTTATGTATTGATAAGACATTTGGAGAGAGACATGAAAGCAGGGACAGAGGTGCAGGAAATGGCCATATTTGATCCTAATGTGTCAGCCTTATCAGTATGTGCTCTTACCCAGTGAGCCACTGGGACACTGAGAAGATAGCCTTTAAAAAATATATTGACTCAGCCATTTTCATTTCCCATATTTTTCTTATAGCTCCACCTTAGTTCTGCATCTCCTTAAAACAAACTAACCCCCAACATCTTCTAGTCTCACCCTTCCCCCAGGGTGATAAGGAATCCTAGAGTTTAGTTTGGAGGCTCTGTTATCTGTTGACAAAGAATGCTTAAGCATCTGTACTGTTCAGTATAAAACATCACATCCTTAATTTCTCTAACACGCTCAGAGCAAGAATGGTCAAAATACGGTTAAATGAAATACGCATTTAATAACATGAATGAAATCAATTACAACGCAAACATGTTACAAATTTAAATCTTACCTACTCTACCATGATCATTGTAAATCAGAGAGAAAGCAGACAAGGGAGAAGGCCTCAGGAGATGAAGAATCCAAAGAAAAATGCATTACAATCTCCTTTATACACAAGAACAACCAATCTAACCACATCTTGAATGGGGTGTGAGGGCCATCAAGTTGAGACCGTCCAAAAACTCTAGACTTTAGCATATGAGAGGTGGGGGCAGGTTTGACACCCAGCCTTACAGGTTTATAGGGTTAGTATAGGTATTTTGTGTATTTAGAGGTTTAGTATACTGTATTGAATATTGTATATTATTTGTATATTAGGAAGTTTGCTATATTTTAGCTTATCATAAATGTAATCTATGTCCTGTGTACATATGTTATGTCAGGTTGCTTTGCGTTGTCTTATCTAAAGTATTTCAGTGCCCACTGCCTAGCCCGACCGTGTGTTGTTCTGTGCATCTGACAATAAAATACTTGAACTTCAGATCTCTGCAGACCGTGCAGCTGACTGTTTATTTCTGGGGAAATAAAGTAGTGAGAATTGTTCCACTCAATGCTAGCCGGCGCTACAGTATCGTTGTTCTCGATTAAGTGCGGCCTATATTCCAGTGTGGCCTGTACTCGATTTACAAACACGAAGCTCCCATTCTGGTGAGTGCGGTTTACAGAAAATGCAGCTTATTTTCCCCAAAATACGGTAAGATGTTCAATTATGTGTATATGTTATGGATACACACATGAAAAGGACTGCCAAAATGTCCACCTGGGCGGGCAAAGTTAATCTCTTCTGTTCTTATGAACTCAACAATTTGAATGAGGTCATGTCAAGTTTACAGCCTAAGAGAAGCAGTGCATCTACAACATTTACATGTAGTCATTTAGCAGACGCTCTTATCCAAAGCAACTTAAAGTAAGTACAGGGACATTCCCCCGAGGCAAGTAGGGTGGAGTGCCTTGCCCAACGACACAACGTCATTTTGCACAGCCTGGAATCGAACAGGCAACCTTCTGATTACTAGCCCTTAACTGCTCAGCCACCTGACTCCTACTATACTGTAGACTACAGACTTCTCTTTCCTGTAAAACTTCTTCCAAGGCTATGAGACATCAGAATCAGCTGTGTGTCTGATGAACAGTCATGGGAATAGTCCAGTGTCTTGACTTTCACAACCTTGCTCATAAGACTTCACACACCATGGAGCTTATGGCTCCTGAATAGAGAAATGAAACTAAATGTCACAATTCTGGCTTTCCTGCTTTAAATTGGATATTCATACTTAACTTATTTAATTGTCATTCTGAACGTATTTATTGGTAATTCTGAACATGTTGACACGAGAACAAAGTGTGTACAGGACCAGCAAAGTACTAGAGAAAATTAATACACAAATGTAGGAGAACATTTATACACAAACATACAATACATTTACAGGTGTAACGGTGGTGGCTCCCCTTCCCAGATCTCTGTCACCAGAGTTTTGACATTCCCCAACACGCACTCACACCTGCACCTCATTTACCTGATTAGATGCTATATATACCAGCTTAGCTGTTTGTCCATTGCGAAGTCTTGTTTGTTGTTACCTGCATTTCCGAGCGTTTACCAAGCCTATAGATATATGTGTACCAGACCTTTGTTCTCGCCTCGACTATTCTTCTGCTCTTCCCTTTGGATACCTAGAACCGGAGATGACGACCCCTGCCCGACAACTGTACCTGCTCTGCCTAGTCTCTGACATTCCTGCCAGCCCCTGTTCGACCCAAGCCTGTGACCCGACCATCCTTTGGATTTGCCTGCCTTGTTGTTTGCCTGTTGCCGACCTTTGCCTGTCTGACTACTCTGTTCATTAAAGCCCGCACCTGGATCGCTACCGCTACTCCTGAGTCTGGTTCATTACAACAGGTAACTAACCTAAAACCACTTCATAAATAACAAAAACAGGATATTAAACTGAAACAGAAAGCAGGATGAAAGGAACACAGGACTTTACTATTTATCTTTTTAAATCGATTTTCTATAAATGTACATATGAAACTGATAGTGGTAAAAAGAAAGTCTGCGGTGAATCATCGTTTTCTCGTTGGGTCAGTGTTACAGTAAGGTCTGGTGTAGCAACAACACGTGCTAAGCCTGATGGTGAACCTGCCCCGGACCATAGTTATTGAGTTCAAACTACATTGAGCTGGCTTTATGGAACAGAATAAACTTGAAATTAGTCTGAATAACTGACATAAACCAGGCCAATTCGATAAACTCGCTTTATGGAACAGGGCCCAGGGGTTGCTGTTCTAACGGTTTACTACAGAAAATGTTCAAGCCCGAACCGTAACCCAACGCTAATCCTCACCCCAACCCTAAACCTAACATTTTCTGAACAGTATGGCAAGCCGTTAGAACAGTGACCCCATGTCACATTTTTTGATGGGTCACCAGTGTTGACACAAAACTGGCTCCAGCATGTGGCTAGAATAATGTAATTTGTCTGGTCCCTATAATCATACCCCTTCGACGCCTGCATATTTAGGCCACCCGCAGGAGAATAGTTGCTCCCTCACTTTGACATTGCAGACATCCCAACCTGCAAAAACTCATTTCAGAGAGGTTACAGAAGGGACATATTTTGCTTTAATGAAGGCAACCAAATTGTAATAATTGTATTTCACATGTAAAAAGTTCCAGTAAGTAATGTAGTGCCAATATTCTAATTGCAACTCGTTACTCTAATTGACCTTGTAATGATTTCTTGGTGGCTCTCTTTCTTTGTTGATGTTGTGGAAAAGGAGAAGATATACTAAAAGTCTTACATGCTACAAACGACACTCCTTCATTTAATAGGAAATAGGAGCCAAGAATATGTATGTTACAAACAAAATGTGTTGTTTAGGGCTACCAAATTCCCAAAAGGCTAGATTAATTTCACAGTAATTAATTGTAACATTGAACATTTTTGTAAATTGAAGGAAGACTGCACTGCCCAATTTCTATTTAGTCAGATTATTTTTGGATTGAGATTTATTCTATTTGCAAACTCATCACACTATTCAGTGAGTGTAAACATTGTTTTCCCGCTCTTCTTTTCCCCCAGGACCCAGACCTCGACCCTGAACCTGCCAAAGGTCTTGCTTTGTTTCTATTTTTCCTCATCTCTAAGCCTGGAAGCACTGCATCTCTTTACAGCAAATTGGACCCTGCATCAAGGACCCAACCACAGCTGATTTACATTGGCAATCTGAAGAGCACTAACACGGCATTACATCTTCATCGCGAGTGACAGAGTGTAGATGATGGCCTGACATGCACTGTGGAAAAAAACTCATCCATGAGTCAGTCACTGGGTCTAAGTCTGACTCCATCACCATCTGGTATGCTGCTGCCACTGCCAAGGACAAGAGCAGGCTGCAAGCGTATCATCCGCACTGCGGAAAAGGTGATTGGCTGCAATCTGCCTACCCTCGAGGACCTGCACACCTCGAGGACCCTGAGGCGAGCGAGGAAGATTGTGGCCGACTCCTCCCACCCTGGACACTCTCTGTTTCAGCCACTCCCCTCCGGCAGAAGGCCAGGTCCATCAGGACCAACACCTCTCGCCACAAAAACAGTTTCTTCCCTTCCGCTGTTGGCCTCTTCAACAAGGCCAAGGGTTCACACTGACTGAATGACTTTAATAACTTCCTGCTCTAAACACATTGCTTTCTGCACTACATTACTGCATCTTGTACATTTGTATTTTTTGTCATATTTTTTGTATTTTTATATTGTAAATTAGGCAACTTATATTTTATTGTTTATTTTAATTCTAATTCCACTTTAGTATAGATATTTAGTATAGATAGTCCACATATTTAAATTTAAGGTTACTATATGTTTACTGTATGCACCTTCCTGCCAAAGCAAATTCCTTTTCTGTGCAAACTTTCATGGCCAATAAATCACATTCTGATTCTGATACAGAGGGCTTGTATGTCTACAGTGGCTGTATTTCCATCATAATTCCATTAGATGTCAGTGTTGGCCTGCTTTCTGCCTTGGGACGGTCAATTGAAATTGATAAAGAGCAAGCAATGCGCCTTATTTTTCCCCTGGCAGCGCACCTCAGCACGACAGTATGTATGGGTGAACAGTGTGATGTGAGGGGATCCCTCACTGAATGGCTCCTCCCAAGGTTTCTTCAATTTTTTTCTCCTCTTGGGAGTTTTTCTGGGAGTGTTTCCTTGTCTTCCTTGAGGGTTTAGGTTGGTTGAGGGACAATTCTATGGGTGTATTTGAAGCCCTCGGTGACATTGCTTGTAAAAAGGGCTATACACATTTTCTTTAATTTGATTTGTGATGATTTTCTCCTCGTTACAGAAGACAGTGGCCGACTAAGGCTGTCTGAGAGGCAGGGGCGAAAAAAATAAAAATGGCAGCAGCTGCATATGGTGGGGACAGTGGTGTTGCTAAGTATACAGCTCAATTTACAGGCCCCTCGTTAGAGCTACTCATCACTTTTTTTTCCTGCCAAGTTTGCACACAAGTGTGCAATACAATACACTATACCAACCCTTGTATATAGTGTATACCCTTGCTTAACTGATATGTACAGTTCAGTGACATAAATAGGAGTGTGTACAAATATGTGTGTGTACAAGCCAGTTTTCCCCAATCATTTGTGCCCCCCAAAAAGCTTTTTGGAATTGAATACATTGGACTCATGTTATTATGTTTGAGTCAGAAATGCATGTTTTCTCCACTGGTAGGTCACCCAGAGGGCACTGGATCAGGTTTTCTCCACTGGTAGGTCACCCAGAGAGCACTGCATCACGTTTCTTCCACAGGTAGGGCATACTAGAAGGGACTTTATCTTGCACACTGGGCCACTGTAGAGGACCGTTTATCATGTTTAATCTACCATAGGGGCATCCAAGACGGCACTTGGAAAAAAGGGGGCGAAAAAAAACAAAAAAACATGCAGGCTTACAAAAGATTTTGCCTTATTTGTCTAAACTCTAATGCCATCTTAAATAGTGTAGGCTACGCTACTACCTATACAGATTTGAACAGCAAGCATAGCCATTAGGTCTACTTTATTTAATAGCCTACTTTTTGTTTTGACGGTAAAGAGTTAACCACGACCTCCCTGGATCAGCTGTCGAGTCGACCCCTCCTACCAGCGCAGGAGATAAATAAACAAACCGCCACGTTTACCCCTTCATCTTTCTAGTTTCACCTCAGTCATCCTCTGCTGCTCAAAAATGGCACTAGTGGACACGGAGCGGGGAATATCAAACGGCGCCGAGAGTGGGTCCCCATTTTCTGAGATTATTGAGCTCAATGTTGGCGGACAGGTGTATGTAACAAGGCACTCAACTTTAGTCGCCGTCCCAGACTCGCTTCTCTGGACAATGTTCAGCAAAAAGAGCCCTAAAGAGCTCGCTAGGGACAGCAAAGGGCGCTATTTTTTGGACAGGGATGGGTTCTTGTTCCGTTACATTCTAGATTACCTACGGGATCTCAATCTGGTTCTGCCAGATTATTTCCCCGAGAAAAGCCGATTGCAAAGAGAAGCTGAGTTTTTCCAGTTGAAGGATCTTTCTAAGCGCCTATGCCCCAAAATGAGTAAGGAGGATTCCCTCAGCGAGGAGATCTGTCAAAGTGACACGGAGGAGGGCACTCTTCAGTGCAGCGTTGGCTCATCCAGTGTTGGCATGGAGACTTTAAGGATGATGTCCGCAGTGAGTGGCAGTGCCCGCTCTCCATCTCTGGAGTCCCGAAAGTCTGGCTACATCACCGTTGGATACCGAGGGTCGTACACTATCGGGAGAGATATCCAAACCGACGCCAAATTTAGGAGAGTTGCGCGCATCACCGTGTGTGGAAAAACATCCTTAGCCAAAGAAGTGTTCGGTGACACACTCAATGAGAGCAGGGACCCAGACCGACCACCAGAGAGATACACCTCACGGTACTATCTGAAGTTTAATTTTCTTGAGCAAGCTTTTGACAGGCTGACCGAGGTAGGCTTCCACATGGTGGCTTGTAGCTCCACAGGCACCTGCGCCTACACCAGTAATGACCCAAATGAGGATAAAATCTGGACCAGTTACACTGAATACGTGTTCTGTCGGGACTGACTGCAATCTGCGCTCAGCAACATCCGAGGAAAACGGGAAACCGATGTTTACCATTGTCCTTGTACCGGTGTCGATAGAACTGACCTAAACATTTTGGCCTTCTGCACATAGAGAGGAGAGTTTGTCTTTATTGACTCCCTTTGCATTCTGGTTTGTCTATCTTGAGAATAAACATTTGTCACATGAAATGACAACAAATATTGTAGTTCTTAGAGGCCTAATAGCCAACTAAGATAATGCAGTGTTATAGCCGACAAAAAATATCCCTGGGCAATAGGCTATTATTGCTCCTATTATAGTATGTTATGGATCCTGGTAACACAATACTAATCTATGTGTGTCAATATGAATGGTTGGTGAGGCTAACTAGTTTTGGGTGTTCAGAATGCCACTTGCATAGTTCTCTAAATACATCCCCCTTATGTTGATTATGCAACAGATCATCATGAATGTTCAAGAAGAAAATTACAGGTAAATGTGTATCTTTACTTATGAATTTAAACATCTGTATTTGCAATGATATATAAATATATTGAAAAAATGAATTTATACCTACGCCTTTCTCTGGAGGACTGACAAATAGTAACAGTTTGTGTTGAAAATTAGTAGCATGGGTGAGAATACATTGAGTAAGAAAGAAAGCAATTTTAGCATTTCTCTCATCACTGCCTTTACTTGCATGACAATGTTGCAGCCATACTCCTCTTTGTGCAATGTGAAGTAAATACGAAGACAGCTGGTCATCAATATCATGCCATGTTTTTACAGAATATTGCTTGATTTATTTATTCTTTGTCTAGACTGTCTTTTACAGTATTTGAAATTAGTCTGGTTGTAAGACTGTGCATTTGATTGGTTATGTTGTCTTTAAGCAGGTATTTCAAATAAAGTCTTCTATCTCCCAAAATATATTTACAGACCAATAATTAGAACTCCAATTTCTAGTTGTTTGCTCCATTTAACCATAATTCCAGTCCAAGTCCAACTACTGAACTATAAGTTTAATTTCATTTCTGCTCTGTGAGATGAGCCGACCCACATCCTATATTCATGTGTTCAGTTTGTGTTGACTGTGGAGGTGTGGGATCTTCCAGTCTCCTAGGATCTTACCAAGCAGGAAGTTCCAACCGGTCTTCATTATTATCTGTGACTTTCCATTTCCTTGGAAGAAAAAAAATACTTTCAGATGTGAACATACTTTCTGTATGTTCCAAAATTATGGTTAGTCATTTATTTGACTTTAAACACTGATGGTCTTTAGCTCATGTTAACTAAAACATGACAAGTACAATTTAAGTGAATTACTAAGTCAGAAGGTTACAGATTGAAATTGGCTGGCTTTTTGTTTCAGGATTCCTATAAAAAAAGACATTTTCATTTGGTGAGATTGCAAAAACAACTCAAATATAACCATTCTCAGAAATGGTGCCGGCCTCATTTAAAAAACCAAAGTAGGGCAAAAATGTACATCCTCTCTCTGATGTGGGTAAAGTAATGGAGGCTAAAATTCTCCTCTCATTGCCCATGACTCACTAACCACTCTGTTATTAGTTTGATACACCACACATCCAGCCTGCTGTGCCATACATCCCATCTGAATCCTGTTAATGTGTTAATTTCACAACACTATCAGGTTCTTCCCTCTGTCTTTGTCACACAAATTTGGTCTGTGTGATGTCTAGATGTAAATAGCGCAGCTGTGCTCAGATTATGATGTAATTATCATTTCAAGTGTAAATAATCAAAGGGATCAGCAGCTGCAAAGAATTGAGAGGGGAGGAAAGGAGGGGAGAGTAGAAAAGGGGAAGTAGAGGAGGGGAAAGGAGAGGTGGGCGTGCGAGATGAGAACATAGGAGACAAGAGGAGAGGAGATAGCAGCAGATGAGGAGGAAAAGAGAGTTTGTTACTCTCCTTGGCCTGAGAAGATGGAGTGATTAGAGAGAGAACCAAGAAGAGTACTACACTAAAAACATCAAATGATCCCTCATGTTGTTACCAATCATTCAGAGAAAAGTTGTGCTTCGTTCAACCAATCCGTAAACTCATTAAATACTAGCTACAGGTGCTTTAATTTTCCATTGGTTCACACTGTCACTTGAGAGATTATATTATTACAAATTATCAATAACTTTGAATATAGTGGGTTGATCTATGGGTATCAAAAGCTTCTTTCAAGGGTTTAGAGGGTTATGAAAAGCAACGAAGACGGAAGATAATTTGGCTAGTCAATAAATCCTGGAGCCCTTAAAATCTTACAGTAATAACCTTCAGTCTCTCTCTCTTTCTCTCCACCTATGGTCCCCTTTCAACGTATTCAGTTCAGCTTCCTGTCATGACTCTGCTTACCAGCTACAAAGGTTCTCTCCAACATTATTTGCAGTTTCCTGACTTGTTCTACATCAAAGCATTACAATGGCTTTTCATTAGCACATCAGAACAATGACTTCAAGATAAAAAGCTTCATAAAAAATAAAAAACTTTTCACAGATTCAAAAATATCTTTCAATGTGACTTTCAATTTCCTTGGAAGAAAAATGTGTTATGATGTGAACGTCACTTCTGAAATTCCCCGGAAAACTGAATGCATACTATATTCAACTCTATACTGTTCAAATAACGAAATTCACTCATATAATGCAATCCTATTGTAAACAGATATTATTTCCAAATCTATTCACATCTGTGGACCAAATCGAATATGACAAGAGAAGAAAAATTCCCTTTTCTCTACTTCAGATACAAAGGATAGAAAGAAAAAAGAAAAAACGACCAAGAGTGACAGAGTAACAGAGGTAGAGGGATAAATAAGGAAATTGACCAATTCTGGAATAAGACAGAGATTGACCAACATACACAGTACACTTTATTCACAAAGCTTTACAGTATGTCGCCTGTACTGTGTTCTGTTCTTTTCGAATACTTATTTTCATTTTCGGATCATTCCATTCCCATTGGATGATCTAATTCTGTGTTGAGGTCCTATTTTAGACCTTTTCTTCACCACATCAGAGGCATCCCCATCAGTAGCAATCACGCAGCCAGCAGAGGTTGGAGCAGCTGAGATGTTGCTGTCACTCTCCGCTCACCCCTATCGCATTCCAGCTGACTTTCTAATGAAGCAGGGAGCAGAGAGCGCTTCAGAAAATTACAGCCATCAAATACCAGCTGCCCTTTACGCAACCGGTATATGTCCGTACAACACAAACATGGTTGTAGGTGTGTGTGTGTGTGGGGGGGGGTTTGCATGTACGTTTGGTGGGTGAACTGTACAGTGACTGTTTATTGCTGTCCCTAGGAAGACCTTTCATTTGAGCATGCTCTCTACATTCCCAGGGTCACTGCGATGTGACCAGACCTTTCAGCGAGGCCACCACCTCTGCCTTAAGCCACCGCCTGTAATTGTCATGTAGCTGTTGCTGGAGAGAGAACAACAGGCCTCTCTAAGAAATGGAAGCACAACACAGCACAAGAAAAACAGCAACCATGGTGTCGTTTTCGGGTCCTTCGATTCCCGCAGTTGCCTCCAGCGTGGAAAAGCAACGCCTGTTGATTCTGTTTTTAGACCGCTGTTGATCCAGACGTTTTTTTATTTGTTGATGTTTTTAATAGGGTTTTTCTTGACTTGCCTGACTTGCACAGAGTGAAGCTTATTCTGTGGGGGGTTTTGGTTCAGAGAATCTAATTGCTACATTAGTCCTCCTGCATTGTTTTAATTTCATAATTTCATCACCCATCATACACAGCTGAGTCTTGCTGGTTTATCACAAGGTCCACAATGTTCCAAATTGCACATTATAAAATGCTTTACTTTGTTTTGTCTTTGTACATGTCCATGGGCAGAGGAGAAATAGGTGGTGGAGTAATGGATGAGTAGTTGTCTTTCATATTCTGTACTCGAGACCTGCACCCCTTTTCACTGTCACAGGCAAAGTAGCACAGCATTATCTGTTGCAAAGGTGACAGGAGAGGATGGATTCATACTACTTTCAGACTACTGACTATCTCATATCCACAGAATAAATGAAGGTGGAAAAAAAAGACTGAATATGTCTGAAAACATAAGAACACAGCACACCATACCTTGCCTCTGCTCTAAGAAAACCTTCCATCTAGACCTCGCTTCACCTCAACCTCTGCCTTTGCTTGGTGTGGGACAAATGTGCAATGTCAATGTGCAACATTTGAAAACCAAAATAGCTACTTTAAAGTCTTAGTGGAACCAGGAATCAAATCCCAACCTTTCAGTTTATTTGACTCTTTTCCTACCTGTTGAGCTATTGCCACACTTGTGTCTGTTGAAGATCTGTTTCTGGTCCGAGTTTATTTTCAAACTGTTTTAATATTGTTCACACAGCTCTAAATCTGTCTTTTGTTTGAAATATCAAGGTGAACTTTCCCAATTGGTACAGTGTCATGTCATCTTCAAGCCTGGTAATGTTTCAAAACCAAATGGCCAAAATTTCATTTCATTTATGAAGACCATGAGAAAATTTACATAAATGCATACCATTCAGCCATTTTGTATTTCATTCCTTACTTCTAAACATTTTACATGTATCCTACACATGTTGGACCATGAAGTCAATGGGATCTATGGTCAATGAGGAGAAGATTTTTAAAAGGGTTTCCCAAACATCATTAATTTAATTGTACAGGAAAATGCGTCCAATAATTTGTTTTGTTCACCATGAGAAATGAGGCATGTATGTACATTTTCAGGCATTTTGGAATTATGGAGCTAGGAGGAAATCATGTAGATTTTGGGCAGGCCCTGTAGCGCCACCAAGGGGCTAAATTGGCCTAAGGGCACTGGAAAGTTTATACAGGTGCTGGTCATAAAATTAGAATATTCTCAATTTATAATGCAGATTTCAGGACTTGGCACCGGCACACAGTGCCAAAGTTACCAGTACCTGGTTTAAGGACCATGGTATCCCTGTTCTTAATTGGCCAGCAAACTCGCCTGACCTTAACCCCATCGAAAATCTATGGGGTATTGTAAATGGAGGAAGATGGGGGGATGGGATTTTCCTTAGTTGTCAGTTATAATCATCAAATTTAAAGAAATAAACATTTGAAATATATCAGTCTGTGTGTAATGAATTAATATAATATACACTTTTCACTTTTTGAATGGAATTATTGAAATAAATCAACGTTTTGATTATATTCTAATAATATGACCTGCACCTGTAAATGGTCTCTAGTTTCAGCATGCCAAATTTGCTAAAAAAGTTACAATAAAGTTACGCATGGGCGAAGGAGTTAAGGTTTTTGGAAGAAAATAATGATAAGAAAGCCAACAAAAACAAAAGGTTTCTTCCTACCTGAGGAATCCTAAAAATAGTAAAAAAAACAATTCATAAAAGAATGAAAGAAATCAGTACTAAACATACCTTCAATGTAATAGCCAATTAGTAGTAAACAGTAGTGCGCATGCAACATTGTCATGAAATCTCTGAAGCCTATATGTCCAGCGCATGGGATTCAAGTCTCAAAGAATTTATAGTTGCCCATTTCAAAATACAAATCTGATCAAACTGGGGGATATACTATGATAGAAATATCCACAACAAAGGAAGTCTGAAAAATGTATAATACAAATGGGTTCATCATCTCCTTATACATAGCTGCGATGGAAAACGAAATGTGATGCCTTTGGAGCCCAAAGAAACTTGCATTCACATTTGGTCTAAAAAGTATATTAAACAATACTGAACATATTCTCAAAACGTGACTAATAAAATATGAAACTTAAAATGTTACCAAACATATTGGTTGGATAGAAGTGACAGAAGACAGTCACTGTCGTGAAAGCTCCATGAGATATCAGAGAGGACGGCTGTCTGCAACATCACAGGGAGCCAGAGAATAAACACCTTGGAACCTTCACTCCCACACACAGACATTGTATCAAGCGCTACACACATTCTACTGTCATGTAAATGTACATTAGGACTTTAGCTTCAAAACAGCTCCTAAGTGACTTCTTGGTAACATTTTGAGCCTGAGGTGATGTCTGTTCCACATCTGTCTGGCTATTTCCTCCCTGATGGACGCTCATCTCTGGGCCTTGTTTACAGGTTAGAGCTTGACTAGATAACTAGGACAAAGACACACATGCTTGGCCACACACACAGCTGTCAGGGCCAATGCGATGTTAACATGTAGGCAGGATAGTGTATTTTAATGAGGGAGGTTTAGGGCTGGTCAGTTTATGAAGGTTAGAAGAGAATTTCTCACTTTAAAAAGGGGTTGATAGTAAATCACAAGAAGAGAGAGAGCAGGGTATGCAGTGTAATATACTTACTCAGCACTTTGTTAAACTGTTTTTGATTGACAACTAATCATACCCAGTCAGGTTTTTGGAAATACCAAAATGTTGCTTTTTTGTTGGAGTGTTGTTGGCTTTGTTCAATGCAGAAGCAAGATTTTTTCCTTCTAATCAAAAATAGAAATGCAATTCTGTTAGACTGTGGTCTCTACCATCAGCTTGGATTGCATATTTTGGACAAACAACAGAAAAATCATCATATTGATGTAAGGTTAAACAAGACAGATACATTGCATAATGTTGCTGGATATCTGGCCTTGAAGTGGCGACATTTGCTTCGAAAAGCCTGTCTGTCTACTAATGACATCCTTCCACATCCCTCTCTCCCACACTTGATTGCCAGCTGAGAAATATTGGCATGCCTCAAATGTTCTTGTCTCTAGAGGGCTTCTTTCAAAGGCGTCACCGTACATGCAGTCTGTTGATCCAAAAGAAGACAAACATGACGTACAATTTGTGGTTTCAAATGATTCACAACTGTCAGTAATTTACCAGTCAACAACATGTATTTCAGAGGACTTTCTGAGACACATCCTTTTGTACTATCAGACACATACATGTACATTTCCACTCAAACTCTACCTAGCTACCTAAAACCATTTTAAGGGCTTTAGCTGTACTTTGTGACGAGCCAGAGGACGTTAGGACGACACAGGGGGAAAGGTAAGCCCCAAAGGGCATTTATTACGTTTTTGGTCCAGGGTCACTCCCGAGTCTTCAGGTGGAACCTGCTTGACTGGACAGGCCCTGGCAGCCTCAGGCAGGGGCGGCTGGGCTTCTTGATAGGCTCACCAATCCTCCACCTTGCTGCCTGTGAGGATGTTTAACGACGGCGTTAGACATGTCTCTCCTACCACATCTTTTTGGGTGCTCCTTCCCCCCCCGTCTTTTTATGTTGCTCTAATGAGCAACCACTTTCAGGGTCCATCATAAGGGGCAGCCAGCTGTGAGCCCTTGAGCGGAATGCTGATGTCCTGGGTGTTGAACAACAGTCACTTTCCTGGGTGCTGAACACCACTGGACTGTGAGATCAGTGCCGGCCTAATACGACCACAACTTGCAGGCAGAACCCTATCATCAAACCAAGGATCGAAGATGATAGAAGACTTAATTTGACACCTTTAGAGGAAATATAAAAAATAAGGAATTATATTCCTATGCTTTCAGATGGTCTGTCGCATGCCAATCTCAGAAAAACCTGTTAAACCCAGATCAAACAATGTGTGACAAATAAAATAAAAAAACAAAATCATACCCATCATGGCATTAATCATCTTCATCAGGTTATTTATAGGCTCTACGCTACCAAAACATTACCTTTAGATGGATACTGTGTTTTATGTGTGGATACATAAACTGCACCAACTAACCAATTTATTCAATTTGTTTCATCCTCTACCGTCCAGGAACGGCAGGAGATTAAAGTACCTTGAGAGAACCTTTTATGTCATTCAGCTTCATTGACTCATGCAGATCAGTGTAGCGTGGAGGGATGGGTGTTCCAGGACGTCATCTTGTAAATAACGGAGCCTCACAGATGGACAGCACTTAGAAACCCATAATTGACAGGCTAGAGTAACAGGTGGTCTGAACGATTACCTCCATGAAGTCATCCCTTCTAGAAACAGGGATACCAGGAACCAACGAGGACAGATGATAATAAAATAACAGCAACACTTTTCTGCAAAGGAGTCCTTTTGTTTGGTTCAGAAAGCTGATGATTTAATTGAGAAGAACGATAGAGGGCAGTAGGCACAATTTTACCTTAAAGTGTGTACAATTTTACTTTATTATACATTTTATTTGTATTTTACCAGGCATATTAGTTCAGAATGTATATTTATTTGGAGTAATAGCCTAGCAATAGGCCTCCTGGTTTGGACAGGGATTGGAATTATACACAACATCATGAACACAACACAGCAGCCATAAAACATGGCATTGACATGGCAGAATGTACACCAAAAAATGGATGGAGACAAGCATGCCAAGTGGACCAGAAGTGTCAGTCAGAGTGATGATGACTGAGTTCCTGACACAGAGGACAGGGATAAAACTTCCGTTTGGTGCAGTCAGAGGCATGACCCAGGAATCTGGGGTTTTACTGTGGACAATTTAGCAAACTGTGCCTGGCAGAAAAAGTTTATCAAGATATGTGCAGGTTGAGCCCTAATGCGCCTACAGTCAACCATTGTTATATAATCTGACTATAAATACAGGCATCTCTGTGTGTGTGTTTGTGTGTTTATGGGTTATGGCAAATTGTTTAAACATTTAATAGACAGGCCTGACTAGTAGTAATTTATTTTTCACTTATGGAAACGTTTTAACAAGTAAACATTTTAATTTAAGTTATCTGTGAGACAATTTTGACAAATTCATTTTCACTTACAATTTTGACAATCAGTCAAAACTGATATACAGATATCTTTAATTGAATTATAGATACATTTGTAGAACGATTTTAACAAGAGAGAAATTAATTGTAGATGTGATTGGACTTTCTACTAGTCAAAATAACATTATAAATATCTTGTATTGGAATTAAGAATCAAAAAGCAATTGCTTGTAGCCTACCGCTACTGATTACATGTTAAAACAGTTGAGCTGCAGTAGGAGATGGACTCATGGGTCTTGGGAGAATGGGCATTTACTTTTGATCTGCAACTGCACTGGTTTTCTTTATAAAGATTGTAGTTTTTTTTAGATAAGCAGTATTTGATCTTTCCTCATCTACCGCTGTGCGGAGTTCTTAAGTGATGTTCCCTTGACAACTGTGCCTTTTAGCGTCTGTTCTTTTCCAGCCTGTTGGGTCAATAGCACATATAGGCGTACTTTGCCGTCTGTTTCATTTCAACACAATAATCAATGGTGACTTGAATGCAGCTGAAGGCAGACAGGGAGACAGAGAGGGAGGGAAGGCAGTGTCTCTCCAGTACCATTCTTTGCCGCAATCAAGTAATCCGTCTTCTTTCTCTCTCTCTCTCTCCATCCCTTTCGATCAGGGCTTTTTTTGAATGGATTCGTACAGCCATCAGGTCTCAAACATTGGATCACAAACATCCAACAGACGTGGCGAATGGAGACCCTTGTCTGACCCTGCGTCCTGGAGCCCCATTTGGAGGGGTAGAGAGAACCTCCACTCAATAGATATAAGAGAAGGGGCAACTTGGAATTCAAGTTTTCTGAATCGGAAAGTGTTTTTGGGCATTTGTGAGCATAGTTTGATGTTGGCAAAATAAAAAGCCAGGAACTGTGTGTTATTGGTGTGTGTGTGTCTACAGCATGCATGCGAGTCAAAATAATGTGTGTTTCTGTTGTATATGTGAGCAAGTAAGACTTCCTTTCTATTCAATCATCACATGATTCTCCTAAGGTGTGGTGTGACTGTGTACTGTATGTTCAAATCCAGGCTACAACTGTGTGTTTCCACAGATAAGATCATCAAAGATGTGGTGGATCATTTTGTTTTGATGTCTACTCCTTCTCTTCATGGTTCCTTGATTGTGTATCACTTTCGTTGTTTGGTTTGAGTTAAAGGCCACAGTCAGGAAGGAATACCTTTCCTTCCTGAGTAGCTGAGGACAGCTGTGCGGAGCGTGACCAAAGCCTGCATCTCCTCTCAGATTGTTGACTCTGGGTGAAAAGTGACAGTGCTAGCTGGGTAAACATTGACAACATTTTTAAGTTTCACAGTCGGTGCTGGGGGATGCAGTTTGAAAATCAAACGAAAAATAACATCCGCATTAAATGATCTAATTTATACACAGTGATGTGCCACTTGTGCCAAACAAACAAATGTTTATTTGTCTCCACAAGGCACAAGTCAATTAAATTATTCAATTAGAGGAGACCCAATTACCGGTCTCTGCTTCCTCAAACGTCACACACAGCTCACTGTTCTGGATGTGATGGACCACATGCTGTTTACTGTTGTCAGATGATAATATTATGGATTTCTGACTTAATAGGATGTTGTAATCATAACGCATTTGCTGAATAGACTCAGTTGAAGCAAAATGGTTGCTGTAACCTCTAACCTAATTTGTATGTTGTCGTTTTCACATCCAGTGCTTTCGTGAAAACGTTGATTCAAACCCGTCTTTGATAGAGGACAGACCGGTGACATTGAAGAACAGTCTTTGTTCTTTACACCAATACTTTACACCATTTTTAGATAGATTAACAAAATGTATAGTGATTGTTTCAATTATGTGTATACACATAACAAACACGGATCATATAATCCCCATTTAATAAAAGTCTCCCCCCACTGCTCTAATACTGCCCAACTGCAATAATATAACAGTATCCTATTCACAGTAGCCTATAGCAAAACATGTAGCAAATGTACCTATGTGGCAAAACAATCATTCAAATCATTCATATTAATAGTCAATACATTCTTATTGTTTTAACCATCTATTGCAAAGGAAATGGTACCACTCCACCAAAGACAAACGTATTTGGAGGGGAAAACTTCCTGTCTTGGAGCAGCTAGCATAGCACAAGTATACAATAACAAGGCAGGAATCCCACAACATATAGGTACAAGTGGCAGTCACATTTGCAAAATATATTTATTTATTTTTCTTTCCTTTCCAGAGGAAAGTTTTGAGTGTGGAACAGTGTTCCAACTTGCAGTGGCCTTAAATTCCCATGGCCTTAAATTTAACCCTTCAGTTCCTCACTCAAAACTTTAATTCTCAACTTTTTTGGAAAGGAAAGAAAAAGATGAAGCAGTCTCTTAATTTTTTTCCATAGCTGTATATAAAACAACAGCGCATGATGTGTAAGCATGTGTGTCTGGGTCTGTGAATACATGCAGTATTCACAGACCCAGATGTGCAGTGATTACGTGGGTGATGTCATGAGTGAGTGCCATGCCTGAACTAGCTTTGCCCGTTCAAACAAACAGATGGACAGGCACATTTAGTCTCAGACAGAGAGAGAAAGAACAGAAAATATGGGAGAACAACAACTGTAATCCCTGAATGGCTCTTCTAGTGGCCTTAAATATAATCTTATAAAATGGTCCCAATACATGTCCTCTGTCTCTCTGGGCCACTATGAAGAGTATTGACACAAAGTCCAAAGTTTGACTTGACAGAAATGAGGGCCATTAATTAGTTGTCTTTATTCAAATGTAAATTGCTAGTAAATACCAAGGATCTGCGCTCAAATTGTACACTAAAGGCTTTCAATTGAACTTAACAGACATTTCATGCCACAGTCAAAAGACTGTTTGCCACCATTCCAGCCACTCTCCCTAGTCTTTGGAGCCTGTGGAGCCTACCTCTATATGGCTCCTTCATCTTTACTGTTCGAGAATAATAATTTGAAAAAAGTTCATTTTTTATTTAATAAAAGGGTTTGATCATTCATGTATTGAGAAATAAAATATTAAACGTGGGAGGCATGGGAAGACAAGTGGCCAATAGCACTTTAAATGCAGAGGTGCACTCAGACTCATTAAAATGATTCATCTGAAAGAATTAAACTTCTGCTGTGATCACACCTCTGCTATGATTCCATGCTTTTTGAAGTCGGCTTCCAAACTCTGGGGCCTGATAGCATATTCATGCTGATGTCAATTACAGTTATAATTGGACACATCTAGTAGTAGGCTTTTTGACTCCTTTCCAACAGTAAGTCATTACAAGGACAAAGATTTAATTTTAGGTGGTGGTTAAAGTTAGGTGGTCGTCAACTGGTAAAACTCAAAACTAGGCAGATGGTTGATTATGTCTCATATCATCAGCTAATCCATACAGTGATTGTTCTAGGTCCTACAGAAAACAGCTTCTTCTTTCAGCATAAACACTTTGAGGTACAGTACCAGTCAAAAGTTTGGACACATTTTCATTCGGGAAATGTGTCCAAACTTTGGACTGCTACTGTATATCTCTAAGTAGAATTGATGTTTCAACCGTGGAATCACAGAGTCAAACTCTATTTCACAAAGGTTCACATTGGGAAATGAGAATCACATCAAGGGCCAGAAATATATAGTTTATTGATATGATTTGATTTCATCAAATATATATATGATTACATTGTGACATGTCCCGTATAGCCTTCTCACATACAATGTGGTACACATCATGCCCTAAAAAACTGCCCATGGTATTTTAGCAAGCCTGACATTTGCAAATGCTTGACATTTGTCAGTGCATAAAATATTGCAAACTATCAGCATACAGTTTTTCTCTCCCTGTAAATGACCTCCCAGATAGTTTTTCCTCTGCTCTGATGAAACTTGCCTTTACAGCTCCACAACTTTGAGATTTGGCTTGAATAAACATATTTGACTGTATATATATGTACATATATTGGATGCCTCTCTCCAGTTCGGCGACTTCCTGAAGCCATGTCTCCATATCTCTGCTGGTTTGTGGTTTCCAAATCACGATGCAAATTTGAGCCTATTCTTTGAAAATGGAAATGGTCTCATGGCAAATAAGACTCTGGGGCTTCCATTTACACTCGGTAAAGAAGTACTCAGTCTCCTACCTCTCTATAAGTTGTCTGCCTTAAAAGTCAACTTTCCTTTTTGTGCCATTCTGTTAGCTAGCTTGCAGGTGCACTGGAGGTGCGCCCATCTGTTTGGTTTGGTGTCACTGTGCAGACCACAGCTAAGCTAGTGTAATAAACCTTGTTTCCGCTATGGAGTGTAGAGAATCCCTGTTCGGACTAGTAACACACAGCTGAATATAGGAGAGGGCAAACTCGGGGTACAACAATACACAGTTCATAAAAAGGTACACTAGCTACAACTCGGCGGGAAAAAACGGATTAAGAACATAAATGGATATGCGGCCCGGATAAAATGGTGCAAGGGGCCGTTAATGGCCCACGGGCTTTGAGTTTGGCGCGTGATCTAGACTCTTGGCCATCCCTGAAACGGAATATCAGACAAAAGATCATTCTCTCTGTCGTGAATGAACACCTGAGTGTCGAGTAGCACAAGGGTAAGCTGCACCAGCACCAGCAGCAGCACCAGCAGCAGAATTGGTCATCATGTCTGGGCTCTACTGGCCCTCAATCAGGGTGTGTGTTTGGGACACCTGTGCTGCTGGCATTTGCCATCCAACTGAACACCTTTGTGACTTATATCCAGTGCATTACGCATTCAATGATGTTGTGTGCGTGCCAGGAAGCAGGTGTGCTTCTGTCTCCCCCCACCCCCACCAAGTGTCTTTAGAGCTCCAGAGGGGAGAGAGGAGGGGACTCTTTAATAAGGCCTCACCCCTGAAGGGAGCCAGGAAGTCAGTCTCTCCCCTCCAAAAAAGCCAGCTCCTTCTCCCCGGGTGGTCATCCACATCCTCCAGTCAGATAATCCCTCCCCCTCCTCTCTCTCCCATGGCTGAGCTTGCGGTGGGGGAATTGGGACCCTAGCTGGTTGAACGTATGGGGTATCGATCAGGTGTTGATTAGGAAGAAGCTGCTCAAGAACAAGGGGATCAGAAGAGCTAAGAGGTCATGCTGCACCTGCTGAAGTTCCCAGGACGATAAGGCTTCCATTGATTCTCCATCAAAATCAGTTCCTTGCTTGACGTCCCCAAATGCCAGACACAGATGTCCTACTGTAAGCTGGTAGAGATTCTTAACAACACAGGAAGCATTCAAGGCCCAAGGAAATTGAATTCCCATAAACCTGAGGAAAAAAATATATGATACAAACACAACACCTGCTGTTTTTTTTATACCGGTATCCAAGTGAAGACATCCACAACAAACAAATAATAAAATAAAATAACAATTGAATTACCACTACTTTACATATAGATTCTCCAAAGTTTCAATAATCAGTCTGTTTTACTACCTCAGCCTTTTTACTGTAACTCATTAGTATCTGCTGAGCTGCCACTGCACCATCTCTCAACAATCTGCTAGCCTCATCTGATCCGACTGTATCTGAAACACCATTAAAGTTTTACTGGCTCAACCTCAGAGACCCATCAAGCTGGCAGCTTCAGATCATCACAATGAATCAAGCTGCAGATGTATAAAGGCCTAAGCCCTTAGAAAATCAATCAGTGGCTTAAAAGAAACAAATTAGATCGGACCAAAATGCAGGCGAGAGAGTTGGTGAGGCCACAGCCCCGCGGAGGGAACGCTTTGAGACAGTTCATTCATCAGTCTCTCAGAGAGCAAAGCACAGCTGGATATCCAGGATAAAAGCCGTTCAGGAAATTAATTTGTGGGGAGTTGCAGAAATGTTATGACATTTTGATAGGAAGCCTGTGCAGGAAGGTGATCATTTGTCTAGTGGTGGCCTGAGTAATAGGAGGATCCATGGAGCTGCATGGAAACACATACTGTTATCTGTCAGAGGAAGCTTTTGGTTTCAGAGAAACCTTTTTAATAGAGACTTTGAGAGACTGACTCACTCCGTGAATCTCATTGGTGAAATACTTTTGCGGTAGCCATGGCAACAGTAAGCAGCACACTACAGTTCTCATCAATATGTAACAAGACAGGTACTAGCGGAATGTAGGAGGTAAGTGTATTGGTCAAGTCATCAATATTTGAGTGGAATCTGGATTCGTTCTTGTCATTGTTTAGAGGTCACAATTAGGGATGCCGACCTGCTAATGGAGATGTAAGGGAGAATGACATCTTTCAAGTGGCACTTACAAGTTCTCAACACACCATGCCTCTGTAATTATCATGCCCACGGTGTCAGGTGGAGCACAATGGCATGGAATGACATGCAGGACAAAATGGCCTTGATCAAGAGGAAGTAGGAAGGTACAGTACTTACCTCTGCATTATTCTGACAATTCTGATGTTAGCCCCTTTGTGCCACACACAAGTTCCCTCCCCTTCAGCAAACACTGGAACTCTATTTCTAGTTGGAAGAAAAAAAAGAAACAGATACTCTAGGAAATACAAATTTGGGTGACGGAACATGGAAACTGTAGATTACCGTATATGCCAGCTGCTAAACTGATCCACCTTTGTGGATCACTAACAATGGGAAGAAACAACACGTACCAACGTCTCTTCTCTTTTTTATTCTATTCTTTCCTGTCCATCCACTGCTCTCACTCAGTGACAGACAGTAAAGGACACACTATGTCCTGCAAGAGAGCATGAAATCAAACTTGGAGAGAAGAGGAAGTCTCCAATGGCTCTACAACCACCTACAGGAGACACTCATGTCATTAGAACATAAACAAGCCAAACATTTCAACAAGCGATCTGTTATCTCGGCTCAGAGACTCACTCCTACTGTACACTCTCCGGTGGATAGGTGGGAGGATTTAATGTTTAGATCAGAAACCGTAATAATCAGTCAGGATGTAGGTGGTGATCATTTGTAGGACATCCAGAGGTCTGGCTTGCTGTTTGATCAGAGTAAACCACAGATGCAGGAGTCAGAACACACACAAGACACAGAGGACACAGATGCAGGGAAGAATAAACTATCTTTAGCATTTTTCACATTGCATCTGCTCAGAAAAATACACGGTATTATGTTTACTTCTCAGTTTGAGCCCTCTCAGTAAAGCAGTGTGTGTCAGCTAGTTTGGAGCTGATCCTCAAGAGACGCAAATCTAGCCTGTTACTTTTCAATGAGCAATCATGGGCAGTCTGTGAATTGGAATTGTGGAATTGGGCACACTGTATGCTTATCTGGGATGAACAGTAAGCTAAACCATCAAGGGGAAAAGGGAGCAGGGGGAAAGGGAACTCCCCCAGGGAGGTCTGTTTCAAACTGAGCTCAACTCGCTGCTGCACCCCCACCCCCCACCCCCCCCCGGCCCTCCAGTCATGTATGAATAGAGTAGCAGCTGGCACAGCAGACACACACACGCCTGGCACTGAGGGGGCAAAGACCTCGAAAAGTTGAGGGAGCTCAAGTCATTTGCAACCTTAACCATCCACCGTGCTTCACTGGAAGCTATAATCATGAGCAGCGTTTGAGTTTGTTCCATAAGCCAGAAACTGTTGAAGCAATTGTTTTCCTTTCCTGGAGGAGACGAGCTCCTTATGAACACTGTTTTCATAGTCAAAGTGGAAGAGGTTAGGAGTTTGTCTCCAGAACAATCTATTGTAATGATTGAAGCACTTGGGGTCTTTGAGAGAGAACTACCCTCAGCACAATGCAGCCAGGTGTGAATACAGAATGTCGGTGCTGATGTATTGACAATCCGCTCAGAAAAGACAGGGTGCATACATTACTGGAGAAAGAGCCAGGGTCATCATGCTCTGTTGCAGAGAAAATGACTGTAAATCGTCGCAAACAAAAGAGTGAACTCGCTTTGCCTCTCTAATGGTACAAATCACAGAGAATAGCTGACACAGTTCCCAAAGGAAATAAGAGGCTCCATCAATTACTGGTGTCCTCTTTACCTGAATACAGCTTGTCTAAGGGCCAGTCCATCTCTCTCTTCTAGATTGTTCTGCCTCGGCACTGTGACATTTAGTATGCTGTACATGGTTTATACCATATTTGTGTTATGGAGACAGGCTTTTTGGAAGGATGTGGTCATATCTCTGTCAGGGTGATGCAACTCAAGCTCAGAATGCAAGTTAGTACATTTCCAGCTCATGAAACGCTCTGGTTCCATGCTAACTGACTGCTCTGCATACAACCCTTTTCACATGTGACACATTGGCTTCCATCTCATTCAGCCAATTTGACTTACCTTGGCCTCCTATCCAGAGAAATTCTACACAATGATCACCGACAATATGGGTATATTAGACACAATACAAAGTATGTAAACACATCGTTATAACTCCAGCCAATGTTAAACTAGCATTGCTGTCCACCATAATTCAGTTCACCACAATTCAGTTCTTCTGAGCACACCATGCTTGTTCATGGATAATTTGCTCCCCTAAAGAATGCAGCGTCATGGGTGAGTCAAAATGATGACCAAAACGTGGAATACTGCAGTCCTGAGATAACCCACATCCTGCCAAAATACAGATCAATAGATAGGCAAATTCACAACAGTTCCTCATTGTTAGATGATTGATTGACATGGCCTTTAAAGGCCTCCAAGCATGCCAAACTGCAGAAAAAGATGAGATTAGATTTTGGAAATGTGTGTGTGTGTAGGTACAGGAGATACGATCTGATTGGTTCTCCTGTATGATGACAAGGTCATGCTGTTATCACCTTACCATCCGCTGCAAGCCCTGTCTGTTAACATTTGTTTCCATGACAACAGGGGAAAGTTAAAAAAGCAGTTTTTGCTATTGTCAGGTGTACATTACCTGCATACAGACAGACTAGCTAACAGAAAAGCCTTCACACACGAGAGGGAGAGACACTAGGCATGTCTGAGTCTGTTTGAGATCTGATAAACCATATTTGTGTCAGATATATTTCTGATTTATATACATAGATTTTATTTTATTATTATTACAAAGGGCTACCTATAAAACGATGTATATGTTTATATTTGTCTTTCTTTTTTGTGTGGAAAATTTCATAAAATAAACAACATAACTTCAGTGTTCAAACCTGTAACCAAACCTTTCAAACCTTTTTATTAGTATCTTGGAACATTATGTAAGCATTACACAATCAAACAGACGAACTAAACGGCCATGCTTGTGTTAAGTGATTGGACCAGGCACGTCAGACTACAGTTGTTTCAGTTTGTGTTGATATCTAGAGGATTAGCGGCCCATATGGCTCTCCGTCAGAGCAGATAACCTGGCCACAGGGACACCCACCAGTGAGCGACCTGCACTCACGCACACAGTCACCAGCATACTGCACGTCTGTGTGGATCTCAGGGAGACTAACACTAACGTGGTAGATCCATGTGGCCTCCTCTCACTGCTCTGCCTTTGTCTCAACTCTTATTTAGTCACACACATGCACACGTCAACCTCCAGACATACATTCTCACACCTTCCCACTCGCTCTCTCTGGAAACAGCCATGAAATGCTCAGTAAATATTGCCAAATATTATATGTCTCTCTTGCTGTCACATGCACACACACGTGCACACAGCTGCTGTTTAATCCCATATTCCACTTCCTTGTCTGTCCCTACAATGGTGACATGACCTGGGCTTGCAGCCAGTAATGTTTTGGACCGGGACCAGAATAGAGGATTTACTGTATTTGTGCATCTGAATCTCTTACAAGGATGATGGCAGCCTTTAGATCCTGACCTATATGAGAGGAACGCCATGGAAACAATCACAAAAATCATTAACAAATGTTTTCCTAATCAAGTCGTTTTTAATTAAGTAATATTTCTCTTAAATTAACATCTGTGTCCAATATATTAATCTAGTCAAATGTATTCAGATGCATCTCAATACATTAATATATGTAAAAAGTGCTCCAAGTATATAACCTTTCTGTCGTTTATTCTACTTCTTTAAATCAGATTTCCTAAATACAGCTTGCTTGTTCCAAGAAAACCTTTATCCCTTTCTCTGCTTCGGTGTGGCAACATTAGGAACTTCCAATTAGGTTTTTAGCAGCTGTCTGTATGTTGTATGCTACAGATATTAGCCTTTTTGGGCATTTGTGTGTGTGTACACAGACAGAATGTGTGTGCGTGTACACAGAGAGAATGTGTGTGTGTGTGTGTACACAAAGAGAATGTGTGTGTAAAGCCAGTGAGTCATGTTCTTGATGCTTGGTGCCATTCCCCCGCATGTGTTCCGAGTACCTGGTGTGAACATTGGAAACGTTAAAATGAACGAAGGACAGATTAAGACATGTCATCCTCCCTTTCAAGTCCTGTTGTGATACAATTCTTACTAGCAAGAGCAAACTTAGCTGGGGAGGGAGATGATCAAGCTAGCAGTGAGCGCCTCACACTATATACAGCAATATGTGTTAACACTTAACAAGGACACTTGGTCTATTTATTCAGACACGTAGCTAGTAGTGTTAGATTGCTAAACTTCAACAAACTCACTAAGGTAACTGACAGCAATGCAGGGTAGAATGCAAAGAAGCACTGTAACTTGAACATGAACTACAATGTAAGTAACACATGTAACCCTGTGAGTTACCGTAGCTGGGGTAACTAAACAGCCATGTCCCTGTGAGTAGTGAGCTGTCTGTCTGGTGAAAGTGAGTATGTATAATCATCTGCATATCCTCTCCCCATCTCTGCTCTGCTTAGGGACAGTTGTGTAGCGGACAACAGGTCTCTAGGTGGTGTATCATTTAACAGCATCCTCTCCTAAAAACACCTTCAAGACCTTCACCTTCACCTCTGAAGAGAGATTGGGAGAATCAACTCAGTATTCCTTACCAGGGTGAGGGTAAGAATGAATGTAGAGCCTGAGAACTTGGTTCCCTGTCACCCCCGAGCGTGATAACCTCCTCAAATGTATCAGTGAGCTCCAGCTGCCTACAGAGCAATGTTATCATTCCTCAGCCATGCTCAGCTTCCAGCCCCTCCCTCCAGCCCCTCCCTCCTTTATTGTTACCCCCCCCTCCCAGACACACCGTGCAAACACAAATGCATTTAAATGCTCAAGATATTGTTCCCGCCTGATATCGGTGAGCGGACAAACAAAAACTGATTGGAATGCTTGCAAGCTGCGAGCAGGAAATGACATGTTGGTTTGTTTTGATTCCACTGTTCTGATTCCATCCCAGTCGTCTGAGTTAGGCTTCTCCTCCTCTCCTCGCCGTTCCTTTATGATCGTCTCCTCACTCTTACACATCTTTCCTTTCTTCTTTTGCCCCGTCAGGGTCCCTCTTCTATTCTCCTCTCCAATCCTTTTGATTCATAAACCTGGATGAATAATTCTGTAGATTTTTTATGTTTCTTCTTTTTTTTCTACCAGACTAGACAGTCCCCTCCATGAATCCAAAACTTAGAACGGCGATATTGTTTTGTTTGCACGATGATTGTGCAGCTGTTGACAAGCAGATACAGAAACGTGTAGCAGAGGCATTCAGAGAAAGATGATCAGTGTCTGTCATGTTCTGCTGTCTTATCTCCTCTGAACGGGCTTCAGCCTATTGTGTTCCTCGACAGGATTACCAGTTGGCCATCATAATGGGGTAGAATTTGAATCCAGACAAGTTCTTGATTAGTTTCACAAAAGGTCACAATATATCTTCCTCTCCGAGAGGTTTGTGAGTTTCTGTGAGTTTGATTTCTCATTGGGGGATGCGAGAATGGCCTTTCAGTGCAGAATGTGAGACCCAAATGACAGGGTGAAGGCATACCTACATTAAAGATGTTCTACATGGACAACATAGCAGAAAAGCGATGCCAGAGAAAAGCTTTATTCACATGTTTGTAACTACCTGTAAAGAAAGGAAATAGTCTGACACAATGTGGAGTTATAGCATCCTGCAGCGCAAACGTTTTTCTTAAAACAGTCCTTGGTAGTTTTGCTCTGAAATTAACTTTAAATATAATAATTCAATTACAGTCCAAAATACAATCGCAATGTACATGCTGTTTAAGTGGAAGGCAACATGCACAATTTAAAACCCATTTAGCAGTTTGATCCTGATACTTAAAGTACTTGCAATAATGCTCTCCACCCACATAGCTCCTTAATCCAGCTGCTATACTCATATTGAAGAGCCAGTTGAAGACAGACATACTGTGCTTGCTAACCATGGCAACAGGTCTGGGGAGACTGAGGAGACGTGGACTAAATATAGAATCAATTCAGATTGTGGGTGAATTAGCTAGCTGGCTTCCAAACGTCTCTCAACAGGGAAAATGTGCTAAGTTGTTTTAAAGCTACAGTAGGTGTTTTGACCAGGGGCCAGAGGGAGTGTCTCCCAGCAGTAGGCAGGCAGCACGTTCATGTGTTTTGGGGGAGTGGCTTTGAAGGGTGGCAGGGAAGACAAAATTGATAGGTTTTCTCAAAACTTTTGGATCCTACCTTTAACTATGCATTTATGATGGTCTATTCATGTTTGCTTGCTTGTATGTATGGGACCTTGGTACTCCACCATCTAAAGTGTCTCCTCTGACTGAAAGAGAGCTTGATAACACATGAAGAAGAAATAAACAACCTCTTTAAAATCCATTCCAAGATCAAAGCCTGACAACTGCTCCTACATTAAATGTAAACAGTGATTGATAGGTTTACAGCCCAACTCAGCAACACTAGACTTTAAAAATGACAGGGAGCTCTCTTAACCATATATACTGTATATGTACTTGTGTCTCAGAGATTAATTCCTAAACGAGTAAACCAACCATTCCCAAATGTATATGACTGTCCATTCATGCCATGCTAATATAACTGTACACTGTACACCAAACCACTGTACACTGTACCAAACCACTGTACACTGTACACCAAACCACTGTACACTGTACACCAAACCAGATGGAAGTCCCCTCAAAGCTTGTTGGGATGCTTTCCTCATTCCCACAGTGCCCTCTACCTGTCCCCCTGAAATACTGTCGGTACAGGCTGAGGAAGACTAAAGAACCCTAGAACACGTGTGCATGTGTCTCACATTTACGTTCGCAGGTAAGTCAAGAAATAAAATTACGATGCAAAACAACCATACATCCTGCTTCATTTGAAATTTCCTTCATTGGGAGCAAGTACAACTTGTTATAGACTATAAGAAGATTCCAAAAACGTCAAGATCAGCTGCTATGGGTATTCACCTCTGCAAGTCCAACTGTGTGCAATCTCTCACAGGCCCACCAACAAGAGACAACATTCCAACGTGACATCTGAGGCACTTAACAATTCCCTCAAAACATCCCATCAGCACTGGTCATGGCTGTAATATTTTGAGCTTGGAAACCCAAGACTGGTTCAGGAAGGAGGACTGTAGATTGTTAACTGATACTTTATTCCACATGATACAATACATCTTGTAATATTTGATTTGGCGTATGGTTGTGCTCGCAGCGTCTCCCTGCCGCACCCAACGGAGACACCGTCTCCTGAGACACCGTCTCGACATCCGGGCAGAGAGCAGCGACCGCATTCCCCCTGAGAAAGAAAAAGAAGAACCAGACAAAGGGAGGAGGCCGGGGAGGTGGAGGCCGCAGGAGACCGAGAGCATCTGTGTTGCACAAGCAACGCAGGAGCCGGGATCCCTGCTTTATACCCCGCCCTATTAGGAGGGTGTGCCTTGACACGTGATGACGATTGCTAGTCGCGCTAGGTCTCGCGTCCTCCTGCATGAACCTGCTTCGCTTGTTTTTGAAGGTTAAACATTTCACATTGACGGTTGCGCTATGCTCAACTTGGTGCAGCTCTTCCTGAAGTCCACAACCAAAGATGAGCCCAATGAGGGTGGTGACGTCCACAAACTTCAAGAGTTGACTGGAGACGGATGACAGACGGATGACTGGAGGTGCAACTGTGGGTGTACAGGGAGAAGAGCAGAGGAGAACGGACACAGCCCTGAGGAGATCTGGTGCTTATGGACCGGGAGTCAAAGACTTGTGTACCCAGCTTAACACATTGCTTCCTGTCAGACAGGAAGCAGGTGGAATCAGACACGTTCAGCTGGGAGAGCTTGTCCTGAAGCAGGGCGGGGATGATGGTATTGAAGGCAGAGCTGAAGTCCACAAACAGGATCCTGGCGTAGGATGCTGGGGAGTCCAGGTGCTGTAGGGTGAAGTGGAGGGCCATGTTAACTGCGTCGTCCACAGACCTGTTGGCTCTGTAGGCAAACTGCATGGGGTCCAGGAGGGGGTCTGCGATGGATTTGAGGTGTGCCAGCACCAGGCGCTCGAAAGACTTCATTACCACAGAGGTCAGGGCGACGGGTCTGTAGTCATTATGTCCTGTTGGCCTTGGCTTTTTAGGCACTGGGATGATGGTGGAGGACTTGAGACATGCTGGCACATGGCATGTCCCCAGGGAGGTGTTAAATATGTAGGTAAACACCGGAGACAGCTTGTCTGCACAGTGCTTGGGGGTGGCAGGGGAGACAGCGTCCAGCCCAGCTGCTTTGCGTGGGTTCTGCCTCTTGAATAGTCTGTTAACTTCATCCTCCTGAATGGAGAGCGTCGTCACTGAGTCTATAAGGGGCATGGGTAGCTACTGCACTATCTATAATTCCAGAAATCACACCAGAAAATTGCTTTTGAGTCAATTGTCCAACCACTTTTGGTCCCTTAAAAAGAGGCTACATGTTAAAGAGCTGTAACTCCAAAACCCTGCCTTCTATTATGGATGTGAATACCCTGCGAATTGAATCTGAGAGACTACACTTTAAGCTTATATTCATTATGTAACTGTGACTCGAATATGTTTTGGTAAACAGCCAAAATAACAAAACAGTGTGGACACTGACATTGTTTTGTTATTTTGGCTGTTTACCAAAACATATTCAAGTCACAGTTACATAATAGATATATATGTATATGCTATGCACCTTACTGTACAAGAAGTGTTCAACATTATGCACTATAGAAACTCCCCTTGCTTAATCCACTATACAACAGTTCAAGGATGTAATTTTGATATCGCAATTGTTTCTGATAATTTGAGCTTCATGTAATATTGATGTTATTATGTTTGACTCAAAATAAGATGATCGGTAGGCCTACTATTTACTTAGTCTACCTCAATTCTGACTTGCTTGCCGACACCTGGACTTCTGTGTGTGCGCTGCAGTAACTATTAGCAAGCACAGGGTTTTCAGATATAAACGGATTTAATTTTACGAGCGTTGATTTGGATACTGCGTTTCATTTTTTAGGTATTAACTATCTAAATGAATACACTGACTAATAGTAAATTGTTAAAACTCAAACTTTAGATTTTACTGGGGCACATACGACATGAACACACTTTCAGAAATGGCTCAACAAAATTATCATAGTCATACAAATGGAGAGAATAAACTCACTCAAATATAAAGCAGCCAATAGATTTTTTACGATATGGGATCCTATCATTGACTATCTCAAAGATAATTGTTAATTATATTCTGTAGTGATGTAACCCTGTATTCTTGAGATGCTTGACTAGTATGTACCATAGATATCTGTCTAGCAGCTTGTCTTTCTCTTTTGTATGTTTTTATTTGTATATTATATTGTACTGAATATAAATATGCAAAAATAGAAGTAAAAATTATTAATAAAACAACTTCTGAACATCAGTTTCTATTTACCCCTGACTTCTTTGTGACAGCCCATCACATGGTAAGTGTTGGTTAGCTAATTAACTGACATTACCCACATAGATATTGATCAACAGCTCCCAAGCCATAACAGTAGCTAGGAACCATGAACAGTGCCAAAGAAATTGAAGCAGAAAAAGTCCGAACTAAACTTGCCAAACCAAATAATATCTCACATTGGGTGGTGCCCGTTCCATACCTAGTGTTCTTAACAAAAGAATGCTTCATGATGGGGGGGTGTGCCCATGGCTTGGGGCTTGTTCCTTAAATAACTTACTTCTGCCAATAACACTACAGATGTAAACACATCCTTAGTCAACTTGAACAAACAGCACAAATAATCAATTGACTGACAAACAGAAGATAGGAATGGATTTAAATGAGACAGACATGGAGACGATTAGTCGTCACGGTAATGATGATGGATGATACTGATGAGCCAATCACAGATGGACACCTGGAATCAAATGAGAGTGATGGGAGAAACACACAACTATGAACACAGATGTACACACATATATTGACACATCAACGTGGCCAAAACACTAGCTCTCCTCCAACTCATCCTCCTTCTCAACACGAGAGAGAGACAGGTGGGGGGGCGAGCCGAACAGCCTCCACCATGCTCTTGTGAATATCTGATATTTATGTAGATATTTTTTTTCGACAATTGGAATGAGAGCCCATCGTGGAATAATCAAGTATAACGCATGCGTTGGGTTTGAAATATGCATGACAAATTGGCTTTGGAGAATGTGGAGCAAGCAGGGTGTCTGAGACCCATTGAAATTCCACTTATCAGAACAGAGATCGAGATAAAGAGAGAATGACACAAACACAGAGACAGTGACAGACAGAAAGTGGGAGAGAGAGTGAGACTGCCAACAAAATATTAGGATTTGTATCATACAAAGTCAAATGAAACGTTTGACATTAACAAAAACTCAAGACAGATGGGGGTCACAATTTGGTTGTTTTATTTACAAATGTTATTCAACAAAATTTACCTCAATGCCATATGGTAAATATATGATAGATTTCCTCTCTGGCAACACAACAACAACAACTGCTGCTCAAACGTGAAGGCATCATTCTATTAATGAGAAAAACCAACTCCCACAATAAGCGCTCTTCAACCAACCACAAGTATTTAAATATCCTTAAATTCATTTGATCTACAATCTTTTCCCCAGTCACAAACAAGAAGGCACATTCATAAAAATTACGAGATAATCTTATAGTTTAACATAGGCGACCTGACTAGCGTGTGGAACTGGACAGCAGAAAGGAAGCTAGAGACAGATGAGTGAGAAGAAGCAGGACTGTCTAGTCATTCTTGCACGATCCTACATGAGAAGTGATCTCTCTGGGAGATTACAATGAATCATCTTATTGGTGGGATCCGTACGTGTGTACAGCTCCATCCTAAAACGTAGACTAAAACTCGGCGGTGCATGCACGTCCCTTATACGAGTAGATTTGTAATACTTTGATATTATAAACAAGTTAACTTGGATAACTTTGATATCAATCTCACCCTCTCACACACAATGTAAAAACAAGGAATACGTTTCATGAAAGAAATTAGGGCCATTGTTATTGTCAACGCAGGTATACCGCTGAACTCGTCTCCTGGCGGTGGCCGGGCTTGTTGCCATGGCAGCAGTGACTATGGGTTGTCAGGACAGGTCTCCTCCTGGATGAGCTGCAGCCCAGGGAGGTCACATGGAGGTGGGCTGTCCAGCTGCAAGGCCAGGACAAACCAGGGTGTCAGCACGGTTACTATCAACACCTCCTCACACACACAGCCCAGACAGTCCATGTATATACAGTACATGTGGCCCAAAATGGACATGAATGCATACTCACTTTTGAAGCGCACATAGCAGGAGTTACAGTAGAGTTGTTTGTTGCGTATTCTGACCTCTGCCCCTGCTTCTGATCCTCCCAGATCGCGCAGGCAGTCAATACACTGAAGTGGTCAGGTGGGACAGAAGGGAGGGTGAGGGTGGGGGTAGGGGGAGAGGGAAAAATAAGGCTCTGTTAGATCCTGGTACTACTATCCAGCCCCTCCCCCCTGGGACAGACCTGAGCAGCAGCTGGGAGGGGAGGTACACACATGGGAGGAGCCAGTGGGTAAACATCAGCTGCTGATTGACAGGCAGGGGGACCAATCGAATGAGAAACATTGACAGCTCAAGCCTTGACAGGCAGGAAGCACAAAGAGAAAGTTCCAACCCCAAGATGGAAGAGCCCATTCAAGCATGTACCACATGTCAGAAAGCAACAAGGTATTAGACTTTATCGATTAGATAGATAGACTACATTGATCAGTTTGATTGTTTTGGCACAAATGTACAAATGTTAGTTTCAGGAACAATCGCAAAAGCGTCGTTAGACATCAGCAGAGTTATTCTGAATCAGATTTGACAGAGAATCACTCTCGGATTAGTACAGTGATGGAGGACTGTTAGCTTTGTGGCAGTCAACCACGATTAGTTTGGAAGGGACAGGCCACGAAGGATGCCAAGTACCCAACCAGTGACCGGACGGTCTGGTATGACCCATGACCTCTCACCTTAAAGCAGCCCAAATGATAACAGAGCCCGAGGGACTCGATGATCATGGCCGCTCCCTTGCCCAGCGGCGAGTCACACAACGTACAGATTTTCTTGCCACTCACTGACCTGGGTTACAGAATGTAGACTTGGTGACTAGACAGCCTCACACACAACTGCTGTACGCATGCACACACACCCTCCACACACACACACACACAATACACACAACCACACCACCATTGGTAATAAGGTATTGCTTGGAGGATAACCTTTTTCATTGGTTAAATGCATGAAGCTCGTGTTTTAACCCTTGTGCTGCCTTCGGGTCACAACGACCCATTATTCTGCTGCGACAATTTTACCCAATACAAAAACAAATAAAAAGCATTTTATTTTAACCTTCGCGCTGTGGGGCGTGTGAGACAGCCCGACGGTTAAAAGAAAATGCTTCACTTTATTTTTGTATGAGATAAAGTTGTCACAACACGTGGGGGGGGGTCACAATGGCTGAAGGTTCACAATGACCCGAAGATAACACAAGGGTTAAATGTACAGCACTAGTCGAAGCGGCAGCAGCACAGCTGGATGGTTTGAGTCTCTTTCCCCCCCAAACCCCATAAGTTCCCATCGGCACTTATTTGCGTTTCACAATGTATGCTTCATGTTTTGGCTACCCGCAATGTTTTCGGGGCAATCTCATTGTTTATGATCATTGAACTATGCACTTTTTGTAAAGCTCTCTCATGGAAGTCGCTCTGGATAAAAGCGTCTGCTAAATGAATACATGTCAATGTAAAACTAACCCTAACTCCACCCATAAGACCCACAAAACACGATCAGGTGCCAACTTGTCACAACTCCATTTTGATGTCTTTATGTGCTGGCAAAAGCATCCCTGTCCTGTGATTGGACGTTACCTGCTGCGTTGCTGCTGGGAGGGCGGGTGATGCTCAGCCGGGGGCTCGGGAGACGTGGTGGGGGAGGTGGGTGAGGTGGGGGAGGCGGAGCGCTGGGACCAGGAGGACGAGGGGTTCCCTCCGCCCGCTCGCAGGGAGCTCATGGAGTAGGAAGAGGGCAAGGTGGCTGAGCCAGGCCGAGCCCAGCCCCCAGACCCCGCTCCTCCGCCGCCGCCGGCTGACATGGCGGAGTGGGGCCGGCTGTAGTTGGGGATGGAGGAGGTGCTTCCTGGGGTCCAGGAGGAGCGCCAGGAGGAGCGGGGCGCGTCCAGGTTGTCCAGGGAATCGCCTCTGAGGTGTCAAAACAGAGCAGATATGAATGCTAGGTGGATTTAAAAGCCGATTTAAAAGGGGAACTGAAACTAGATTCTCCTTTGAACTCAACTTTTCAGAGGGATCTTTGCTATCCTTAGAGCAATTTATCTCTGGAACACACAGTCCCCCTAATCCCACCCAGACCTCCCAGGCCAGCAGTGGTTTGGCTGTACCCCAGGACGTGTACCTGCGGATGGGGCCAGCCAGGTCAATAGGCTCCTTGCTGGCGGTGGTGCTGGTGGATCTCTGGCGGATCCAGCTGTTGTCAGTCAGGAGCTGGGTCTTTTTCTTCATCTCCCGCAGAATCTGCTGTCGCTCGGCCTCCGCCTGAGACAGGCTGTCCCCTTTCTTCCCCCATGAGGCCTCAGCCAGCCCACTGCTGGTCACTGCAGCCGATGAGAGAAGAGGAAAATAGCCAATGAAACGGATGGGACAGTTGCTGTGGCCAATGAGAAGAGAGGACGTTTAATCGTTTCCTGTGTTGGAGCCTCTGGATGCAGAGGTGAGAGATTAGATTTGGAGTGAAGAAGAGTAGGGGGACTTTCAATTTAGAAATACATCATTCGGAACACAATGACAAATAGATTCTGGCGACTGATTAGAAAGCAAGCCATTTCATTGAAAGTGAGAGCGACCACTTCGATCGAACCATTGATCCATCCAGGTTCAATCAGGACACAGCCCACAGGTCAATTTGACAAACGGCATAGCGGGCTGACTGATTGGTTGATGGGTCCTGTATTGACCAAGAACGGAAGGAGGGGGGGACGGGGGTTGCGGGGGGGTCTCGGGAGCCCCAGGGGGGCGCGGAGCCAACCTCTCTCTGGCTCCCTGTATCTCATGGCGTTGAGGATGTCCCTCCTCTCCAGCTCCAGCTGGGACGCGGTCCTCTGGCCCTGGGCCTTCCTGTCCTGCTGGCGCCTCAGCTCCTCCTCCAGCAGCCTCTGGGCCATCCCCCCCGGACGACCCGAGCGGCCTGGGACAGCCCCGACACCAACACACTCTTCAACACTGAGCTACGTTACCCAGATACACACACACTCGCACGGTACCATAGCCAACACGGGCCTCTCTTGTTCACACACATGCCCTTTCTTTCTTTCTCTTTACAATTGATCACAGCAGAGGAAGGGTAGAAATTGATGTTGTCATAGAAACAGGCTGACCTCTAGAATCGGCATGGTCCACATCGTCCAGGTGGGGTGTAGATTTGGACTTCACCCTGTCAACATCACAAACACTGACTCCTTTAATAATGTATTATCACAATTTATGCATGCAAATTCAATTGAATACCCATACACACATTACATTTTCTGTATATAGAAATATACACAATACAATCTTCATCTAAAATGCTAGACTATATGAAAGAGCATTACGATGCATGTTGGGGTTATGGTAACTCGAGTGGTTTAGACTGGCATGGTTTAGAATGACAAACAGCGGCAGTGTGTGTGTGTAGAAAAAGACACACACATACACAGACACACACTGACCTGTCAGCCATGGACAGCTCAGGCTGGACCTTGGCATATTCATAGGAGTCACCTCCCCTGTGACGCAGCCAAAGCAGGATGCAGACAAGCACATGATGCAGACAGGACAGGCACACACACAGTATTAGACATTAGTGAAGGCAAGCAGGGAAGACACACAGGCGATCCATGCAGGCAGACAGAGCGATTGTGAGTGTTACATACTGCGACCCAGACAACTGGGTCAGTTAGGAGATGAAAGACTACTATGAGTAGATGGGTTAGAAGTGTCGACAGTGATTGACGGGGTGAGTCTCTGCTGAAACTAATGGTGTCGCGCTGACCTCTGGTTCTCCTGGTCCCTCTCCCTGTCTTTGCGCTGCTGTTCCTCCTGACGCCTCGTCTCCTCCTCCCTCTCCTCCTGCCTCTTCCTCTGCCACCTCAGCTCCTCCTCCTCCCTCCTCCTCCTCTCCTCCTCCTCCTCCTGTTCTCGTCTCTTCCTTTCCTCCTGCAGGCGCTCCAGCTCTCTCTCCTCCTCCTCCCTCTTCCTCCTCTCCTCCTCCTGCCTCCTCTGCTCCTGCTCCTCCAGCCTGCTCCTCTCCTCCTCCAGAGCCAGTGCCTCCTCCTGCTCCTCCCAGGGGGGAGTCGTCTGGCTGAGGGGGGAGAGGGGAGAGTGAGGGCGGATGCTCCTGTTGTTCTCCACCTCCAGACTCATCTGTGCCTAGAGGGGAGGAAGGAGAGAGGCAGAGGTAGAGAGACCAGGGGGTGGGAGCGAGAGGGGAGAACATGGGAGGGGGAGCACCAGGAAAGGGGGAGACCAGGGGGGAGGAGAAGACCAGTCGAGATGAGTGAGGGACAGAGAGAGAGAGAGAGAGAGAGAGAGGGAGAGAGAGAGAGAGAGAGAGAGAGAGAGAGAGAGAGTGGGGGGAAAGAAAGACAGAAAAAGGTGGATTGGAAGTGTGAAACACATCTTGACAGTCTTGTCAATGTGATTTCATGGCGTGATATCCAGTTCTCTCTCTGGCTGGAGGTTGAAATGTGTAAATATCCTTGACACATCTCAAGTAAATTCAATCCTAGCACAGATGGGGACAGGTGACATGATACAACGATATCGTGGCCCCTTGAACAATCACTTCCAACGTGTGCCTTGGGGGCGGACCTCCAGGTTGAATGTACAGTAGGTCAATCATCCTTTCAATTCAGCATCACTGTACCATAATATAAGACAATTCTCAATTCTGCTGTCATCTGCCCTAGAAATGGAAATATGGGTGTGTGTGCCGAGCGTTGGTATGGCGTCTAGTGGAAGTGTGTGTGGGTGCTGTGCGCTGTGTGTGTGGGTGCTGTGCGCTGTGTGTGTGGGGGCCTCTCACCTCCTGCTGATGTGTGCTGCCCTGATTCACAGCATCTTGCTGGGCCCTACGCCATTCCTCTTCCAGCTTCTCCTGGTCTCGTTTATACTTCTCCTGCACACACACAGGCACAGGCACACACACACACACACACACACACACACATACACACACACACACATTAGAGGTTTGACAGACTATTCTGTAGCTTATGCTAGAATCCTGGCATGCAGCAGTGTGAAGATGTTCAGACAGCAGCAGTAGTGGGGTTGGTAATGTGACTCTCTGACGCATGAAACATAGACAGCTCCAGGCAGGGCCCATCTGCTCGAGTTAAAACACATAGACACATCTTCAAGGAGTGTGTGTGTGTGTGTGTGTGTGTGTGCCTTGTTAGGACATAAGACCTTTTAGGTCTATCACATAGACACATCTTCAAGGAGTGTGTGTGTGTGTGTGCCTTGTTAGGACATAAGACCTTTTAGGTCTATCACACAGGAAGTAGAGAAAAGTAGCTTGACATATTTTGTCATTTTCTTCGCTTCTTGTATTATTTTGTTATTATTTATTGATTATTAATGTATTTATTTTTAATATTAGATGTCATTCATCGGAGGCCTTAATTAAAAAATAGCCACTTAAAAAGAGCCAGTGGCCCCTCTTGAATGTTCTGAGCTGTGGTGTGCGAGTGCGTGAGCCCCGGTCCGTTGGCAGCGGTACCTGCAGGAGGAGCTCCTGTTCCTTCTGCCACTTCTCCTGCCTCCTGCGCTCCTCCTCGGGGTCCCAGGACCAGCGGCTGGAGGGCGGGGCGATGGAGGGGACAGCCAGCTGGACGGAGGAGGGGAGAAAAAATGAATATGCCATTCAATCACGGAAGTGTACATCCACACCCGATTACGTCCACGACCGTGACCGCCTTCGACGGGATGAGACGCACACGCATCGTTGTTCAAGCGAGCGGACTAGGCTTCACCGAAGACAACCTCAGTTGTTTAACTCGATGCGATGCCGAACGACTCTGGGTTTGAGGAATGTCTCTTTCCTGTACTTAAGGGTGATTGGTCGGTCGGGAGCTAATAGCTCTGGTCGGCAGCAGCGGTGAACATGATAAACATGTCACTCTCAGCGGGGGGGCTCTGTATGGCCTGGGGGGGGGGCTCGTCTTCCGAGCTAACTTTACAACACTCCTCTTTAAGCCAGCTTTGACCTTTGTCAGGGAAATATCAACAAAGCGTTGGAGGACGAGGTACTCGAGCAGGAGTTGGATACTCACATCGGATATTGCAGACTCGGATCCTCCTTTGAACAGAAAACAGGATGTCAACAAAACCAGCGCCAGCATGTACCTTCATCTCGGGGACAGATCGGCGACGGACAGGTTGAAACACAGATGCCGTTCACACACACGCACACACACTGACATCATGGCTTGTTGGAAGTAAATCATTCAATAGGCAACACAGAAGTAGGCACAACATGCCAACACACAACCAAAACAGATGCGTTCAGAAGAGGGCACACGTGCAGAACAGCAGGCAATCAGACAAACACAACGCCGGAGCGGAATCTGAGAGCGCAGCATGTGTGGGAAGGTGGCGAGGGGCCGTCGCACACCTCACTCCACACAACAACCACCTCAGACAGAATCAGGGATTTGGGGTTCAGCTGGCATGGCCCATGACTTGCTGGCAGGCCTCTGACTGACGGTGCCTCTACATTAGACGTCATCGCTATAGAGACTGTGTTTGACACTACACAGTATTGACACAGACTTCATAATAATAATAATCGATAACGTTATTCCGACTCGTTTTGTACTTATTTACATTGTTGAAAAGGACTGGGGATGTATTGACCTTAACGTCGTTATCAGCTAAATGGCTGCCTGGCAACGGGGATGACAGTATTCTCAGCTGCCATCTAATGCGTCTGAGAGGGGACTATATGCTTCAGGGGGCTTCATGTCAGAGAGCCAGGGCCCAGCCGCTGAGGAGAGGTGTCACAGATCGCAGCACAATTTCAGCCACACAGTTTACCACAGAGATAGACCAGAGCACTGACGCTTGGAGCCGCGCAGCCTGGGGTGGCAGAGACGAGGAGGAGGAGGAGGAGGAGGAGAAGGAGGAGAGCATACAGAGGTTACTCCAACGCCGGTACAGTACACGGAACCCGACAGACAGAGGCAGCCCCGAGGCCAGCAGCCTCTGTAAGCCGTGTGCATACAGGTCCTCATCTCAACCCTCCTCTCGTGCGTCACGGTTCGTTGATCTGCTCTACCTCACCGTGGGGGGGGGGAGTGGGGGGGTTGACCCACCACATCAACGAACCGTTATCTTGAGCTGAGGTTGTGATGAAAACTTGTATACACAACAATCTTTTGAACACAGCAACAGGACAGGCTGGAAAAAGAGTGATGATGGAAGCACAGACAGAGGAGGCCAAACACATCCCTCCACCAATCACCAATCACCTGGAGACGGTTGAGGTTCTTTTTGGGGGGTTTTACCTTGTTCAAAAAACTCTGATCTCCGTTTTAAGTTTTTCAAAGAAATGGGTTCTGACTCTACGTGTGAGATGGTGAAGAGAAGAGGATAGGAGAAGGAGAGGTTAACACAGGAAGAGAACACTCCTCACAGAGCTTACAACTTCAGAACACCCCAGAGGTGGAAACATGTTCCATCAGAATCATTTCACACAATTCTTGGAAATAAGACTTAAGGTCTCTCTTATTATTTCAAAATATGACATTCCACACTACCATCAAAACGCCAACCCTCAATACCCAGATCAAACCCAACGTCCGTTTTCAAAGCTCCCTGACAGTTAACAGGGTATTTGACAGCCTATGATGTTGGTTGAGGTTAGTTTTTGATCTTGCTATGCTCTTTACCTTTGTTCCTCAGGGTCACTGGGTTGTCACGGAAACCGCCATTAACTCCATTGGAGGCCATGTCCTGATGGGGCAGAGCAGCACACCGAAGATGAACAGTGCATTCAAATGAACCACTACAAACGGCTACCACACACACTACAACCAAGGCCTCTTTGACCGCTTTGAATCTGTAGATAGCCGAGTGTCACTCACAATGGTCGGGTGGCTGGGGACCTCCTTGATGTTCTGGGTGGATGTTGAGGAGGTGAAGTCCAGACTGGTGGTGTTGACGGTGGTTCTGTCGGGGCCACCTACAAGTGTTGGATGATCCATACTGGTCAGATTGATGACCTTATGGCTTTTAAACGGCAGGGAAGTATGGTCTCTGTCCCAGTCTGCGTGTCCCGGACGTACGGCAAAAAGAGTGGTGTGTGTGTGTGTGTGTGTGACAGAGAGAGAGAGAGAGCAGAGAGAGAGAGGGAGAGAGAGCAGAGATCATTTGAGACGGAAAGAGAACAGAGGGAGGTGGAGAGCGAGAGAGAGAGACGGCATGTTTCGTAGGCGTGTGGTTTGAGTGTGTGCGAGAGAGCACAGTATTAGGCAGAGTACATGGTTCCTGTACGACCGCAGTGCATAGTTTTAGAGTGGTTAAGCCGGAAGATGAGGGGGGGTTATGGTTCTGTTTGTTACTCTAGAGGACAGAGAAGGACAGAGGAACCACCTTCCACAGCCATGCAAGACTAAACACTGTTGCTGAAACACGTGCCCCAGCTTCACCCTCTAGTCCACAAGGTTGCTGGGTACTTCTATTTTTGGTCAATTTATTCAAAACTTGAAAAGGTACAGACAGGTTTACTGCTGAGTGAATAGGGATGAACGCGTTAATTTGTGTTTGGGTGAAGTAGCATTGATACAACATTGGGTAATGTTGGTGAGCTGAAGGATTATATGACCCTGGGTTAGTTCTCCTCGTGGTACACTCTCTATGAAGACACACAGAAGAACAGGCACACAACTGAACACACACACAGAGGAATAGACACACAGAGAAGAACTGACACACACACACACACAACTGAACAAACACACAGAGGAACAGACACACACACACACACACACACAGTGGCACTGACACACAGATCAACAGTACATGTACAGACAAACAGAGGCGTGAATTAAGAGGAGATAGAAAAGAGATGGGAAGTGAAAGAAAGAGAGGCATCACAGAGACCCAGAATAGCTACTGGACTCCCGGGAGAGACAAAACAACTAGAGAGATAATCAGTTGGTCATTAAACTGTCTTGGGGACATTTAGGTAACAACTCCACAACAGTTTACCGACCAATCCAAAGGTGTCACAACATCTTAACGAGCTGGCAACGATAAACAAAACTGGCACTCTTGGAAAAACAACATTTAAGTGACTCTCAATCTTTCATTTCTCCCTCCCTATCTCTCGCCCCCAACACACACACACACACACACACACACTACCCCTTCTCTGTCTCTCTCTCTCCCTCTGTCTCACACACACACACACACACACGCCTCCCCCCTACTCACGGTTCTTGCCGTGGCGTCGTAGGTCCAACACCAGGCTGCCCTGCTGCAGGGCGTCCTCCAGGCTGCCCTTCCACTCAGGGTAGCTCATGTCTGACACCTTGTGGCCGCTCACCGCCAGCACCTCGTCGCCCACCTGCAGCTGGCACTGCTCCGCTGGGCTGCCTGTGGAGCACAGAGGGCAAACCGAGGAGGGGAGGGGGGTCAGGGGTCAGGAGTCAAGGAAGGCATAGAGGTTGAGCAAAAAGACAAAGTTGATTGGCCGACAGAACGTGTCGGGGACTTCTGCACCAGGAAATACTCCGCAAAGTGGATACATTGGGCGAGTGTACATCTGGAGTCCAGTGTAGATACACACAGTGAGATAGAGACAAAGAAATCAAGATGGAGACGGGGAGAGAGACATAGCCGGAGAGAGAGAGAGAAAGAGAGAGTGACATAGATAGAAAGAGAGAAAGGCTAAGGCCCAGCAGATGTGACCCAGATAAAAAAGCTGTCCTACATTGGGCGAACATATTCTACACTGCTGCTGGCTCCTTTTGGAGAGAGATATGAGGGCTGCCATACCGAACACTGATAATCCTGCAAGATGGACCCAGGGCCTCTGTTAAAGCTTGGTGTGGATGAGGAGTTCCAAATGAGACTGGATGGAATGATGGGGGGTGAGTGGATGAGGATTATCGGAGGATGGATGAGGCCGTTACCTGTCTGGATGGATGTGATGTGGGCTCCAGTGGAGTCCCAGTCGGCATGGAAACCAAAGTCTCTGCTGCTGTTGGGCTTCTGGTTCAGACTGATGCGCATGTCGCAGAAACTCTCCTATAAACACACACAGGCACACACGTCTAGATCTCTATCATGGTTCATCCCACTCTTGTGACATTCCTCCACTATGTAGCGGTGTGTGTGTAATCCTAGCTCTCGTGTTTTCCATCGTGGACAGGCTGGGCGGACGGTGTGTGTGTGTGTGTGTGTGAGCAGGTCTGGTTGGTCCCGCTCCAGAGCTAAGGAATGGAGAAGCTTTGTTCCGTTGTATTAATCATTCATGGCTGTCAGACAAAGGGCCTGCTGTGGATCCCAAAGGCGGAGCAGTGCTGGACTGTAAACACCATGGGAAAGCTACAAGAGGTTACTACTACTGCCACGACAACTAGGTAGGTTCTACTGTGCCGTGGACAAACCGCTCACAAAATGTTCGGCTTTTGATGCCAAAGCTCCATAAATAATGATCCCATTCTGGCCGCGTGCCCCATCGCGACTCCAGGTTCTGTATGAGTGAACGACGACGACGACACGGTACCTGGTTGGTGTCCTTGGGGGGTGTGGGGCTGACTGGGACCGGAGTGGGAGACGCAGCCTTGGTCTGCGGGCCGGAGGGGTCCTTCTGGATCTGGGGAACCACAGGGGAAACACTCGGGGTGGAGGGGGTCCCACTCCTCTCCTCCTCCTCCTCTTCCTCCTCCTCCTCGTTGCTGCTCTGGGCTGAGCTGGAGCGGGCCTCGTCCTCGAAGGCGATGGCTTGGCCGTAGCGGCCGAGGACAGGGACGGAGGGTGGAGGCTTGCTGGCGGTCTCCGGCTCGCCGTTCACGCGCCTCAGAGACTCGTCCATCTGGAGGAGGGAGAGGCGTGATGTGACGAGACGTGCTGGAGGACAGACAGGCTGGCGGGAAACGTCCACATCGCTTTTCTTTAAAATTTTGTTTAAATTCTATCTCGTTTTCATTGAGCGCTCTATAAAATGTGTTCCTCTATGTTAGAAGTCAGAGAGAGTTTCAGAGTTAAAAAGCATTCCTGGGGGAAAAGTCTTGAGTAGCTGTAACCGTCTGGCTGCAGTGTCAAATAGATGATGTAACCTCAAGGCGTCTAGACTTCACCCACTTCACACTCTGACCATGTAACACACACTTAGCCACGAACAAGCGCCTCGATAATAAGCTTCAATTTGACCCCCATCACACTCTACGGCGACGGCACTAGACAGTAAGCGAAGGCCGGGACCGGCAGCTCTCTGTTGTGAATAGCAAGTAGTATAAAAACACATCTGATTCATTCATTATTCACTCAGGATGAGCCTGTGAGGTGACTACGCTGAACTCCAGGAACTGAACAGTACAGTCACAGCAGGCTAGCCTCTCCTGGCCTCTAGACAACCTTCAGCTACCTAGCTTTCTCGGCGACACGTACTGCGTGCGGGAGAGTTGTGAGAGCGGTGGTTCCTTATAAAAGCCCTGATAAGCTCAATGTTCTAATAGACACCATCTTAACTAATGAGCAGACAGGTAGACAGATTGCCTGCCTGATTGTCCTACAGATACGCAGAAAGACAGAGACACAGACAGGCAGAGCCGGCAGGTGGGACCTGGTACTCACGGTGAAGGCTCGGGGCAGGGAAGTGATCCGGGTGGACTGCGTCCCGAAGGGCCGGGCCGTGACGACTGAGGTGAGGCGGGCGCTATCCGATCTCTGGTAACTCCTGGGGAGAGAGGCGGAAACCCGAGACACCCCGGGAGGCATGTTGGAGGCAGGCTGGGGCTGCTCATCCAGAGGGCGAAAAGAGGGGGTCTCCTTGGCCTGCCTGCCCGCCCAGGGGAGCCTGGACTCGGGCGCTTTGATCAGAAGGCTGGGGGTTGGGGCAGAGGTGTCCTCCTCTGTGTCGACTGGGCCGCTGCTTATCTCCATAGTGGCCGGAAGGTTGGAAGGTTTAAAGATGGAGCTACGGCTGCTGGCCGTAGGAAGGTCCCCTGTATCCTCCTTGTGCACAGCGGGGGGCAAGATGGCCCTGTCGGGCTCCAGCCTGGCGGAAGGGGGGTCCTCCCTCGGGGGGGGCACGGAGCGAGCAGTGGGGCGGTCCTCGGCTGCGTACGGGGTGTCGACGGTGAAGCTCCTGGCGGGGAGGGTACGGGTCCGAGGAACAGGGGCCGGCTCTTCTAACACGTCCTGGTCCCGAGAGGTCAGGGAGCTGAGACGACTGCTGAGAGAACTCTTGGTGTCCCGGTTCTCTCTGGAGGTGGAGGGGGGGGTTGACAGGAAGGGTGAGGAAGAGAGAGAGATGGGGGGATGGGGGGGATGGGAGAAGAGTGAGGGATAGTATAGAGGGAGGAGTAGGGATTTTTAAAAAGGAGGGCGGAAGAGAGAGGAATCAAAGCAAGATAAAGGAGGCGAGAGGGGGAGAGGTTAAAAAGCAGATACAGGAGCGGGGGGGCGGGGGGGGGGTTGAAGGCAGAGTGGAGAGAAACAGAGAGAAAGGAGAGAGGGGAGCAGGGAGCGCACGTTCAAAGGGGTAGGAGGGAAGAGGGAAGGCACAGAAAATGAAAGAAAAGCAAAAGAAAGCGAGAGGGGGGGAGGGAGGCAGGATACGAGCCACTATTACATTACATTTTCACGCTGACAAAAGAGACAATTAGAGAGACTTGGAGATCATTCCCAGGCGGGTCACCAGTAATCTGGCCTCACTAGTCTGACTCTCACCAGGCTGCTGTACAAAACCACATCCTCATTGAACATATGAACAAAATAATAAGAACATAATAAGTATGTGCGTATCCTCTTGCCATACGTGCAAGTTCCTTGCTCTATAAGCAAGGAATTTGGCATTAAGGATAAAAACGTTGGTGTCATTCAAACACTGCATCAATAAAAGGAAGTGAATATCTGTGTGTGTGTGTCCTCACCTCCAGACGTAGTACATAGGCTAGACAGATGACTGTACCTTTTGCTAGAAGCAGCCCAGGTGCCTCCTGACTAACACTGCGTGTGTGTGTGTGTGTGGGAGTCCTCCTCACCTCTCCTCCTGCATCTCTCTGAAGGTCTTGGACCTCCTGCCGCTGCCTCCGGTCAGGGTGGACTGCTCGACCTCCTCTCTCTCCTCCTTCTTCTTCACAATGTCAGAGTTCACGCTACGCCGGCGGTTCTTCCATTTGGTGAGGTCCTGCGGAGAAACCAGCCAAGGTCAACCGGAGAGGCGGCCATCTTTAAAAAACCCTATCAAATCTGTCCATCTCTAACATGGAGGAAAGGGGGGGTTCTGGAACACTGGATGGTCAATTGCAGAATGAAGTAGATGGAGTAGGAAAGAGAGAGAGAGAAAGAGAGAGAGAGAGAGAGAGAGGGAGAGAGAGGGAGAGAGAGAGAGAGACGGAGAGAGAGAGAGGGAGAGAGCAATACATTTGAAGGTGTCCTATTTGTGTGTGTTTGGCTCCTCCCAGCTCAGGTCTCTTGTGCATTGGGGTCCATGTGTGACCTAAATGCTGCTTTAAGAATTCGTCACTTTGCACTGCAAACAGTGCAATACCACTAGCGAACACACACACACACACACAGCTATTCTACTACCAACAGGTGGATATTAACTCTGACATGTTTGCGAAAGGGAAAACTAATTTACCTGGGAACGCAAGTTTAGCAGGGTTCCTCAAAGCGATCACATCTCTTTGTCATCATTACAACTCACTGAGTCTTGGTGATTGGTGTCACCATTCAGTTCTTACATCATATTTATTGATCTTACTGCACATTTTCTCCAGATCCTCCGCCAGCCCAACCCCTAGCTAGAGGCCCAGATCCTCACCCAGCCTATCCCCTAGCTAGAGGCCCAGATCCTCACCCAGCCTATCCCCTAGCTCGAGGCCCAGATCCTCACCCAGCCTATCCCCTAGCTCGAGGCCCAGATCCTCACCCAGCCTATCCCCTAGCTCGAGGCCCAGATCCTCACCCAGCCTATCCCCTAGCTCGAGGCCCAGATTCTCACCCAGCCTATCCCCTAGCTAGAGGCCCAGATCCTCACCCAGCCCATCCCCTAGCTCGAGGCCCAGATCCTCATCCAGCCTATCCCCTAGCTAGAGGCCCAGATCCTCACCCAGCCCATCCCCTAGCTAGAGGCCCAGATCCTCACCCAGCCTATCCCCTAGCTAGAGGCCCAGATCCTCACCCAGCCTAACCCCTAGCTAGAGGCCCAGATCCTCACCCAGCCCATCCCCTAGCTCGAGGCTCAGATCCTCACCCAGCCTATCCCCTAGCTAGAGGCCCAGATCCTCCACCCAGCCTATCCCCTAGCTAGAGGCCCAGATCCTCACCCAGCCTATCCCCTAGCTAGAGGCCCAGATCCTCACCCAGCCTATCCCCTAGCTCGAGGCCCAGATCCTCACCCAGCCTATCCCCTAGCTCGAGGCCCAGATCCTCACCCAGCCTATCCCCTAGCTCGAGGCCCAGATCCTCACCCAGCCTATCCCCTAGCTCGAGGCCCAGATCCTCACCCAGCCTATCCCCTAGCTCGAGGCCCAGATCCTCACCCAGCCTATCCCCTAGCTAGAGGCCCAGATCCTCACCCAGCCCATCCCCTAGCTCGAGGCCTGTGTGGGTCTGACACCTGTATGTGTCCTCTCCGGTCCTTTCTTTTCACTAGTAGAACCACCTCTCCTTTTTCAAGTAGCCACAGGCACAAAACAAACTAGAAAAACAGCTCTCTCAACATCCACAAACTCCATAAAATTGAGTTATAGTGCCTTGATACATGGATGTCGAATCTCTAGCATGTGCATTCCTGAGCGTGTTTACATGGGAATGTCCCAGGTATTTTTTTTTCTTTTAATCTCTCGTAGTTACTACAACTAACTGCACCCTAAGAACAGCAGCAGTGCTTGAGTGTGCGTTTGTGTGTCTGTGCATGCGATACTCACATCCTGCCACTGGTCATCGCTCTCTTTCCCCTGCTCCCGGATCTTCTGCAGCTCCTCGTAGCGCACTTGTCTGAGACTGGCTGCGTCTACCGATATGTCACTCATGGATTTACTCCTGAAGACGGGGTGGACACACAGAGGAGGAGATAGGAAGCAGACCGGGGTCAATTCCGTTCCAATACTGTAACTTGGCTAACCTTAAATGAACATGAAACAGCTCCAGACTTCCTACTGTGATACTGGCCAGTTGATACGGCGTGAATTACAATGACAGCGCACTAACAATTACAATGCTTTGTGCACACAAGGCAAAGGACACTGGCGTGACGACAAAAGACGGATTAGTAAAAACAGTTTAGTAACTCGTTACCTCACCAGGTGTTAGTGTTAGGATGACACACGTACCCAAGTTAGCCACGCGTCCAATGTCCACACGAGCTCACTCAAGCAGGCAATGGAAAGCAGTTTATTCACCGGTTAGGGGACAGCGTGGTTTGCTATGGTATACTCTACTGCCGCTCCATCCCGCACATGCACACAGTGAAGCCACTCAAAAGCATTTGGGGCGTGGCTTTGTATTCATAGTCTACTCACCTGCCTCAGAGGCTATCCCTACTGCACTACTGGGTCATCCTGAGTCAGGCTATGCTGTGGCTACAGTACAACTACATCGTAATACAAGCCAGCGGGCCGTACAGTATGTTGGGGAAGGATGACCAAGCGTTATTGTTATTGTGTGCGGTGCAGCAACACTTTGTTGCTCTGTCAATAGTCCTTTGTGGAGAGCTGTCCCACCCCCCTATTTTGGCCTGGCTCCGTGCCATACAATTCACAGCTATGCTCGGTGTCAGCGTTTAACAGCCAGCCAGGGGAGAGAGAGAGCGAGTGAGAGAGAGAGAGAGAGAGAGAGAGAGAGGAGAGAGGGCGAGAGAGAGAGAGGATATGGTGAGACAGAGAGGGGGGCAGGAGTACAAAAGCAGTGGGGTGCAGCCGCAGCCGGGTGGAGCAAATGGGCACATGAAACATTCCTTGGACTGCACGTCAACTCACCCGTCACTAGCATCGGGCTTACGGAGAGCTCTAGGGAACCAGAAAGAACCATAGACAGGGCAGACCGGAGGTCAATAGAGATACTGCAAAGCACTACACAATTTCTTGATGATTACGCCGAGGTTGCACTTTTGGTAATGTTCGACTGGGTTCATTGTGGTCGCAAACTAAATGAAGCACAACCCAAAGTATGTCAGTATAATATATAAGTACAGGAAAAACTGTTTGAAGAAGCTCTGTGGTGGGGTGTTATAGAGTATTAAACAGTAGGGCCACATAGTAACGGGCCTATTCAAAGGTTCATTGAAATTAGTAGGTCACGGTTGAGCACAAGCTCCATTGCTGATACACCCAGACAGTAAAAGCCCACCAGCAAGTCAGATGGTTTGCCCTTTCATTTGAAGACGGAGTTCCAGGAGCTTATTCTTTAAAGCCTCTGTATCAACTTTCCGTGACGGCTTGAGATGTGTGTGTAAGTGAGAGTGTGAGACCGAGAGAGAGAGAGAGAGAGAGAGAGAGAGAGAGAGAGGAGAGGGAGGGAGGGGGAATCACTTTAACAACAGTCCCTTTTCTAGATTCAATGGGATGATGTCACTGGAAACTTCATCCCTCCACGTGTGAAGGATATAAACCCACATTTAAATGGACCCTGTCTGTGTGTGGTGTGTGTGTGTGTGTGTGTGTGTATGTGGGTGTGTGTGTGCACAGAAAAGGGAAAAAGTGTTTCACGATTCCCCAGATCAGCAGGCAACAACTCGTCATCCAATCCTCACTGTGCTGTGAAAAATGGAAAAACACACAAACACACAGTCTGCCACGGACCTGTTAAAGCTGGACCCTGGGAAGGCGAGCCCTGGGTTGTGTACCGACCGAGTGGCTGACAGACCTAAACCTTCCTGCACCGGCGTGCTCACAGCCCTGAGGATCCCATGGAAGTATGAGCGTCCCTAAAGTGAGTAGTATTACCACGTAGCTCCACCCCTTATGTAGGTGGCCACAGTAAAACACAGGCCACCTGGAGGCTGGAGGCGCTACAGTGCAGGTGCTTCATGTAGGTGGCTCCTGCTATGTTTAAACGAAGTCGTGTCTGTTGCACTCCATCACAACCACAATCAGTCTGGGGAAGTCTTTATTAATGCGACGGATGTTGTACAAGCAGAAAACTTCAGAAATCAAACAAAAAACAAATGCAGCTGAATCCTATATTGAAATGCCTGGTTATTAATGCGAAAGGCATTTTGGTAATTGCTATCGACAACAGTGTTCATGCAGTTTATTAATAAATAACACTTCAATGGAAATAGCAGCAGGAAGACAATAATATGACCACCAAGCAGAATTGTTTCTATCTGGGGTCTTGTATCGTTTAGGGTTTCAGAGAAATGCTACCAAAATGTTGGTTAATACTGTGTGAAGGCAAAGTTCCCACTTTACCTATTTTAAAAACAATCTGTCTCAAAGGCCCCAAATCTGAGGTAACAATAGATATTTCAAACAAGCAGCGATTCCGATAAACCCATAACAACGTCTGGTGACGGCTACACGTCCTGTAGGGTCGACATGTCCAGTTAGGAAGAAAGGCACCTGGTTTGTTCTGAGGAGAGAGGGCTTCGTCATGAAGCGAGATTCCCTCGAGTGAGACTATAGAAAGCATCTTCCTGTGGCACATCAACATGCAGCGTACAGGTAGGTCACTTCAACACTCCTCTGACACTTTGGCTCTGCGAACCGAACGACACTGGTGTGCTTTCAGAGAAGGCAGTCGGAACGGAGAGGGAAAAGAAAAACAACACAACTAACACAAGGTAGAGTTGAGATGATAAGATAGCTAGCAAGCCAGGCTGCCAGTTGTACCCTGGTCTCTAGGAGTTAAGGAAGGCTAGCCTCTCCACAAGTAGCCTCTTCCTAAACCTGAGCCTGCTCGCCTCTCGGATTTCTTGCATCTTTTGCAGGTCCCCCTCGCTACAAGAAGTGGGCACTGACGGAGTCATCTGATTGGCGGACTTGGCTAGGGATGACCCCTGACCCTGGGCCCCGACACCAAACTTCCGGAGCAGCATGTCGTCTGTTTTCGGTCTCTCCTTCCTCTCGCTTTGATCTTCGGACGGTACTTCCTGGGTCAAAGGGCACGGGGGGCACATCAGTCGAGCCTGCAAGGAGGGGGGCAGGGCCCAAGGCTCTGGGATGTGGAGAGTCGTGTAGCGATCAGGGTCTCCAGATAGGGGGCGCTGTGCCTGCTGGGGGTTGACCTTGCGGTACACAACATCATCTGTCTGGATGTCAGGCAAGCGGCGTCTCCTGCTGTCGCCGGGGCGAGGCGGCTGGGTGACGATGTTGACCTCCGGCTCGGGGGAACAGGCTCGGCTCTTACGCGCGCTCGTCTTCATCAGAGCCAGATCCGAGTTGGAGTGGAAGGCCTGGGTCCTCCTGGCAAACATGTCGTCGTTCTCCAGGTCGGGGAGGACGGTGTCGCCCACCTCCCAGGGCTCGGGGGCCTCCAGGGGGTCCTGGCGTCCCAGCAGAGCCCTGCGCTCTCCTCTGACCAGCCTGGGGCCCGAGGATGGGTCCACTCTGGAGAACACCAGAGGGGGGCGCTCTAGCAGCGGAGTGGGTGCTTTAGGAGTCTGCTGGGGGGCAGTGTGTGGATGGGTGTGAGAACTGCAGGTTTGGGCGGCAGGAAAGAGGAGGAAAGAGAGGAAGGAAGGCGGAGATGAGTGCATGCAAGTGAACCGGAGAAGTACAGAGAACTAGAAAAGTAGGAAAAGGTTTTTTAAAAGGATAGCAAAATAGAGTTTTTGATGCTGTCTTGTTTGAAAAATGCATCAAAAGGGAGGGGGAGGGGGCGCACTCAAACAGGAAGATTAAGCATATCTGTATCCCTTGTGTTATCTTCGGGTCATTGTGACCCTTCAGTCATTGTGACCCCCCCCACGTGTTGTGACAACTGTACCTCATACAAAAATAAAGTAAAGCATTTTCTTTTAACCGTCGGGCTGTCTCACACCCCCCACAGCGCGAAATGTTAAAATAAAAAGCTTTTTTTTTGTTTTTGTATTGGGTCAAATTGTCGCAGCAGAATGATGGGTCGTTGTGAACCTTCAGGGCCTTTGTGACCCGAAGGCAGCACAAGGGTTAAATAAATATAGTCCAGTGCTCAACTACATTATGTACTAAATATGACTAAAAAAGCCAAGTAAAGACACCTAATACTTAAGCAACAAGCAGCTTTTTTGATGCATGTTAGGGCGGTGTTAATAGCATGGTCACGTGACGTCACCATTAGTATGTCAGGGAGTGGCTGATTGGAGCATCCCTCCTATGACGTCAGGAGGTTCTAGAACGCTCCTGCCACGTCAGTCGAGCGGCTGTATCGACCTTTGACCTGCCGGGCGGGCAGAGCCTTGCGGTGCGTGGGGGTGAGGGAGGGAGGGGCCAGCAGCGGCGGGGGGAGGAGGAGCAGAGGACAGCCAGGGACTGACGTCACACTCAGAGTCGTCCGAGGAGGAGCCTGACTTCTTTGTGCTGCGGCCACGGAGGAGGAGAGGAAGGGAGGAAGGAGGAAGAGATGGAGGGAAACACCAGAGAGAGACAGAGAGAGAGAAGAGCAATGAAGAAAGATAAATAGGGACAAAGAGGAAGAATGGGAGAGAAAATTAGGGAGAGACAGAGGGTTGGAGGAGAGGGATACAGAGAGTGTAAGAGAAAGAGAGAGAGGAGGAGAGAAAATCAGAGGTCAGACAGGTAGAAACACCTCAGAGAAAAGCAGTTCCCAGAAGAACAGACCCAACTGACCCACTACAGATTTAGAAATGACAACAGAATAACATGCATCTACCCAAAACCAGAAGCAATCACTAAAGAGAATAGGTTAGTATATTGGTAGGCAGAATTATACAAAGTGTAATAGAATTAAATGGCTAACCAGTTACAGAGGGGACCCAAGTTAGTTGGAAGTGTGTGACTGTCAGCTCCAGTGTTAGAAGGAGCAAATGAGTGAGTGTTGTCTGTGTGTGTGTGTGTGTGTGTGTGTGTGTGTGTGTGTGTGTAGTTCAGTCCTCAGCCAGGGCGCTGGTCCACACACCTGAAGCCCTGCATCTTCCTGTACCAGGGCCTCCTCTGGGAGCCCAGTTTGATCTTCTGGATGTGCATGTCCTCCTCGGGGGTCCAGAACTTGGGCAAGAACTTATTGTAGGGCTCGCTGGCGACGGGCTGGGGCGACAGGCCCACCTTGCGGGCGTACAGGTCGTCCTGGATGGGGTCGGCGTAGCCATCTTCGTCCTCGTCCTCGGAATCGTCCCACAGCTGTCGGAGGAGGCTGTCCGCTGACGCGGGGCGCTCGTGGTCCAGCCGTACCGCGGCGTGCCGGGGCGCGCACAATGCCGAGCTGCTGCTGCTGCTGCTCGTGAGAGACAGCCAATCAGATCATTTCGAGAGAACAGGAACAGGAAGCGTGCACAACCAAATCGCAAGCCGGGGGGATCGCATCTCGCGATTGTTCTTGGAGCGCAGGCAGTCCCCGGGGAGAGCAGAGCGACACATTAGGACACACTGTCCAATCAAATCCAATCAAATCGCAAAGAAGCAAACAGCTCGGGCATAAAAAAAGGACACTGCAGGCCAAACCAAACAAAAGTGAGCAAACAAAAACAAAGCATGGTAGCCCAAAGGAGACCGACCAAAGAGACCAGAGAGGAGTCCAGGTTTGTTAGAAGCATCACGCCGGTGAAGGCCCGAGGGGCCTTGCACGTCATTGGTTACGCCAAACGTCACACCAAGCAACAGAGGGAGGACAGAAGCACACTTGTTCAACGCTCCTTCCTCTGTTGCTGTGTCTCGGTCATTCTCTCGCCAGGCAGCAGGCTCATCACAAAGCTCTCTCCCTCTCCCGCTCCGCAGGCCTGACCTGAGGAAGGTTGATGTCTGACGAGGGGGGGTGCCGGAGCTCGCGGAGGCCCTGGGCCAGGTGCCCCCCCCCTCCTCCTCCTCCTCCTCCTCCTCCTCCTCCTCCGACCCTCCCGCCCGAGACCCCTACTCCCCCCTCCGGGAGGCCGACGGGCACGGCAAAATTTGTGGGCGGGGCAGGGGAGGGGCTGTGGAAACGGCGGCTGGCGAGGTCGTCCAGCACCAGGTCCGGGTCGGGCCGCTCGGCGTCCGAGTCGCTGCCGCTCTCGTACTCGTACGCCCGCTGGGGGTGGGCCGCGGGGGGGGCGCCCGGGGGCATCCCGTTGCCCTGGAGATCGGAGCTGGGCCTGGTCTCACTGAGAGCGGTGGAATAACGTGGGTTTCGCGGTCACAGATGAACGCAATCGCAAACATCACAAACACACACACACACGATGGGGAAAAACAACCGGAGTGTACGTAACCGTACCCCAACCACACATGGCCGACAGACAGTGGGAGGAAGAGAGAAAGTGTGTGAGGAGAAAACTGGGTTGGAGTTAGGCATACAGGATTATCATGACTCTGATAAGTGTCTCTCCATGAGGAAGACACTGCTTTCTACTTTTGGAAGTTCCCATGGAACAAGGTGTTCATGCAGGTAGAAAAGAATAGAACATGTTGGAATCACCATCGTTTGGATCCAACCATCTTTGAAAGCGGGAACTTTCCTTTGTCTTGTAGAGCCTTAACTAACCTAATCTGACCTCTACACTTTTGAATACGCCGCTAAGAATGTCCACGGCATTTTGACACTACTACTGCAATGAAGGATGTGTGGTGTATACCGGTGTGTGTGTGTACAGGTGTGTCTGTGTTGTATACATGCGTCTGTGTTGTGTACAGGTGTGTGTGTGTTGTATACAGGCGTGTGTGTGTGTGTGTACAGGTGTGTGTGTGTTGTACAGGCGTGTGTGTGTGTACAGGTGTGTGTGTCTGTTGTACAGGCGTGTGTGTGTGTGTGTACAGGTGTGTGTGTGTGTTGTACAGGCGTGTGTGTGTGTGTACCTGCTGAAGGTGCCGTCCTCCTCTGTAAACTGGGGGCCCACCCAGCTCCTGCGGTTGTCTTCCTGGCGCTCGGCCCGTTTCTTACGCAGCGGGGCGGGGACGTAGCCCGAGGACTTGTCCTTGGTAGGCAGGAACTGGTTGAACTGGGTGGCTGTCTTGGGCGTGGTCGCCAGCGAGCGGCGGCCGTCGGCCATCTTGAAGAGGGAATCGACTTCGGCGTCACTGCAACAACCTGGAGAGGGGGAGGAGAGGCCCTCTGTGACATTGCTTGTACACAGGATGATACACATACACTATTATATGAGAGGGGGGTAAGAAGGTTGGAGAGCATGTGAGAAGGAGGGAGGTGGAGGGAAAGGGAGAGAGAGAAGGGGACGGGAGAGCATGTGAGGAGTAACAGGACAGGAGGGGAGAGGGAGATGTAAACAGAGATGGGAGAGCATCAGTTCAGCAAAAGGAGACAGGGGAATGAGAGTGGAGATGTGGAGGGACAGAGAGAGGGAGATGTGGAGGGACAGAGAGAGGGAGATGTGGAGGGACAGATAGAGGGAGATATGGAGGCCAGAGAGAGGGAGATGTGGAGGGACAGAGAGAGGGAGCAGTGAGGTGAGAGGAGGGTGGGGAAGTAGCAGAGAGGCGTGGGACTGGAGGCCTCAACATGACAGCGCTGTGTGGAAGCTCCTGGAATGTCTCCCACGAGGGGTACAGCCTCTCACTAATTACACCCCGTCTGCCCCTGCCCCCGAAAAACAAGCAACACAACCAAATTCTCCAGCTCTGCTTGACAGACAACTATGAAGCATGTTATGTTCACACGTTTATCAAGGTGAAGTTAATATAAAGTTACAACGACAGGCCACTAGATGGAGATAGGCATGAGTACACAAACTGCAGAATTCCATTCGTATTCACAAAACATAGTCACACACCACACACACACACACACACACACACACACACACACCAGTGGGCCTCATGTAGAGGCACAGGTGTGCAGTGCACAAAGTTTTATCGTTTATGGCACAATGTTGCCATGTTGTTTACGTTGATCCGTCATATTCAGAAAGCTATGAGTTCAACATCAAACACAATCACTGTCCCTTTTACAAAATCCATTTCCAAGATCTCCGATAGTTCGGATTCCAGTGCGGGTAGAAGCCACCGATGAAACATGAAACATGCGCTCGCACACACTCAGACCAAACACACCAGAACCAAACAAAAACACAAAGTAATCCATTGACAGTTAATGCGCGTTCGAGCGCTATTGTCTGCGTGCGCGTTCGCCAGAGTGCGCCGATGCGTGCGGAACTTGAGGGTGTGTGTGTGTGTGTGTGTGTTCCGCCCCTACCCTCGCTGCCGCCTTTCAGAGTGGTGTCAGATGAGATGCTGGGGGGTCGCGAGCCCTCCGAGTCCAGACTGTCCAGGGAGTTCTCCCTCCTGTGCTTTCGTCCTCCTCCTCTCAGGTAGAACAGGTCCTCTCTCTCACAGTACCAGCCGTCTCCGAAGCCACTGTCTCTCACGCTGCTGCTGCTGCCACCTCTCTGGCCCACAGAGTCCTCTAGTGCCTGTGACACACACCACACACAGACACTGGTAAGGTTAATCAATAGGCATACAGTCATTCAGCTCCTATGGACTGTAACGCACACACACGTGGGCCCATGTACGTGTAACAGGTTGCGCTGCTCGTCAGTGTCACCTCCTCCCCGTCTTTCCCCGTGTTGGTACTCGAACTCGGGTCCTCTGACTCGCAAAGGTGACCGCCACCTTTACAAAGACCGCTCTAACCAGCTACGCCACCGAAAAGCCAGCTGTTCAATATCGCGGACGGGCGGAATTTATACCGAGGATTGAGTTAGACCAATTCAACTGGGTTGCATAGGCGCGCACACACACATAAACTAATGAGGTGTGTGTTTTGTGTGAGTGAGAGTGAGAATCTGATAAATTGACTCTCAACACGTCCGTTTGTGTGAATTCTAGTATTGTCATGTCATGCATTCCTTCAGCTACTGTACACAAACAAACACACCTGCTGCCTATAGCCGGAAAACAATGTGTGCAAGTATCTGTGAAACATGCCTGTCAAACAGAAACCCATCAGCCAGCTCTGAGACACAACCCTGTCAGATGTACCGTAAGAGCCAATGGGATGCAGGGTGAACAGCAGTGCTCTTCCTGAACCCGGCCTGTCTCTGACTCAAACATGGCGCCGGTGCACACATGAACCTGGGACATGTTGCAACTTCACCCGTCTTTGTTCTAAATCTTCTCGTCTGACTGTAAACAAACTGTAAATGAAGCTGCCAATTCAGCAGTGGCACGACGGGGAGGTTGGGATGGGAGTGGCGTGTGTGCTAGTAAAGAAGGGCCTGTTTGGAAGCTTGTACTGACACAGTACTGTACCCCCCACCACCCTGAGATTAAAATAGCCAAGTCAGACAATCCGATCATGACTTAATGTGTATACTATAGCTGCGGCCTAACTGGTGAGTATCTTGGCCAATCAGGTTACATAGTTTACATACCAGGAAGGATAGAGAAATGGAATGAGTGGTGGTTGTTAAAGGGTTTCATTTATAACCCGTTTAAGATTACAAGAAACATGCTCACAGTGAGCTACAATTAGGTCAAATAACAAGGTGAGCGTGCACCCGTGTGAGTCAGTGTGTATGCACAGTAGTATGTGTGTATGTATGTATTTTCGTACATGTGTGTGTCAGTGTGACTGTGCTTACCTTAGAAAGTGCTATGCCAAGTAATCCCTCAAAAGCCTTGAGGTTTAGGTAAGGTCCATGGTAGAAAGGGTCGTTTTGTGCAGTCCTGCCAAGCCAGTACAGGGTGATCAACACCTGAGGGGAACCAGGCAAAGCAACGCATCAGACACCCTTCAACAACACAGCACAAGCCTTTAAAACTCCATTTAAGTTGACTGGTTAGTACGGGTTTGTGGGCTTGGATGCTGTTGACCGGTGTGTTTGTGTGTGTTGGTCTTTGTTCCCAGTCTCCATCCAGAACATTCTACTCTACTGCTACTGTGTTCACTGCTATATATTCATATAACACTCAGGGCAACTACAAACACTACAAACATCCGGTACAAAACCATCACTTAACGTAAACAGCTTTAGCTATGTAAATAATGCTCAAATGATAATGATGTGGACACACACACAGACTGTCAAGTAGTATTAAGTCCTGTGTCCACAGCAAACCCTACAACAACCGTTTGTTTTCACATGGATCCTTCAGACTTGAGCGAACACAATGAAGGGTAATGGGCTATGGCGCCCGATGCACCTTTCCAAATAAAAGCGTAACTTTTCCACTCACATTTTTCAGTCTCCTGCTGGTCTCTTGACGTCTGCGGGGGGAAAGAGAACAGAGGGGTGAGGAGGTGTGTGTGTGGTTTATCCCTCACAGCCTGGGAAAATGACAATAAAAGAATGGAGGGCATGTTAAGGTCTCTGAAAGAGCTGGAAACTAACAGCACAATCCAGGCTACTGCCAGGATACCCCAGAATCCTCTCTCACACAGACCGCCACAAAGGCTGAGGTCACACACACACACAACCACACACACAGCCACACATACAACCAACCACACACACACACAACCACACACACAAACTCACTGGGTCATTGGCTCTATCGATTCTTTAGCAAGATGGCTGACTTTGAGCATCTCGTAGTTCTCAGACAGACCGAGCAGGTTCACCTGGAGAACATTCCTCTGCTGCCAGTGTGTCCCTCTCCATGAGAGGAGAGCCTGTTCTATTTATGATGGTTTACAACTAAAACCAGCCATAAAATGACATGATCAAATGACATGATGGTGTCTGAAGGTTAAAGATCCCAGTTTAAAAACTAAATACTTCCTTAAGACTACCAATCATTCATAACATGTACAGTACAAATCTCAAACAGATTGGAAGCAGGTTGCTGTTTAGAATGTTTAAACTCTCCCAGGGGTTCTGGTAGAAAAGACATGACCTCCACTTATTCTATCAGGTCTGTCTGCTGTTGTGAAACTAGACTACACACACACACACTCACACACCCTTTGTATGTCACCTAGGCAAAGGGCAGTGTACATGCGTGTTTGAACAGGACTCTAAAGCACTGATAAAGGCAGCATGTTAGCGTGATAACTACAGTGACAAGAGAGATATACAGCCTTGTTCTTCAACCCTGCCTGTCCTGTCCCATGATACACATTCCACTCCTCATGCTGTAACACAATCACCACATACACACACCTCTATCCATAAGGCTTTGCTCTGGTGTCCTATAGCCCTTTCCCAGCATGCAATGCGTCTGGTGCAGCTGGTAGCACCTGCTGAAATTCTTGCAAAACGCAATGCTCACAACCATGTGACTTCTTCCCGAAAGAACGTTTTAAGCCGCATGCTATGACAGCTCATCCACAACTTTATCAAAATAAAATAACACGCCATGATTGACATGAACGATAGGCTACGTTGGTCGAGGTCTTTTTTTATTGACCTTTACTTCATTGATTGAAAAAAACAAAACCCCTCTAAACACATCTAAATGTACTTTTTTGACTGTTTTAAATACATACTATTAACCAATACATTATCCAGTAGCCTAACTTTTTATCATGTTTTTTTGTCGGGAAAATGAAGGATATATGTATGGAGTTAGGTTTGTTTTGAAATTGTAGGCTACTGTTAACTATTATGTAGCTATGATAATTATACTGGAATGATCTAGATTGAGATATATTTATCATCAGCCTAAACATTAGATATCACAAAATACCATATAGCCATAAGTTAAAAGTAGGCTGTGTAGGTTTGTATCAGGTTTGTTCTTTTATTTAAGTAGATAAATATACTATAATATAAGTATAACATATTGAACTGATAGTGGTAACAACATAAAAGGCATCAAGCCAGTAAGTCTGTGGTGTATCATCGTTTTCTTGTTGGGTCAGTGTTACAGGAAAGTCTGGTGTAGCAACAACACGTGCTAAGCCTGATAGGGAACCTGCCCCGGACCATGTTAGCTTTGCAGCATAAGTTGCCATAGTAACTGATATCAAAACAACTCTTCTTGGGCATTGAAGAGGTCTGTCCTTAACCACTGGTCCGTTAACAATAATGAAATAATACAGCTAATGATTACTTCATTACTTTTATACAGTTTGGAATGCTATGAATATAATAAACAATGTTTGAACTATACCCTGCTATATTAACTCATGATAACATGGAACGTCAGGGCCATTTCTAGGAGCCCTATCTAAAGCCTAAACAAAAGCTATCTAGCATGCAGCGTCCTCTTTCTGTGCTTGCAAAGGCTGTGTTGATAGTCATCCCCCTGACGTTTCTTGTGAGAGTAAAAAAAAACATATTGTGATACTATTTAACTGCCCTTCATTCCTGTATTCCTTGTCCAGTCCTCTGAAATGCTCAACTTGAGTGTATCAGACACCTGCACCTTATAGATATATAATAAATAAGTTGCTTTTGTCTTGAACTTGTGCTTGGCGATTCACTTAATTGACTTGGTACTTTCACAGCAATTGGGTACTATCTAATAAATCTTCAGCATTTATAATAGAGATATAAATAAACCTTCAATCGTGAGGTTTGAGTCTGAACTGTGCCTGTAAGAAATAGCTTCAAATATTCCTCCAGATGCTATGACTCATGTTCCCAAGGCTGTTTGATCTAAACATCTGAAGTCTGAATCTGAGGACCGAAGTCCAAGTCGAAGAGCGCTCATTTGTGTGACGTCACCACGGCCAGCGCTCTCACCGACATGCGTCATTTCACACCAGGCCGACCGAGTGCGCTGGCGAACACGAGGTGAAAAGGGCGTCCACCCGTTTGGCGTCTCTTCCGATTTATTAGTCTCATAAAAAAAAAGGTGCTGGAAGGATGGATGGAGGGTGGGAGGAGTCGGGACATTCTCTTTCCTCTCCCTCTCTCTCTTTTTAGTGCGGCCTGGAACAAAATAAGTCACAAAGTCTACATTTATAGAGGGGCTGCTGTATAGCGAGGGAGGGAGCATGAGTGAACAAAACAGGAGAGAGAGACAGACTATTTCTGTCCTAACTACCACAGGCCTTATGGTTGGGTAACGCTCACTTCTAAGTGACTGGTAGTGCTGCTGGCGAGCAGGGGCACACAGAGGGTCTATTCTCTTGGCCTCAGAGCCCCCTGCGCTGCAGCCTGCATCAGCTGAGCCCTCATTTGAAGCCAGGCAATCAGACACATCTCTGGGAGCATTACCGTGTGGACGTGTGGCGTAGGACCAAAGGTCGTTGTCGGTCTGGTTCCGATACGTGCTGATCTGGAGGCTAGCCTATGGGTGGTAAAGGCTGATGGTTCTCACACAGGGACACTGGCATGAGACGCGTGGGGCGTTCAGAGAGCTCGCCTGTCGTTTGTCACACACAATGGGGGGGAAAGGCTGCTGCAGTCAGCATGTGAAGACATGGGGACACAGCACAGTCTACTGGGTTTCTTTATTCAGCGTTTCATGACGCGTTAGCATTAGCATGCTGAGGGTGTTTTTAAGGTTAAAAAAGCCCTGAGGGAGAAAGCTGCTGATGTGTGAATACAGTCTAGTAAATATATAGCTGTCAGTATTGTATGAGGGTTACCTACTCTGCAAAAACTGTAGACTACGGTGGTCATTACAGAAGCTTAGTTGTGTCTCTGTCTGCACTATAATTATTTGGCCAAATAGCAGTTAGAGGATTTAACTAGCCTATATTGCACAATAACCCTCAAACAGTCCCTCTGCAAACAGTCAAGAAAATCATCAATCTCAACCAAGTACAAAGGTTCCATAAATAATCTGTCCAAATCCCCATGGAGCACCTGGCCTGTACCATGGTAAACTGCCTGCACCTGTGCACACTGACATTTAGTAGGCCTTGGATGGTGCCCAGCCAGACACAGCACACAGCTAGAACTAGCCTATAGCTAGAACTGAAGGAGTCTACAGAAATGTGGCGATCGAACCCTTAAAACTAGGACGGGGACAGGAGCGCTAACAGTAGAACATACTCAACTAGAACAGAGTTAGAACTATACAATTATTAGGGGTGGGGTAAAAAATCGATTCACATTTGACTCGTGATTGAGTCTGCTAGCGATTCAGATTGATTCACAAATTTGTGAATCTTTTTTTAATTTTATTTTTTTATTGTGAATCGATTTTTTATCGAACCGTCACCCCAAGAATCGATTCAAATTGAATCCTGAGTTACCAAAAGATTCCCACAGAACAATTATAGTAATCCAACATTACTACTTACATCACACTTCCTCTATTTATGAAGCCACTTCCCTCATTTGAGCCATTAGTCCTTATTATGGCAAATGAGCCCACCACAGCCAATCCTGCGTAGCCTACCTGATCAGACACCAGAAGCGTTGGATCAAGGAGCAGGGTGGACCGGGTAGGTCAGGTCCTGGGACTGTCCCAGCAGCACTACACAGCCCACAGACAGAAACAAGACCCTGGCCAACAAGCTGCCAAAGCCTGTAATGGGCTTGCAAGCATACCTGAGCAATGCAAATGCCTCATGGAATGCCCATCGTCAACGTTCCTCCAGACTTAGTATGTCGCACTTCTCCCAAGGCCCCGTCACACAGCATCAGTCAACCATTATGAGGAAGAGGAGAAGATATCCATCCACGCGACATGTTGTTGTCACACACACGCAATGAAAGCTCATGTGCGAAAGTGTACTTGCGCACGCACAGCACCACACACACACACACACGAGCAGATCGAGAGGCTGATCAGCTGTGTGTGAGAAGGTTGGAACCACTGAGATAGGATTGTGTACTTGTACTTATCAGAGGCGCCACAATACAGCTACTGTGAGGGGGACAGACTGGCATCTGTCTCTTCTGTCAGCAAGTCAGCCAGCAAAACAGCCAGCAAAACAGCCAGTAAACCAACCACAAAGGCTAGCATTTCTTTCTGTAGCCTAATCATGATGCCGGGTTGAGCTGAAAAAACTGTCAGCAGTGCCAGCCTGCAGGACAACTGACAGTCAGCCTTCAATATCAGTCAGACAGGGGGAAAAAACAGTCACCCATAACAGTCAGCCAGCAGGTCTGCCAAATGGAGAGCAAGCAGCGCAAACGCCTTGTGTTTCCAGTGTACAGCCTGGGCGGTAACCATGGAGGGAGCGCTGGAGACTTTATTGACCAGTCACCATCATCGCTCATTTGGTTTCACAATCTCCTCACAGTTCACACACCGGTGCACAAGCAGCCACAATGGTGAGGAAAAAGTGTGGAGTTTGATTGTGTGTGTGATTCAGACCGTCAACTTGAAAAGATGTGTCTGTGTTTCTCCCAGAGTTGTTTTAATGTGGCTTAATTTGTGCGTCAGAGGTCCATTTCTGACAATACGCCACCACCTTGCACAAACTCAACTCCAAATAGCCCTAAATATCCCCTCGACCTGCAAACGAGCATGTCGAGAACAAAGACATGCAGCGTCACGCAGACACTAACGTGGGCAATGACTGTCGTCAGAATGAAGGTGCAGAGACAAGAACCCAGAGGAGACGTCACCCGCCCGACACACTTTCTCTCCCTCTTCTGTCACCACAGAAAAGGATGCAGCTCTGCATTATGTTAGGATGGAGATAAGAGTGTGTGTTTAAGAGTGTAAGAGTCTGATAGAGGTGTGTGTTCGTGAGGCACAGCACTGTAGTCGTTGACAATGTTCATCTGGAGCAAACCTTTAGCTATTTGAGAATGTGTTTGAGGTTTAAAAAAAAAGACACTCCCTCAGATCTCCATTTCCATGCATGTGACGGGTGGTGTTTCCTAGTCAGAAAGTTGAAAGCTCTCGTTTCACAGGACCACTCCTAGTGCCATTGTTAAGGTGGAGTTGTTAGAATTCCTCGAGGGCCAAAGGGTTTGCTCTACCCCCTGCTGTTCTCTTTTTCAGTAAAGAGTGCCAGCCGCGTCAATAATTTGCTCTGCAAAAATGTGTCTGGAAATGAGACTTTGGAGCTTTGGCCTGCGTCCCAGAGGCTGCTCACCTGCGACATGCCAGGCATAACACAATTATGGATGCACTTTCAATTATATCCGTCTTGTCTATTATGTCTTGAGGCTATATGAGCCCTTTTTGAAGAGGGTTGATTGATTGATAAATGGATTGAAATTCATACACAAAGGGGTGGTGTCAGTTCTGAATAGGCACAATGTTTTCCTTTGCCCAAGATTGTTTTGTGGATGATGAATAAAGGTTACAAACGATGATATGGGTTACAACATCAACCTTCAATCAATACTCTTGACTCCATACTTTTATGTGATTCAAAACTTTTGCATAGGTGGTGTTCACCGCCAAAAGCTAGACATCCAACACGAGTGAAGCCCCGTTGACCAGGAATACAGCCTGGAAGCTAAACAGTCTTTTTTACCAACACTTTACAATCAAGTTCAATGAACTGCCTGAGCAATACCTACAGTAAAAACATTGTAGGTACATAGAAATGTAATGAAACGGTATTAAGTGTTAGTGGTGTACTGAACAGTAAAAAGGCACAGTATGGGGTAGGCGTGTAAGTGGATGGTGTAAAGGGGCAGATGATGGTTGTGTTACCAAACCAAGATTAATGTCACCTTCTATGGAAAGCTTAACCTCCCCCATACCAAGTTATTTATGTTAAATAAGTGTAACTACATAATATATTAGTAGTTACACTTAGTATAACAGCAGTTTCCCGTAACTACAATGTTGTTCCTATAGCCATTGTTATGTAGTTACATGGTAGTCAATGTATAACCTAATGTAAAGTATTGCAGTCTATTTACCACAGCCAAATACACTGAGAGAGGTGTGGGCTGATGATTCAGTATGAATTCTAGAATGTTCTAAGTTCTAATAAACAGTTCTAATAAAGTCAACTGGCAGGGTTGTAAAGGGTGATTCAAAAGCTGTAAGTCATCTGGACTTGAATATACTCCTTGTCAGCTGTGAGTGGACTGATGAAAGTCCAGAGTAACCAGTGAATCACACCATTCATTTATGGAATTTGATTTATTATGGTTCCTGTGACGCCCAACAGAATATTTAACCTATTGTGTTCATTGTTTCAGCATTGTACAATGAAGCATCGACTAGGGCGGTGGAGGTGAAAGGAACCTTCCAGAAGTTTCTACCGATCCTATGGGCACAGTCATCTTCACTCTGCAACCCATGACTCCCTTTCATTCTCTCTATTTCCGTCTTTTCCTGTCAATCTCTATATATCTGTTCGTCTTTCGAGTCTTGGTCCCTCCCCTCCTCCTGTCTATTTCTCTCTGTCATTCTCGCCCTGGGGCGTGTGTGAGGCTGAGCAGTGATCAACAGACACTTGTTGATCCTCAGTTCTGAGGAATGAGGGCGAAGCACATCCTCTCTTTAGGTATCATCTCAACCTCTCCCTCCTGATACGTCATGACCATTTCGATGCAGAGAGAATGTTGAGAGAGACTGACAAGTAAGATAGCGATGAACACCAGATCGGGGGCGGAGGGTGCCACCAATGCTCTATCAACGCCCAGAGCTCAAAGGTCAAACTGAACTCCATATCCTTATATGGTTGTTGAGAAAACATGAACTACTGCCTGTGAATCAAACTTCTGATACAGGGCACACACTTGCAACAGCGTCATCATAAAAAAAAATGCTTTTAAACCAAGGTGGCTTAGCTACAATATACTGCTCAGTACTAAGCCAGAGTCTGTGATGTGGCCAATATCGAACCAGCTGTGAGTTAGCGGCAGGGGAAATCGAATCAACCGTAATTCCAGAGGCCTGCTCTACCTCGAACCAGCTCCCTACCTAACCTTGAGGCTGTCTTCCGACATCACACATGGGCGTTGTATTATTAACCACAATGTCATTAAGCGTGCCTTGACGACTCGGCCCAGTATCGAGGACGGGTTGAACTACTAGACGATCCAGCTCCCCTGCCTAATGCAGCATGCCGAGCACATGAGAGGAGGTCTGTGATGATGGTACATCTGCTGGGAGCGGACAGGCAGGGCACAGCACCTGTCAGACTGGCTTTGAAGAGGGGGGTGGGGAGGTCGGACACACACCAGAAACAGACGCAGATGAGTCCTGGACAGGAGAATCCACGCCCCCCGCCCTCTCTCTCTATCTTCTCAAATCAAATCAAATCAAATCAAAATGTATTTGTATGGCCCTTTATTTTTTTTACAAGCGATGTCACAGAGAATCTTCTTTACTGGGCCGTTTGCTGTTAGGCTGAACAGTGGTGACCAGACACAAAGCTGATCCTGCAGGCCTGAGGAACCCGGGGCACGGCACAGCATGACACTTCGTCTCTTCAGGTCACTCCCTGTACATGCTGTTCAGAGCCTGCCCAACCCACCTCGACACTCTCTTTATCACACACACACACACAAACACACAAGTGTGACCTGGCCTGTCCTAGGAGGCAGAGAGAGAGAGAGAGAGAGGAGGGGGTTGACACATTCTAAAAACAGCCTCACTCCCATGAGTGCTGTCACCATGCCAGTCAATCCAATGTCAAAGAGTGACCCCCCCCAACCCCAACCCTCCCAGGTCCTAATTATAGGCCACCCAAGCCACCCTGGAGAGAGGCTGGGGGCAGGGTGCACAAGTGGAACACGACCACTGAGACCATAGCAGTCATGGTGATAACCATTTGTTTACAGGGCCCTGCTATGGAACAGTATGTCAGGCATGAAGATAAGGGGTCTATGGGTTTCTTATTGTTTCTTTCCCCTTTAGCCAGAGGGCCTACCCTACTAGTCTGCCACACAGAAAAAACACCTTAAATCCCCTAATTGCTCTCGATTTCCCTACACCTCTCTCACTTTGTCTTGTTGCTATGGTGGTTAAGAGGGTGTGCCATGGTAACGGACAGCCAGAGCTTGCTTCATTGTTGTGTGTAAACCTTTAAGTGTGTGCGCGTACCTGTATGTATACGCATGTGCGTGTGTTTGTATTTGAGAATCACAGCCTGGGTGGATCCTGCTGTACAAATGGAGGTTGCGACACTTGGAGGTTGCAACACCTTATCATAAGGAGTGGTGGATGTATCACATACTCAGATCCTTAGACCATGCTAAATGACGCATTTCTATGACAGACAAAGAGAGAGCGAGAGACAGAGACAGAGCGAGAGACAGAGCGAGAGACAGAGACAGAGACAGAGCGAGAGACAGAGCGAGAGACAGAGCGAGAGACAGAGAGAGAGACAGAGAGAGAGACAGAGACAGAGCGAGAGACAGAGCGAGAGACAGAGCGAGAGACAGAGCGAGAGACAGAGCGAGAGACAGAGCGAGAGACAGAGCGAGAGACAGAGCGAGAGACAGAGCGAGAGACAGAGCGAGAGAGAGAGAGAGAGAGAGAGAGAGAGAGAGAGAGAGAGAGAGAGAGAGAGAGAGAGAGAGAGAGAGACAGAGCGAGAGACAGAGCGAGAGACAGAGCGAGAGACAGAGCGAGAGACAGAGCGAGAGACAGAGCGAGAGACAGAGCAAGAGACAGAGAGAGAGAAAGAGAGAAGGGTTTGTGCTCCAGCCGCTCACTCGTGTTCAGTCTTGCGGCAACGCTGAACGCACCTCCCTGGAGAGAGCTCTACTGTGTACTGCTCCTGAACCGTGCGGGACAGGCCTGCCCAGTATTGTATCCCCGTGTTTACTGCCGGTGCGCTCCGAGAGCTCGGGCCTCTGTGCAGAGCTGCCATGTTGGACATGTCAGTGCGGATGGGGTGTGTTCACAGAGAGCGACAGCCCTGCCCTTCCCTGGCTGTCTCTCAAAGACACACCTGTGTGAAAACTGAACAGGTTATTCCACATACCGCGTGCACCCCTGTCCACCACACACAGCTGACGGGGACGAGACGAAAACACAGAAACTGCAAACGCAGCCGTGTCGTGGCAAGCTATCTTCCATCTGACACCCGGTCACACATACACACTGCACTCTCCCACATACACACTGCACTCTCCCACATACACACTCACACATCCACACCAGAAATGTCACACCCTGTTAGCACAAAACCCTCACCCAGTCTGCCCATCGCTGCCAGGGGAAACAGGCCTTCTCTCCTCCACAGCGATCGGATAGGTTGCGATTTGGTTATCAAAACCAGAAGCCAGGGAGGTGAAGCCTGTTCCATGTTCTAGACTGAGGCCCGGGGGTATAATGACTGTCTACCGCTAGAGCACCATCAGGTCACAGTGGCCTTCCCCTTCCTCTTTTTCCATTTTTTGAAAGCTTCCACGAGTGACTATAAAGCAGTCTAATGCGACCCACATCCCTGTGATCATCCACAACAGGTGCACTAGTTGTGACCCCCCCCAGGAGTCAAGACCCCCCCAATGCAAATACATCTCTGCAATAGCAACAGAACGTGTCTAAATGCTGACCCCCGGTCCTCAACCTCTACCCTGCATGCAGTACAGTATGGGAACCCACGTGCTTGGGGGGAAATAGTAAAAGTTAAATTTAAACCTAGGGGGCGTCGGAAGGACAATGTTGTCTTTGTACTGGACTACACAGACATGGAATGGGGCTTCAGAGTCAATATGAGGTGCTGGCGGAGTTGCTATAGAGACAGTTAAGTTAGTTTCCCACATCACTCCTTCACATCGGTTCCTGTTCCACCTGATGCCATTCAGGTGGAACTGTTATTTGGATCTAGTTTATTTGGGGGTACCGAGGACTTACTTGATGGTGACTCTGCTGGACAGGTCTTGGAGGTCTCCGGGGTGAAAAAGTTGTGCTTCTTTTAGTCCCAGCTTCCCGCAAGCCCTCAGGAAGACATTCAGGTTGTCCTATCACAGGAAACAAATGAACCGTTCAGAGAGAGAGAGAAGGGTTGTCCACCTTCAGTCAAAGTATAGTCACTCTCAACTCCTCTGGCAGAGTCACAGTCCACAACTCACTGCATCCAAAGTTCACAGCGCTGGGAAACTGAGAAGGGGCGGGAGGAGCGTGTGTGTGTGTGTGTGTGGCTAATAAAAAGGGACACAACCCTCATACACACTCATATGGGTAGGGCTGCGTGACAGTGGGGACTGAAAGCTCTAAAACAGCCTGAGGGAGTGTGCGGTGGGCGGGGTCAGAACCCAAATGAGGTAGAATGACATCAGCGCTAACCCCAGGCCTGCCTCTCAAACCAAACATGGCACGGGTGGGCGGGACCAAACAGGGAGGAAGTACACTGCCCGGCTCGCACACTCTCACTCCCCCGCACACCCTAAAACTGTCCTTTACCGTCTGTCACCCTTCCCTTCCTTTCTCTCTCTCTCCCTGGCCCCCGCCCCCCTCCCCCGACATACATACACACACACACACCACTCCCTGCCTAGCCCAGTATTGGAGAACACCTGTGGAATTTGCAGGGAGGTTTATTTTGGAAACCGTGGTTGCCACGAAACAAGAGGCTGGTATGACAGAAACCTACAACTATTTCCCTCCAGCAAGTGAGTTGGACGCATGAGAAGAATGAATATTGCGTCGTTCAAGGATCATATATTCCCTGCTTGGCATAGTTGCACTGATCTTCCCAGAATTAACTGTCCCTCCCACGCTTTTACAGCCGTGGCCAAAAGTATTGGCAGTAATAAAGTTTGGATTTCGCATAGTTTGCTGGTTCAGGTTTTCTACATGTTTCTATGGAATACTGGGAAACAATTATTCAAATTCCATTGGTTTTAAAAGATTCGCTTGTTTTAAAGATCTGCTCTTAAAATTCAATCAGAAGGATAGAGTGATTTCACCTGACTAGAACTAGTTCACATTTTCCCATGTGCTGATGATTTGACTTTTATCTTTTTGTTAGCCATTAGTAATTTTATGCCAGGGCCAAAAAACTGTGAAATGGGGTTTTTGTGATACATTTCATTTTGGGGGGGCCAATTAAGCTTTTATTTAAAATCCATCTGATCACTCTGCACAATAACCGAGTAACAATGTGAATCAACACCACAACAACTGAAGCAGCAAACTTTGAAAACACAAAATGTATGTCAGTGCAAATACTGAGGGCCGCGACGGTACATGCATGAGTACGCCCACAGATGTATGAGTCAGTTGTAAAAAAATTGAATCCCAAATTACACTTTACATTTCCATCTTGTATGACACCACAAAACATGCTGCCTATACCAGAAGAACTACAGAATGATGCATCATGCTTACTCTCTGGAGGCCAGTTTGTCCATCTGCATGACACATGGGACCGTGCACACACCAACACATCTCTATGTAATGACACATGGGTTTCAACATGGCTGAGATAATTAGAGGGTAGCTGTGTCTATATTTAAACAGCTAACGTGGCCATTAACAGATGGCAGGAGAGAGCTGACCTCTCTTATCCTGACAGTTTCTCAGGCCGACAGCCTTGCTTGTGTCTGGGGCAGTTTAGTGACACCCCCTTCCAACACACTTCCTGTGTGTGTGTGTGTGTGTGTGTGGGGAGGGGGGGGGGTGGTGCAACGGGTAAAATGTTAATTTACTATGGTAGTCAGGGTTATTGTGCTTTATCTGATTTCATCAACTTTTTTCAAATATATGATGGGATTTTGTATCGTACCTAAACGTTATAACATCACATTTATATGGACCAAGATGATGTCGACATCATTGGCCCACAATTATATTTGTTCCATCCCAGGTCAGATCTTCAGAAATAGCAGAATGAGTTGGTGTAAATGTGTGTTCGGACCCTCCGTCTGTTTAACAGTGAACCTCTAACAGGTGAAAGTACCTGTAAAAACATAATACACAAAGTAGCTTATCACATAAACTGTGATAAGCTACTCCTGAGCTAACCCCCTACTCTTTTAAATACTTTTATTATATAGTTATGACATCATTCATGGATGTAAATTCCTAAGTGTCACCTACCTTTTACAGTGCGCAGTCAATAACAACTGCCATAAAAGGTACGTGGAGCTAGTTGCTGTATCGCATTTGATAGGAGAGCAAACAACGCGTACGCAAATCCACCTCTGTACCTTTCGAACAGGTATGTGCCCGGAGATTTAGTGTGCATCTTTATCGCACTCTCTCGCAATCATTCATGTGAGCCTTTGTCATGTGAACCGTCATTCCGTAGAGCACGTCAATCAGTTTGGCTCTGAAAATGAAAACGACACAGACGTGACCACGTCTACTTTATTTTCCGTAAACCTAATAACATAAGTCATCGGGGTCACGCCTATTCTATTCATTATAACAGTCAGTCAGAGGCCCAGTCGGTGTGTGAGCATGCTGTAGATAATGGTACAGATGGAATGTCCAGTTAGCTTTGTAGGGGCTGCTTGTAATCCGGGTAAAAATGCTCAACCCGCCCCTGATGTTAATCCTCCTGACACGACCATCAGGATCAGGCTAAGAAAGTTCTCACACAAACACATGGGATGGGAGGGCTCTGTTGGTCACACATCAGGAGGGGACTGGACGGTCGATGCCTCAGTGAGGCTGTGTTTGACTTAGGTCCACCCTTACTCGTCCAGGGGAGAACGTCTGGTGAGAACGAGCTAGCGAAGCTACAGTGTCGGGATGAAGGAGAATACCGCGAGAAAATAAATGCAAAAATGTCCGCTCAAATTGAGTTCACATTATCAGGATATCCATTTCAAATCTTCTGTCGGGGGGGAAAACTTTGGAGGCAGTCTGCGACATTGTGAGATGTTTAGTTTTCTCATAATGGGTCACGGAAATCTCTGGTTTGGTCTCTGGCATCTGTAACAAGCACTGTGAACACTGTAACAAGCTATGTTCAGGCAGCTTTCGTAGCCCACGAACGCTCCACGTACATTAACATAAACGCAGAGGCCCTCAGTGTTTATCTATTTCCACCTTGTGTTTCATACAGATTGTGTTACGCTCACAGACGGGTATATTATGCAGCAGGAACAAACATCCAGCACTCATGTCAATTACAGAGTATTTACAGTTTAGAGCTGAGGCCTATGGAGTCATCTCTAACTGCAGCCCCTCCAGCCCTCAACCCCAAGGGCCCCGCTCTCATGTGGCTGGGCCCCTGCCACAAAGCCACAGGCCCTCCTTTCCAAACTGGTAGAAACGGAGCTGGAGCGATCTCGGGATCCAAACCCACAACCCTGGTGAGCCATGTCAGAGATGGAACTGGGAGGGATAAGTTGACATGGGAAATATTCCAATGTATACGTCTGAAACCCAAAAACGGATCCCAGGAATCTACAGCCAATGTGGATAAATATGAACATAGATGTCATGCTTTTTTTTGTTCTTCTTCATTTAACATCCTTTGGTTTGACCATAGTCTGAACCTGGCATAAATTTACAGTGGCAAAATTATTCGGATAATCAAAGCCGATAGGACAGACATGACTGAAATGGCAATGCCTTTATCATTCTTGAGCTTTAATAAGGTGTGCTTGTAAAGAGGCTTTTGTTCAGACAAGACTAAATGACTTCCAAAGTCATAAACAAGAGAGCTACTGTACCATTCCTCGTGTTCTCTGTGCTATGCTGCAATCACACTAGAAGTTCACCAGGCCAGAACAAAAAACTATTTCCCCCCCCTCATTCTTCTCCGGGAACATTTAGAGAATTGCTCTACAGTACATGCCTCGAGTCAAACACAGAGGGAGGAGGGAGACAGATAAAAGAAAAAATATGAGGAAGAGAAAAAGGGACAGAGATTCTCTATTTGCAGACAAAGGAACAAGACCCAGAACACTAACTATTTGTAGAAAACAGACACAGGCCACAACAGACCATAAGTTGTATATTATTTGTCTAGAGCTTTTCTTCTCTGGCCTACAGCACTGGGGCCACAATATATTGTCAAGCACACATACAAACACACACACAAACACACTTTCTCACACAAACACCAGTTTACGATCAGGTGGTTTCAGGTTTGAGGTCCAAATCTCTCGGAAATGCCAAAGCCTGACTGCTACTGATCAAGAAGATACTTATCCCCATTAGCCCAGCAGGTGATCATTTACCTAAATGGGGTAATGAGCCCCAAAACAAGAAAGCTGGCTGGGGTCCATGTTCTGACACAGCTTACCAGGGGGGCCTGCTCTGAAACTAACTCAAGTGTTTGCAGCGTTGCAAGGGACTAGCTGTAACATACTTGCTTTTTGGCCCACTGGTGTTGCAGTTTAGGGGCATGGGAGTTGGCATTGTGTCAGATGAAGGAATAGTCAGGAAGTCGGAGCTCAAAGACTTCTGTCTCTCTAGCAGATGGACTATTAGAGCCATGTTTGGCTGCACAGAATGTGACGGACCATCTCAGATAGGAACGAGTGCATCCCATGTATTTAACCAGGCCCGGAGTGGGTAATCGGGAGAATTCCCGGTGGGCCGCTTCACTTATGGGCTGGTCGAGGATTTTTTGTTGTCGACATTTGTCACGTTAGTCTATCTTCTTCACAAGTTCCGCATTCTGACAACGCAGCCTCTGCATGGGTTGTACCATGTGAGGGAGTTCTCCCCTCCCACATAGAGTTGGTTGGGTCCATAGCCCATGTTTTCCTAAATGTTTTCTCAGATAGGCTACCCATAGCTGGGCCGGGCAGTATACAAAAAAAAAGTGGTCCAGTCTTGGGCCTGAAAGCAAAATATTTTATTTAATTAAAATATTAGCCTTTTTGTATCTCCCAATATATGATACAAAAAGAAAAAAATGGTCCGGTCTTGAGTCTCAAACTCCCGGGCTGAAAAGTGGCCCCACTCCGGCCCTGTATTTAACTAAAGCTTAAGAAAACCCCCAGAAACACTACTTAAGAGAAACCGAATCCATCTCTCTCATCAGCAAAATATTGTTCTAAGCTGATGCCATTAACGGCTTTGGTCAACAAACACCAAATGATGCCGGGGAATGCTTCTCTCACTCAACTTCTTTTTAAAAGACACATAACTAATCACAGGTATTTACTCAAAGCTCATCTCGCTACCAACTGTACCTATTCAGGAAAGAGAATCCCGTTGCACGTTACAGAGACGAGCTCTGTCGAGAAGCCCATTTTGACTGAACGACGGCTTGAGCGTGGCGGGCAGACGTCCCATTTGCTGAGCGTTTCGATGTGCCTGCTGGCCTTTCCAGAAGCTCTGCGGTCAAGCTGCTTATTAATGAAGATGGATATGCAGAGAGACAAGCCACTGAGGCAGACACCTTGCAACCACACACACACACACACACATCTCCCCACTTGGAATGAGGTTAGAAAAACACAAAGACAGCTGGGGTAGTTTCGGTGTACTGCCAGTGGGGAAAGGATATTAGCGCATGTCCTTTTGTCAATAAGTAACGACAAGGAAACCCAAGGTAAACAATCAGAGTCAAGTGATGAGGAAAACCTCATGTACTAGACAGAAGAAATGGAAGGAACAGAGGACTCACCAGTCCAGCAATGGGTGTGGAGAGCCTGTTCAGCCTCTTGATGATACCTGGCTTGATCCTGTTGACGAGACTGAAGAAAGAGCCAGAGAGAAAGAGAGAGCAAGATAGAAAGTGTGTGAGAGAGAGAGAGAGAGAAGGGTGAGAGTCAGCTGCTAGGCTTGTGGGTCTGAAAAGCAGGGCGAGAAGGAACACAAACGGTTGCATAGGTCTCTCCTGTGTTTATGACTTCCTCTGATGGTGGCCACCTGGCTCCGGTTTACTAAATGGCCATGGAGCTAAGAGGTAAACACGTCTCTCTCTGCTGCTGAGGAAACACACACTCTGAATTGCCTCTTGGACAAGCCCTGTCCAGACAAACCCAACATTCTACACACTCATTCTCCCTCAAGTGTGCACATGTCCACGGTTTATATATCCATTTCTCTGACACAATATGATGTTTGTAGGGACACATATTTCTCACACACACACACATACTGTATATGACACACGCTCCACCCTAGGAGCCATGCCCAGTCTGACCCACTCTCTATGTCTGTCTGTTCCAGAACATTCTCCTGTTAGGGAATACAAATATAATCTGATGCACTTTTTAAAATACATCCTGGTCCCTTTTCTTAACAGAAATGGACATAGATATGCAGACAGAAATTAGTGGTTATTTTTATATAGCATAGAGAAGAGAACGAACCCTTGAAAAAAAGAAAACAATGGGTGTTGGGTAGTCTGGAAACATTTTCCTTCTACTATGATACTAGTGTTAACTGGTCTAATGCTGCAGGCAAAAGGTCAAATGTAGTATCTTCCTCATACATGTTTTTCTGGAAGCCATGTGGGTGGAATAATTGAGTAATTTGGTCCCTATAAGCCATCGGGTGCTGATGGTCACAAACGGGATGGGTGAAAAGAACTATGGAGAGAGTAAGAACCTGAATTCACAGAGGCTGAAATGGTAATACACAACATACAGATAAAAGACATCAAGGCGGCCCTCCTCCACATCTAGCTGGCTGGATTCCACATGGCAACGCCATATTATATGAATAAATGTTTTGATGTAACTTGCCTGAGGGCTTTTGTGGGGATAACTTTTGTGGGCATTCACCTATCAGTAGAGCAGCATTATGGCTAAATGGTCCCTATTTTACCGTGCTGCGGGTGCCATGCCCTGGTCTTTTGACACCGCTAATCTAGCTCTCATCAGTTGCATCGAATCTTCAAACATCGTTAATTCATTTCTATGCACCCGACATCTTTTGTAACAGTAAACAACTCACAGTTCATAGCATTGACTGCCTGTGTGTGTTGTCTTCGTGACTAGGGGGTGGATCCTACCAACAAACCCATTATCTAGTTGTTATGCAAAAGTTGCTGTGCTCTGTTTATCTCACAGGCGTCTTTCTGAGGACAAACACTGACAGACAGAACGTCTGTCCTCCTGGGGGAGATCAAGAGAGAAGTCAGGACTGTAGCGATTGAGGGGATTCTGCGTGGGTCTGTCTTAATTACGACACCCTGCTGAGTCATTGAAAGGACCACGTCAATTCAAGAGTGCTGTCCATGCATGCACGTATACACACACACACACACACACACACCAAAAGTCCTCCATAATCTATACCCTTAAGAAATAGTTTGACCTTTTTTACCTTTTCTTATCTGTGTTTATACCTGCTCTGTCTTTATGCGATCCATTGTGTTTTAACAGTAATTTAACAGTGATTCCAGTTACAGTTACCACGACTTAATACTCAATTGAATGAAAAGTCAAGATGGTCCACAACCCTCTCCCCCATCACATCTGTGGAACAGACAAGCCCTTTGGAAACAGATCAGAGAATTCATCAAAAAAAACATAACAGAGATAGCAGAGCACAGAATGTTCAGTTTGCTCAAAAGCTTACCGTGGTTAGCTAACAAACAGGCAACATGGGGTCCAGAGATTCAGCCCTGGGAGATATCAGTAGCACTTACAGAACAGCGGAGGTCTGGAGAGCAGGGCAGGGACTCCCGATGAATGAGAGGGCTGAACAGAGAGGTGCCCGGGAAAGAGCGGACTACTTACTCACACAACAGCACTCCATTCTCCAGCGCAGATCGGAAGTTGTTGCTCCCGAATGTTTTCTTGGTTACCGCCTGTAAACGGGGGGGGAGGACAAAAAAAACTGATTCAGAAGCAGAGAGAGAAAGGGAGGGAGGGGGGGGGTAGAGCAACAAAATGAGGTAACGGGGTGGTGGTGGAGGTGGGGGAGGCTGAAGAAGAAAGGTAGGATGTTAAGAACAGTAGAGGAGGAAGTGGGTGTTTTTTCCTCCAGTGTCTCCACACCGCTTCACGGGAATGAGGCAGAGTTCCTCAGACTGGAGCTGGGAGAGGTCTGTGTGCAAGGACTGAGGCTGGGCTTGCACCTCCTCTGGAGTAAACAAGAGGGCGGGGGGGGGGTTGCTAGGAAGAGGCTGGGGCCAGGGGCACAACAACCAGGGACAGGCACGAGGTTAGGAGAGCATCTGGGAGGGGAGGAGAGACGAGGGCACAGCTTCATGGTCACCAACCATGGTAATCATAGAAGGACGAGACATTGGTAGTGGTAGAGTGAAAACATTCCTGTACCAACGGGTGAGCTTGCAAAACAAAGCAAGAACACCCAGACAACACTTCCATTTGTGCTATGTTTACATCCTTGACTAACCCGCAACAATAGTGATTGCAACAACAACAAGGCAGACAACAATGCAATAACAGTGAGAGGACGGACGGGGACTTCACCAGTTGGTATTTCCGTCTGTATTTCACAACAAGATCAATGCTTCTGGACCTCTTAATCCAACTGTCATTTGACTTGGTGCCCATTTGAACATACTCAAACATCCTGTTGGCACATTGCCCTCTTTACTGAGAGAACTTTACGTGCACACACGTGCACACAAACCAAACATTTCCTGACATTATTCCAGACATTATTGTCCCGCAAAGTGAAACTTCAAAGGCCATCAGTGAAATACCAACACGGTTAGAAAGTGATTGGCAGGTGGACATACTCTGTTATTTTCTACCTGGGTCCTGTTACACACTAATCACACACTTGAAACTCGCTATTTAAAGATTTGAATATTTTCAGTAAGTATGTGATTTCATAGGTATCAGTGAACGACTTTTAAGACATACAATAACTCAATCTAAATGAATCGTATAATATTATTCATCGCACATTTGATACATTAAGTTGTGTACTATTTACAATGGATGAATCTTGCATGTCAACTAAGAATGAAATTGGATTATTCTAGAGGAATTAATTTTGGACAGCCTAAGTTGTGATACTGGCAGCCGTTCACATTACACAGTAAGCAAATCGACCGCTGTTATGGGAAATTGAACTTTAATGATACACTGAAAGCTGATCGCACACATGTCTCTCTTTCTCTTATTGGTGTTGACATATGAAATCCTGACCCCTGCTGTTGTATGAGAGAACACCTTATGTAATCGTTGTATTTGTTTGTCCACTCCCAAATCCATTCCTTCATTCATAATTACACTGTCTACCCCACCTTCTTTCTAATTCTCTCCTTTCCTCACTCTTTCTCCCCATCTCTTTCACTTTAATGCACACACTGATGTGAATTACATGTTTTGTGTCAATATTCTTTCATCCAAAGCACTGGGAACAATAGTTAATCAAAGACTTGGCATCACAGCCTTAGCCTGCAGCTTACTGTGCAACATAAGTGGGCTAATTAATGCTCAGTACCCACCCTGGCACTATTTGTTCTGGAATACACCTGGGCCTGCCCGGTTACAAGATAATTTCCTCTTTAGTGCTTTAACTCTGATTCTTAAAGTCATGTACTCTAGCAAGGACCCGGCCCAGGCCCAAGTTTGGTGAGAGTTGAGGTATGCTGTAGGGGATTAGAGCTGGCCTGACACGGCAGGTTCAACAGAGGGCAGGCCAGGCTGGAGACAAACAGAACAACTGGCTTCAGACTCTCAGTCCCTCTTTCTGTTAAACGCTTCGGAGAAACACTGCTCATTTGAAGTGCTGAGGCTACACATACAATAACAAGACTGCCACTGTAATAATGGTTTCCGCCTGACGTATGCTGGGTAAATCACAGAAATCAACATCCTTAGGAATACATGTCTGGAACAGGGTCTGGAACAGGTCTGAATCTTCAAATTCAAGGAAACTAAAAGGGGTGGGGGGGGGTTGAGAGAGAATCGCAAGAGAGAGAGAAAAGAGCTAGAGAGGAGAGAGAGAGAGAGAGAGAGAGAGAGAGAGGGGGAGCGAGACAGAGGACTACAAACAGTTGTTCATTCATACAGAGCTCTGAAGCATCTCAGCATCGGAGGTTTGTTTGGACACGGAATAGCAGCCCACCGCTAATTGTTCTGAAAAGCTTCCCTCCCTCTGCACAGGAAACGCAGGGGGCTAATGGGGTCAGACAGCCTAGCACTGATCCTAATAAGAGAGATATGCTCACAACGTTCATCGACGTACTCGTTCCAGGTATTTACTACCATTGAGATGTAAATGCTCATGGCGTCGATGAACTCAAGTTTGGCAGTTCTGCCAAATCGAAGCTCATACAGCGTGGGCACAGGGCAGCGCCGGCCTGCCCTAATGTGGGTGACGGGGTCACACCACGGGCATCCGCGGGGCGAGGCAGCATGTCCGCTCCACATCATTACGTCTGAAAGCGTGCTTCCCGGTTCGTTGCCCACTGGTCCGTCCTGACAGACAACACACAGAATGTCAGGGTAATGACACTGTGAAGGGGTCGGGACTGACACACAGAACGCCAGGGTAATGACATTGTGAAGGGGTTGGACCTGACACACAGAACGCCAGGGTAATGACATTGTGAAGGGGTCGGGACTGACACACAGAACGTCAGGGTAATGACATTGTGAAGGGGTTGGACCTGACACACAGAACGCCAGGGTAATGACATTGTGAAGGGGTCGGGACTGACACACAGAACGTCAGGGTAATGACATTGTGAAGGGGTCGGGACTGACACACAGAACGTCAGGGTAATGACATTGTGAAGGGGTCGGGACTGACACACAGAACGTCAGGGTAATGACATTGTGAAGGGGTCGGGACTGACACACAGAAAGACAGGGTAATGACATTGTGAAGGGGTCGGGACTGACACACAGAACGTCAGGGTAATGACATTGTGAAGGGGTCGGGACTGACACACAGAAAGACAGGGTAATGACATTGTGAAGGGGTCGGGACTGACACACAGAAAGACAGGGTAATGACATTGTGAAGGGGTCGGGACTGACACACAGCTTGCTGTGTGAAAAAGGATGGAAACAAGAACAATTGCGGCAGCAGCCGAAGCTAAAGACCATTTAGTGAGGACACGGATTAGTGGTTATTCTGATTGGTCAATGTGGGAATGGAGAAAGGGAGGGAAAAAAGAAGGTTGATACATCGTTAAGTATTGGAGATGATTCAGTACTAGGAGACATTGAAACTCATCAAAAACCCACGGTAACACAACACTATTCAATGTCAGCTACAATCAGCCAAACAAGCTTCTGCTTGCTTACAAAAGGTTACAGCCTTGCCTCGCATTAGGTTACTTACAGGTAACCAAAGCCAGACAACCTTAAAGCTACTTAGAAGAAAGATAATTAAATCAATAAAAAGCTTCTATGTGTCACCCTACCACTTAAACAGGTAACCTCAGCTTTGAGGGTTTCTTATGAACACCATCTTACCTCAATATCTGGTTCAGGACTCTTCAATGTTTTATTAGAGATTTCAACAAAGGTTTAAACCATATCCATGTCTTTCTCGGATGCTAAACAGGTTAATAAAATCTGATAAAAACATTTTGATTATGGAAAAGACGACGGGAGCAGCAGCAGCAACGCTGTAGGACAAGGTTGACCTTTGACCGGATCATTAGCTAGCGTGCAGAGCAGCCTAACACCAAGAGAATGGGAACAATTGTTCTCTGAGGTATTCTAAATATCCCGGCAAAGACCTCTCAAAACACTCATACTACGAAGAGGCAGGTCACCCAAATGCACCCGTCAATCAAGTCTTAGCAGTTACAATGTAGAACACCGAAGCCATTAAGCAGCATTTCGTTTCACTATACAATGGTCAGGAAATAGCTCATGAGCAGCTAAGCAGTAGCCTTACAAAGAAATGCTGCCATTATATCCTACTGTTATGTCAATTCTACAAAACTGAATAAGTCTTGAAGTTCTATACTGCCTGTTTGTTTCAAATAACACTGAGTGGGTGCACAGGCACACAAACACACACACAGAGCCTTGTTTCTATTGATAATGGTAAACTGTGTGTGAGTGTGTGTTTGAGAAAGAGTGATCCAACTTCCAATTCAGAGGCTCATTAACAAGGCACCTCCAGTATTGGGGATGGGGCCAGGGCCAGAGTTTAGAGCGCTGTCAACCAGCCAGCACTGAGGGGGGCACCTAGGGCTACTCTCACAGCCATGGAACCCAACCCAGGAATGTGTCCATGTGACAAACTCCAGACCATTTAGTCTACTTTTAACACCCTTATCACACACAAACACACACACACACACACACACCTCTGTTAAAGGCCCTGGAACCCAGCAACCTGTTAATCATTCTGTAGCAGACCCCATGGCGACACAAGTTCCCTTTGTAGGGCAATATTTAGCAGCGTCTATTCCCCCTACCACTTGCCTTGGCCCCTCTGCTCCTAGTTTTGCCTCAGCCACAAATGGTATAGCTCTGGTCCACAATCTGGCCTGTGCTTACCAGGGCGGGGTTCAGTTCTGAACTGAACCCAGCTCTTGGTCCCACTACTGCCCCCTGCCTTTAATACCAACCAACACTGACAACCCAGCCTCCCCCCTAGCAAAGTCCACAAGCCCAGCCAACCGACCACAATGGCTCAGTGTGCGTGTGTGAGAGACGCTGATGTCACATTGCAAGCATTCAGATTCACCCCTCATGAAATAAGAACAATATTTGTTTAGTTACAGCCCATGCACCAGCTCTGTAGCATCCCGCTGGGAAGGGAATTCAACAGGGTAGGAATCTCCAAGCTCCTTAAAAAAAAGAAAGTTTTGATGGAAAGTTTGACCTTTTGCGGAAGGAAAGCTATTTGGAAATGACAGTGTGGTAGGCTACTAGAACCTCAGTAGTTCCTTTGGACTGCTAAATGTTAATGACAGAGCATCTTTCAAGAAAAATAGGGGGCAAAAAGAAAGAACTGTACAATAAACGATTGTTTTCATCATCTTACTGCAAAACAGAGATTGGGACAAACAATGTTATGCCCCAACAGCAAGTAATATAAACGAAGAGATGTCTGTATTTCAAATATATTAGTATAGGAAAAATAACAGCAATTGTCTCTGCATGGTGCCATTTCTTTAAACATATCTATATTGCAGATCTAAGCAATTTATGATTTGTCTCGGGTTCTGCCATAAAAGTGAGGTTAATTTAAGAGTGTTATGCAACGCATCAGTTGTGAATTTTAGGACAAATCTTTAATCTTCTACTTTGAACCCCCAAGCTGTTAAACATCCCTCGAAATATTTACAAAGGTAGTGAACAGGTCTAGACAAGATTTGTAGAATGGAGCGCACATTGGGAGGTGGAAGGGATAAATAGTTTATTAAAGCGAATGTATTGTAGCTGGCATAGCATTGGATATCAAACATTATGTAAGGACACAGTAGATTACATTAAATACGCGTTAGAACACAGATAAACGAACATGCAACAGCTTGTTTTCAGCTAACTTGTTCTACAGAACATTGACAAATATCTAGGCAACAATTTGCGGAACAAGAACCTGCGAGTCAGTTTACACCTCGAGGCCCTTGGATACATTTTACAGATCAATAACCAGTAGACCTAGCTTTGTTGATACAAATGATTGTTCAATTTTCACAAGGTCCGAAAACGAATTCAGTAATATTTACAAAAGTTGGCAAACATCAAGTCGTCGTTTCCTACCTCAATCCATCTCTGCGATTCAGAGAAAGCATCTTCACAGCTGACAGCAGATTGCTCGCGCCACTCCATCATCAGCAAACTTAATCCAAGCGCGCGCGACTCTTACGTCAATAAAATTAATGTGTTACTTTTGTCACTGAGTGTCAAATACTTTTCCTCCAATTAAAACAAATGCATCTCAATAACTCGACTTTCATTAGGACTAAAACGATTTGCATTATGCGTGTAACCTCCAAATCAGCCTAAATAAACAATTACAGCATTATATATTTGAATTATTCACCAATTAGCCAACTCCCTTTGGGTGTATGAATGAAATGAGTAACATTCTCGAGTTCGTTTGTTGCCAAATTTACCTGTTGTTCCAACTCGTGTCCCGAGCCACACACCTTGTCCAAACCACGATGCTATATCGTTTACAAAATGGTTAAACGATCAAACACATTATCTGGATTCGCTACGAGTGAAAAACTAGGTTACCAGACGGAGAGAGCATTTACAATCCGTAGCTTCAGTTAGTGAAGTATAAATTCAACTTTCTCTTTTCCCCTTCTTACAATGGAATCGATCGCACAGATTACGCGTTTGTTTCTTTGCGCTCTGACGCCACTCAGTGGCGAATCTGACATGAACTGGGTGGCATGTCCAGTTCATCGTGGTGGGGCCAATTTAACATAACCATCATGTGACTCATAACGCACTGAGAGAAGGGGCACGCTAGTCGGACAACAAATGTGCCAATTAGCTCGATGTTTTGGCACTAAATGTCCTATCACTGACCCCAAAATCAAAATAAGGAAAAACAACTTCTGCTTTACTGTTTGAAAAGTTGAACGTTTTGGTATAAAGCACTTTATTAAAGTATACTAACTGGCCAAAACTATTTTTTTACTTTTTATTTTTTACGTGGATGTCTAATTGTTTTTACAAAAGGTCGGCACCATGTCAGTTAATGGAGGTCTTACAAGCTTTTATGTTTACCTTTATCTTACAACATTCCTAAATCCTTCAATAGTAGTTATCTATTCATAGTCATGGTACAGTTACCGCAGACTGAGCATAATGACAATGACAAACACACATTAGATGTACTTGTCATCTTGAAAAAGTCTATCAAAATATTTGCAATTAGAGTGCCTAAAAACTATGCAGGGCTGTAATTTTCTAATTTAAAGATGGATTATAACAATACAGACAGATTGTAATTACACACTACCATAGTAAACCATAACCTTTTAGTTTGATGCTTTCAAACACACTCCCAAAATGTTTTAGTTGCATTACAACATTATTTTAATCAGACAATATATACAGGAATTAGCCTACAAATCCAGCCAATTTTAGTAAGAAAAGGTAAACTTGATATTCTTTTCTTTTTAACCATTTATCTCCATTCCACAGGCTAACCTACCCAATACAAATGCTAGTGTATAACAAATTCAGCACTTCAGAATGATTGGCAGTTGTTGTATCTTTGCACCCCTTACAGGGCTGGTCAGTAGAGTGTCATTAGTGTGGGTGGCAGCTTCATGCTTTTGAAAGGGCCACAACAGTGAAGCGCAGCTCTTCCGGGTCTCTGGCCATGAACACCTTGCACACCTCAGTGGCATCCTACAGGAGGGGAAAACAAACACATCCTTAAATCTAGAACAGAGAATTGAGACAACAGGGGTTACTATCAGCATGGCAGAAATGAGGTTGCTGTGAACATTTGTCTTGGAACATATGAAACGGTTGGCATGGACTACGTTTACATGGCCAAATATTCAGGTTATTCTGAAAAAGGTGATATTCCTACTTCTCTGTTTCCATGCAATGAAAATTAATATTCTACTAATATTCCAGTTACATGCAGCCAAGCATATTCCGATTAACTACTTGGTTTGTGTACAACAAACAGAGCTGACCGCAGGGCAGTTATCGCAAACTGCAGTAAAATCCCCAATTGAGATGCATATTTCGAATGCACTGTATACATGTCTAAACTAAAGAATGCTCCTAGAACCTGATTAATATTGAGGTATCCCATGGCAGTGAAATTTGGAAATATTGTCATATTCTGAATAATAGTGTAATATTAGTCTGCATGTAAACATATTCAACGTGTCCATATAACTGCACATAACAGTCAAGTACAAAAGGACAGTTATGTTTAATAAGAACACGGTGGAAAGAGTACATCCCACTAAGGAACATAGAAATTGGGAAGGAGGTATTTTACCTTTAGGAAGGTATCTTCGGAGGTGTTGCTATGAGCAATAGGAAAGGGCTTGCGACCATCTACAGAGAAAAGGAGATAAGAAGATCATCTGAACTTCAAAGTCCTGGAAAAAAACTAAATCTTGATGCCGTGAGCAATTGCTTCAACTACTCTTTACATAAGGTTGACTGAATTTGATATGTTACATATTGTTTAGCTCTTAATTTTATACTTTTATTTTATTTATACATTCTGCTTTAAAAAAATTCAGATCCATATATGTTATTGTATGCACCTTCCTGCCACAGTAAATCATGTGTTTGTGTAAACTTACGTGGCAATAAAAACACATTCTGGTTCTGAATGCTTGAAAAGATTGTATGGTAGAGGTAAGAGATGTTGCACTATTCACTTACCAAGCTCATATAAATGTCCTCCAACATTCACAAAAGCGATGAAGTGCAGATCAACTTTTTCATCTATGCTTGGAGCCTGGAAAAACCAACACAAATAAGAGTGTCATCTTATTGTGTGTGGATCTTACTGTATGTACAAATGACCTTCCAGCACCTTCCATCTCTCATTAGATAAGATTTCCCCATGGGATATTCAGGTATCACAAGAGCCACAGTCAAATGTACATAAAACATTTTTTTTTACCTCCGTCTGTCCTTCCTGTGCACTGGATTCGTGGGTGACTCGTATACTCTGTAAAAACACATGGCTAGAGAATGAGTAATACATAAATAATCAGCAGACTTCTTTCCACTGGATGTGACATTTTTGAAACCCATTCACAACCCTTCTTTCCATCTCTTAGCATTATAATGTCTGTATTGAGATTTTACAACACTAGAATAGCTAAACAACAACTTTACATGACAGCACTCCTGACCAGTGTACATTGTCCTATACCTCATCTTTCTCCAGAAAGATAGCTTTGTCCTCTGGGCTCAACTTGGAAGACTGCTCCAGGAACTTCTTCAGTGGGCTGTCAGGGCTCTGAGGAAAGAGCATACAAACATTTATTCTTGTGTACGTTAGAGATACATATGTATTATTATTATTATGGTAAATATATTGTACAAATTCTACAATATTAACTTCAGTACTACTCTACTATTTAGTATATAGCCACTTAGGATACATAATGCACTGACAGAGGGAAGAGGAAACAGAAAGACAAAGAGAGAGACATTGACACCAACTATACAAAAGTTTGATACTTTTGCCCATTCACTTGACGTTTCAGTAATGTTGTCTGAGCTTTATTGAGATACCAAGAAGCTACTTGCAATTTAACTTACCATCCTACAAAGAAGGACTCTATTGCCAAGCACTCACCAAATTCCAGGCATGACTGGTTGTTGGCCACAGCATGAATTAACCCTATTGTTCCACAAGCATTGCCAATGGTCTGCTTCATGAAGTACACATTTGTGGAGACCTGCTGGCCCTGGGCTTTAATCCTCGCCTCCTCCTCCAACCTAAACAACTCGTACTAAGAAAAATGGAAGATAGATGTACCGTCAACACCCTGGGGTTGTGTGTGTTGTCTTTCAGACTTTGTTTCCAACATAGTGATGGTGGAACTCATTCAAGCAAGTCATGCTTCAGACATTATCCCACAAACATGTTGTAATGAGTCAGTTTACCTTCTCTGTCACAGGAAAGAGGAGGAGAACTGCACAGACAGGTTGAGGAACCATGCTCAGCAGCTCGGGGTCCATCCCATACACATCTCCAAACTGCCAGCTTGGGACCAAACCCAACTGTCCCAAAAACTGTAACGTGAAAGATTTAAAAGAGTCAAATTACTCACATTACTTACAAAATAGCCTTTACTTGTAGACATAAAGCCACTATTTAAGAATCCCCAATCCTGCTTTTTATCCACCTAGCTAGCATCCAACCGTATTCACTGTTTAGAGTTTAGAGTACTTTTTAACACAATACAGTAGAGTATACCGGTTACTTAATACCACCAACTGCGACCGTATCTATGAGGAATTCCATTATGGTTATGTCCAAACACTGCTTTAGCCAACGTGGTGTTCCAATTGTAATACTCTCCCGGACCTTCTCCATGTTCAACAATTAATTTAAGAAGGTTTTTCGATATCAGGACTCACTTGATTCATCACCTGAAAAGAAAATAAGTATTGTTAGCCCGTTTCGTTGGCTTTTGTTCTTTTAGCTTGTAAACGCTAAGGTAGATAGCCTAACTAGATGGCATACACAATAGTGAGTCAGAGCTATCTAGCATGTAGCTAGCTAGCATGTTGCTAACTAGGCTAGCCATTTGCGAATGAATGAATTGCGTTAAGCCGCTATCTATCTAACGTAATAGTTGCTACTTAAACCAAAAACTTTGCATTTGTAAAAAATACATACATCTGGGTTTGCCTCGAGTGGCAACCAACGTTGACCGTCCATTTTGGCAATATTGTAGCAATCTTAGCGACCCTTCAACTTATTCTAACCACTCGCCTCCAGTTTGACAGCTGTTTAGGTTTCGCTTCCGGGATTCGTCTAGCGGATAAACTACGTAGCCTACATAGGAAAGTTGTTCCGTAACTACGTACGTTACGTACGTTTTAAATCCTGTTTTGACATTTCCATGAAACACATGGCTGTACTTCAGACAAAAACACCTAGAATATATATAGGCCTATCTCGGCCTGTTTGATGTCCCTGAAGGTAGTGATGGGCAAATCGAGGCTTTTCGAAACACCGACACAATTGACACATTGCAGTCGGGGCCTTTGAAACGCTCGAAACCTTTACTCAACAGCTGGCAGCTACATGTATGGCATAACCAACAGTCATGTAGCTAATTCCTATATTGAACCGTAAGGATCCTTGTGGTTGAACGGAATTATTGCCGTCCTGCAATGCAGGGGCAGACGCCTGTACCTGTAAAGGAAAAAATGGGGTACAGCGAAACAGCGCCCCCCAAATCCCCATAGTGGCCACACATGGTAGTATTCGATATGGTTAAGCATAGCCATAGAGAATGAATGGGAAAAGTTAAGGAAGTTAAGGAAAAAATGGGGTACCTGTGTCGAATCCCGCTCACGACGATGTTTAATACAAATGATTTATTGTATTTCTTTCAATAATACAATTTAGTAGCACCGGTTATCTGCTATATATCAATAAAATGTAAAGACCACACTGAGGTGTCTCTAATCTACATCTACAAATACGGTATTATACATTACTAATACATCATGTATTTACCCTTGTATACTGTGTATTAACAAGATTGTGTATTGTGAGTAGGCACTATTTTATACAAATAATTGAGATGAACACACAATCTTATTTTGGCCATTTATTGCAACATGTAATCTAGAAAAAATGTAAAACTAGATTAAGTGCAAAACAGAGAGTGTATAAATAATATACAGTCTAAATTCAGTCTTGGCAAAACACAGGCAATTTTTCCTCTCTCTCATTACTGTAGCAACAAGGTGCTGAGTCTGGGAGAGAACAGAGAGGTACAAGCTTGAAACATACGCAGCGAACATCTCCACTCTCCATCAAAGCTGCCCTGAACATCATGGAAACATGCTACTTTTAAATTAGTGTGCGTGCTTAATACAATATCTGCCCCACCAAAGACCCATTTGAACTGGAAAACTGGAAAGTGCTGTGTCATTTACGTTTGACACATTATTCATTCCCCTTTTATCCAAAATCACATTCATATTATTTATTTGAACTATTTACAACTATATACAGTTTTCTACTACCCCCTTCTCCTGAGCCCACCTCTTCTTTTCTGCCTTGTAGAAGTCTGACTGCTGAAATGACCCCCAGGTCATTTCCGCAACCATGCCTTCTTCTTTGTACAGGGAAAGCACCCTGGCAGGACAGTATATGTACCTGCCCGCCACACCCCGGAACGCATGATACACATGAGGGCTCTCTGCCCCTGTTTGATGGGTTTGCGGCAGAACTTGCAGAGCCGACCGGTGGGCTGCTGTTCTGCCGCTCGCCGTTTCCCCCGCAGATCAGCCAACCTCCGTGCCAATCAAACAGCTTTGGTAATAGCTTTTGAAAATAATAATGTTGTTGCGCCTAAATGAATAATTTTGTTCAAAAACCTCTGATGGAAATATGTTAAGCAAACAATGCACATAGTGGCATGCACATTCATGCAGGGAACATATAGTATAAGACAAATAAGACTTACCCTCAACGAAGAGCCTGTAAATTCATAATGGGAATCATGCAGAGTATAAGAAAAAAAAGACTTACCATCAATGATGGAGAGGTTGTAAATTCATGATTGGAGTTCTGAACAGCAGAACACCATAAACATTGAACAAGGCCAGGAACGTGGCATGAACATTGAACAAGGCCAGGAATGTGGCATGAACATAGACCAAGAGTCATGTCTTGGTCCCAAGAACTGATATGCAAAGAGACCTCGGCCTGCTGGTCTCTTATTCCTGGGAGATGAAGATGCACCTGAAGACAGGGCAGCAGCTCGTGACAAAGCAGAGATGAAAAGATGTACAACATGCTGTCAAGTAGCAGTTCAAAAGCATATTGCTTTAAATGTGTCCTCAGTCACACACAACAAGGCCCATTGACATTCACAAAAGAACATTCACTTACAGCCCTGCTTGACCATCTTGGAGGGGGAGATGTCCAGCATGGCTTGCTCCAGGTCTTCATCTTCATCCATGACTGTGGTGCAAACAGGAAAGAAACATAAGAATGTATTCCTTTCACTGTACAATAGTTATACATATATGAGTTAACCATGATCACTAAATGACTTAGTATATTTAATTAATACTGATGACCTACCCACGGCTTGGCTGGAGGCGAGCAGAGGCGAGGACATGGATGCCTCCTGGGACTTCTTGGTCAGGTACCGCTTCAGTTTGTCCATACTAGTTCCTGGAGTGGTGGTCCGGGACAGAACAAATGCTGCAAAGCCATCTGCCCGACCCTCCCAGACGTCACCCCAGGTCCTTGTCGGCATGCGGCCAAAGCCGACCTGTTGGTCCTCCTCCACTGACCTGACAGCCCCCGTCCTCCTGGCCTCGTACTCCAGCACTGCCTTGATCTCCTTGAAGGAAGTGGCATACCCAACAAAGGACCGCAGGCTGTCTTTGCTGGGCCCATCCAAAGGCACGCCAGCTGTTTGCTCCTTTTCAAAATGTTTGATGAGGTACAGAGTGTATCCCACATCATTTTCAAGGAGCCACCTGAACAATTTCCCCTTGTACTTTCCAAACTGGAGAGTATACTCCCCCAACACCTCAGTTTGGTCAAACACATCCCCCCCTCTGTCACGGACCTCTGTCATGGCCCTTGCCCTCGTGTGTTCCTCCTTCATGGGTGCTGACTTGTCCTTCAGAGAGACAGAGGGGTCCTTCCAATGCTTGACTTCCTCAGTTGTGTCCTGGAGAAGGCCATGGACACCAGTCTTCCGCCAACCATTATCTCGGGTGCGACAGCTTTCGTTCTGTATTTAAAAGAAATAAAAAAATATTCAATAATTACAGCAGATTACTTTCAGAGGACCCAGTGTTTCCCCAACCATTATATTGGGGGGGCAGCTTTCGTTCGTTTTGTAAAAAATAATAATTAATTATTCTTTAAAAAATCTCATACAGTGCCAGATCACCAAAAAAGTCGTTTAAGGTTACCTTTCCTATAAAACAGGTCTATAGCTTGCTCTTTTATTCAGCAAACTAAATGGCCTTATGTTATTTATCTTATTTACACAACGGCATGTCATAAAATCTGATCTGAGACACTTCTCGAAATCGCATTTAAATAAGGCCAAACAACGCCCCCCGAAATCCCCATAGTGGCCACACATGGTAGTATTCGATATGGTTAAGCATAGCCATAGAGAATGAATGGGAAAAGTTAAGGAAGTTAAGACTATTCATAGCAGACTGCCGCGCGGTTGACCCGGGTTCGATTCCCGGCCAATGCAAAACCTTGCGAGAGATGTGTTTCATCTTGTGACGTTCAACCACTTCCGGGCATTAAGAAGGTGACATGAGCTCCTGGCCAAGACCTAACAACGGGGTAGCGTGGCCGAGCGGTCCAAGGCGCTGGATTTAGGCTCCAG
>CAEFZP010005252.1:0-57933 GCA_903064625.1 Mallotus villosus
GAGCGAGCCTTTTGAAAGTCGATATCCATTCAGTGGGTAGGAACCTAGCCTTGGGGGCTTTTCTAAATTCTCAAAGTGTCAGACACCCGCAGCGAGACCTATTCTTCACTTGTTTGTTCTCTGTAACCTGTGCTGTTTCTCTCTCTCTCTCTTTATCTCTGTCTCTCTCGTCCCCTCTCCATCACTGGAACAGACATGTAGATATTCACCTTTTTTTGTCGCTGCTGTGACTGTTCCCTTTGTTTTGCCTGAACATGAAAAACAACAACGACTTTGTCGCGTGACAAAACGGCCCTGGAAGACAAACTGTAAACAGATCTGCTGTCGCCTGTTCCTTTTCTCCTCCCTCCCTTGGTCTGCCGCTCGCCTCCAACCATGTCCAACCTTTCTGTGCGCTGCGTCCAGATGGCCCTGCAGTCTGCAGAACAGATTTACGCCAAGCCATGCTTTTAGCTGCACCAGCAGGGAGTTGCCAGTCAGATCGGTCGGGGCCGACCTCCAACAAAGGCCTGCTTCCCCTACCCAGCCACTGTGTTGATGTTCAGAGGGGAGAAGGGGAGAAAAGCGTGATGACAAGGGTATGAAGAAGAAAGTAAAGAGAAGAAGCAGAGAGAGAGGGGGTATTTTGTCTGACTCGTGGAGGTGGAGAAGGAGAGAACACAGCTCTGCCTCCCCGGCCTTCACACAGGGCCTCTGAGGGGCTGACCAAAGCAGATCTGGCCTCAGCTAGGGAATGCGGAGGCTGTTTGGGCTCTTTATCATGAACGTCCCCTGCAGAAGCTCCAGGTGACCTAGTTATTTGGGGTAGAGCTCACCAGTGGGGACAGACATGGGGAACAGGAGGACATATTCTGAGGGTGTTCCAGGTTTCCAATATAATAGCCACGAACAGCCTGCGGGCTGCCAAATCACATCAATCCATTTAGCCCTTCCATATCACAGGCCGATGCTTACTACTGGGCCCTGGCCCATCCATATCACAGGCTGATGCTTACTACTGGGCCCTGGTCCATCAATATCACAGGCCGATGCTTACTACAGGGCCCTGGTCCATCAATATCACAGGCCGATGCTACTACTGGGCCCTGGCCCTCCATATCACAGGCCGATGCTTACTACTGGGCCCTGGTCCTCAATATCACAGGCCGATGCTTACTACTGGGCCCTGGCCCTCCATATCACAGGCCGATGCTTACTACTGGGCCCTGGCAGCGGGACAGGACGCAGCATCGTCTCAGGGCAGCCGAGGAAAAGGAAGCCGACAGGCTGGGGCAGGTGGAGAGAGGAGAGTGGCAGCTGACTGTCACTCTGGCCTGGTGTCGCGGTGTGTCTCAGTGCTTCCTAGAGAGCAGGAGGAGAGACGGACTGCGTGGTTAACCTTCGGCTGCGTCAGCATGCCGGGGGCAGATGTGCTGAGAGCTCAGTTCCCCCCTGACAGCGCTCGCTGCGTGTTGCATCACAGGTATGACCGGCAACATCAGCATCACAGCTGTGGAAACGTCACGGTGTGTTTTACAGCCCAGGATCACAGCCTGGTCAGTCCTGCTACAGTAGTATGAATTAACAATATCATAAGTATGATATAGTTATTGACAATCGTAACAGTAGCAACACAGAAAGCTGGATAATTCAGTGCTCGAATCCTGGCCATGAGAAGCAGATGTTAAAGGGTTGATGGTGGATCTGGTCGAACCCTAAACCCTACATCAGCTCTGTCCATCTGAACAAACAGACAAGACAGTTGAGACAACAAAACTGAAAACAGACCTGGACAAACCTGGCAACCGGAGAGAAACCTGGCAACCAGACAAACCCTGCGCCCATGAACGTTGAAACAGACCTTTGAATATCCGTCAGTCTGACTCTGGCCTTCTGCCTGTGAGCATGACTCTCAGTGTGATCACAAACCACGTAAACCAGTCATGTAAAAGGAGAGAGAGAGAGAGGAAGGAGAGGATGGACAGAGGTGAAGAGGAGAGGAGAAAAGATGAGAGAAAGAGAGAGAAGGGTAGAGAAAAGGGAGAGAGAAGGAAAGAGAGAAAGAAGAGAGAAAGAGGAGAAAGGTGAGAGAAAGCAGAGAGAGAGAGAGAGACGAGAGAGAGAAGAAGAGAGAGAGAGAGAGAAAGAGAGAGAGAGAGAGAAGAGGAGAGACGAGAGAGAGAGAGAGAGGAGAGAGAGAAGAGAGAAAGAGGAAAGAGAAAGAGAAAGAGAAAGAGAGAAAGAGAAAGAGAAAGAGAAAGAGAAAGAGAAAGAGAAAGAGAAAGAGAAAGAGAAAGAGAAAGAGAAAGAGAAAGAGAAAGAGAAAGAGAAAGAGAGAGATGGCTGAAGAGTGTTTAAGTCCTTCCGATCTCAGTCCCCCTTGATTAGACCTCCCTCTGGAGATGAAGAAAGAGATACGGCTCGGATGACTTGATAATGTCAGAGACGGTGTAAAACACACATCAGTGGCTTTATACATTATGCATCAAAGGGCCGACACAGGGGCTCCTTCTAAAGGATAACATGACCTACCCCGAGAGATGGAGAGCGAGGGGTGGAGGAAGAGAGAGAGGGAAGGAGAGAGAGATCATGTGTATATGTGTGTGTGTGTGGCTGTGAGTTTGGGCTTGCTCTGAATGGGAGAGAGATAAAGAGTGGGAGAAAGAGAGAGAAGTAGACAGAGAGAGAGAGAGAGAGAGAGAGAGAAGTAGACAGAGAGAGAGAGAGAGAAATAGACAGAGAGAGAGAGAGAGAGAGAGAGAGAGAAGTAGACAGAGAAAGAGAGACAGATCCACGGAGCAACATCATGAAGGGAGAGGAAACAAGAAGGGCGATGATGGGGTTTTAACGAGAGAGGATCTCGTTGACTAAGAGGGGAGGATGCCACTCCAGTGGCCGGGAGGGCTGTTCACACATCGCTCATTAATCTGCTCGTGATCTGCGGAGGACCACAGGGAAGGAGGCAGGGAGAAAAGGAGCAGGGAGGCAAGGAGGCAAGGAGCGAGGGCAGGGGGCAGGGAGGCAGGGAGCGAGAGGCGTAGATGAGAGAGAGAGAGTGGGAGGGAGACCGAAAAGAAGAGACTGAAAATGATGGTATGTGAACTCCTTAATCCCCACATGACTGTATGAGCTCTTTAGAGGTCTGGATGAGCATTCAAAACAAAAACCCATTTGGTTGAAGTTGTGTAGCAGGTGTGGCAGCTGGCAAATATTCACATAAAGAACATGACATTTTTTATGTCGATGTAAATATCGATTTTTTTTCTCAAATGAGTGTGCTTGACAACTGCTTCCTTGAAAAACAAGTGGTCCAAAATATTGCAAAAATGTTTTCCGGTAAAAGCTTTTTAAAAGAAATAAATCTTTGTTTGATAAATCAAATCAGGAACAGACACGAAAACCAATATAATTGTATACAAATGTTGTTTTGATTTCCTCTTGCTGTAGCGGGAGATTTAGCGACCTACAAACATCTCGGGGGATTGGATCTAGAATCCCTTTTCATGTTCCTCAACAGAAGGAACCATTCAGGCGGCTTCTGTGAAGTTCTGCGGTGGCATCCTCCGCAAAGACTCTTCTGTTGACCGTTGCCTAGATACCCAGTGACTAGCCGTATCTGCTGTTCTTGAAGATATCAAGCTTTGCCGTTTTCGGCTTGACCTCGGCAATCACAACAACTTCAAACCCGCCCCCAGTGCCAGTCTTTGAACCACGCTCCACCTCGCTAGCTGCCAAGTGCCAACCGCACGCTAGCTCCTGCTCGACGCAACCAATGGGACAGAAAACAGACGTGCTCAGATTCGTTGTTTTTATGTTGTTTTTACAGATTGCTTGGTGGCATCACCGGCAATAAAAAATGAAGGCATCATCGTGTCAGTCTGCCAAGCAGACAGTTTTAGTTCAGCTGGAGGAGTAGTGGTTAATTGGTGTCAGCTACCGTGCTGTGTCGTGGCTGGATATGGACAGAGCTCCTATTGCATCTGAAAGTGAAATGAAGGTGAATCCGACGGCCATGGCAAGCCATCGTTTCATATTGTAGCGACTCAAGGGCAGAGGTTGTTTGTTCGCTGTTGGCGCAAACGATTGTGGGTGCCTCAAATCCATGTTGTGATTTATTAATGTTAATGTGTTTATGTTCTGGTCAGTGTTGTAGTAATGTCAGCTAAGGTTTAACGTTTGAAGACAGTGGTGGATGTGCGTGTTTACTGATACCGTGACTGCGTGTGTTATGTGAGTTGATGAGTTCCTTGTGGGGTTACATTCATGGTGTCTCAACAAAAGCCTGAAGGTCTTCTGAGTAAATAACTAGCAAATGACGCACAATACACCATAGACAAGGCAGACATACTGAACGCATTTAACATGGTTTCAAATAACTTCATATTAGCCCTTGTATTTGAACTTTTAATTAGACTCGAGGCACTGCACATTTATGTAAAGATGTATATCTAGGTCTCAAGAAACAAACGTTGAATAAATGTGTGTGTGCTGTCTATACTTGATTTTTTTTTGTTGAACTGATGAAGTGTGCTTCCCTCAAGACAGGGCCTAACCAGAAGAAGCTCTTCAGCGTGATCCTCTCTGCTGAGCTAAGTGTTCATTCCCTCTGTATGATCATGTGATCCTCTCAACACACAGAACATGTGTATGCAAACACCTGAGAAGGACGAGCCTCGTCACAGTCGCATAGAAACAAGATGGAGTCCGTCTATTCTCGTCACATAGAACACTAACCCACCACGTGAAGACTGCAGAGTCAGCGTTATACTGTAACAAACAATTGTTCTGAAAAACCTCTATACGGTGAGTCCCTTCACACCACACACACACACACACACACACACACACACCACACACACACACACACACACACACACACACACACACACACACACACACACACACACACACACACACACAGACACACAGAACAGAGAGCATGAAGAACAGAGAGCATGAGAAGAAAAAGGGACAGAGTAGAGAGAGAGAGAAGAGAGAGGACAGAGAGAGAGAGAGAGATCAGTGTGTGTGTAATGGTCTCCTCCTCCAGGGACAAGTGAAGCGTCTCCCCCTCCTTGTCGTCCTGACTTATCGATCAGTTTTAGATCCTGAACAGCCAAGATGGCCCCCAGAGCACCAACTGACGTGATTTGGGACCTGTCGTTTGTAAACCGGTTCAGAAGAGCCGACAGACACGATAGGTTTGACAAGCAGTTCCGGTAAACGTTTGCGGTACGGTTCAAAACGCCTTCCATCGCTTGTGTGTGTTTTGGTGTGGGCGGACCCGCGTGTTTGTGGCGACGTGTGAAACTCGGAACACTCGACTAATTCGAAACCTCCTACGGAGCCGACATCACATCAGTGACATTTAACACGGCATTCAAACCGAGATAAAACCCGTAAAAACACGCGTCTCTCAACATCCACAAATCACCAACGAGAAAAAACACAAACACCCTTAAAACAACCTCCCGCCGCCTCGTCTCTCAAATCCACGCCATGCCGTCCGGCCGGCCGGTGGAGAGTTTCTTTTCCACCAGAGGGGGCTGAGACTCACTGAAACCCTGCTGGAGTCCCCCCCTCCCCTCCCCCTCCCCCTCCCCCTCCCCCCCTCCTTAACAGAGAGCACTGGGTCATTACTCATTCATCCTAATGTACCAGCCTCCATACACCACTGGGTTTCACCATTAGAGAGCCAGACCCTCCATCGTCTCAGACGGCTGGCTCTCCCTGACTGGATGAGAGTGGCCCTGAGGGTCACCTGTGGGGAGGGGGAGGCGGAGGAGGAGGGGGAGGAGGGGGAGGAGGGGAAATGGGTTTCCGGTGTACCTGCCGAATGGAATCCAGGTGTGTGCAGATGGAGTGAGAGAGGTGAGAAAGGCAGTGACGTAGGTGTGTGTGTGTGTGTGTGAGGACACATCACAAGCAAGAAGAGCTGTCTGCAAAGTAAAGTTCCTTCACAGACACCTTGGAGAAAGTTATGTAAAAAGGAAAGAACTGTAAAAAGAAAAGAGTCATAAAAACTATTTTTGTCTCAAAAAAAGAATAGAAATATAGTCTTAAAAAAACAGCTGGGTATAACCAATCAGAGCTGAGCATGGGTAGGTCCGCCCACACGACTGTGTGCAGAAGTTCAGAGTGAGAAAATGAATGTGTTATTACCTCCTATTACAGCACTGATCCCAGACATCTTCTTAGGGAGCACTGGCTCAGATCTGATCCCTTAAGTGCTCTGACAGTAGTCAGGGTCAGGCTCCCATATTATGAGTCATCGTTACCAAACTGGCTTAAACACTGTCATCTGTATGCATGGTTTAACACCTCCCACCTCGCAGGAAGTGATGCGATCAAAAGGTTGCCGGGTTTATAACCCTGCGATGCCAACGCAGGTAAAACTCACATTAAGGTAGCGGTGGGCCAGGTCAGATGGCTGATTGAGTGTAGACATGAGAGAGACACCGATATATAGGAAGTTACCAGGACTGTGCTGAACTATCACACAATGAAAGGTGGACTGTTTATGAACTGTTTATATTTGCTTTAAACAACAACACAGTGACCCTGACATATACACACTCTGCAGTAGCACAAATATCATGTAAAAATATGCATTACAAACACGACCCCTGTCTGCCTCCGTATTGCTCAGTGGACTGAGCTAATATCGTAGCGCGTGCGAGCGCAGGGCAGCACATCCATAACGGTGAGAGTCGGGTCCCCTCGCGGGACAGGGCAGGCGTGATGTGGCGTGCGGCGTGATGTGGCGCGGCGCACTGCGGCTGTTAGTTAGTCCGGGGACACACCGGGGGCAGGCGGTCTGAAATATGAGGCATGCGTCTCGGGCCAGGTCTTCCCTGAATACTAACTCCTCCCTTCACAGCCCGCCTCGGTGCCCTGCAACCAATCTGACGGCTAATTAATCCTGAAGGTCCTTGGTTCCGCTGAGGTTTTGCCTCTATACCCACCCCACCTCTCCCCCACCTCTCCCCCAGTTCCCTCCATCCTCTCTGCTTGCCATCCACCCCCCCCCTCCCCCCCCCCGCTGCCTGCCCCTCATCTCTCCCTGTCAGCTCTCCCTCTTTTGACTCTCTCTTCTCCTCTCTCCTTCCTCAGCTCTCCTGCTCGCTCTCCCCTGCCCCCTCAGTCCCCTCTCCCCTCCTTTAGGTCCAGAAAAAGGGGCACCTACAGCTCGTGGATGAAATTGTACGTTTTTGAGCGAGAAACAAGGTATATATACATTGCCAACGTATCGACTGATTATACTTAATATATATGTTTACATGGGGATTTTTTACCATTTGATTTTACACAAGGTAACATGTTTCTATCGGCTATAAAACGTAAGTGATCTGCTCTGAAATGAACATGCTAACCACCCTAAAGGAGGGCTGTGTAACAAGCACCAGTGTAACGCACCAGTGTAACATGCACTGTGTAACAAGCACCAGTGTAACGCACTAGTGTAACATGCACTGTGTAACAAGCACCAGTGTAACGCACCAGTGTAACATGCACTGTGTAACAAGCACCAGTGTAACGCACCAGTGTAACATGCACTGTGTAACATGCACCAGTGTAACATGCACCAGTGTAACATGCACTAGTGTAACATGCACCAGTGTAACATGCACTGTGTAACATGCACTGTGTAACATGCACCAGTGTAACATGCACCAGTATAACATGCACTGTGTAACATGCACCAGTGTAACATGCACCAGTGTAACATGCACCAGTGTAACATGCACCAGTGTAACATGCACCAGTGTAACATGCACCAGTGTAACATGCACTGTGTAACATGCACCAGTCCCAAGAGGCTGGTGGTCCCCGGAGGCCCTGTGACCCAGGCACACGAGTGACTGTGTCTGAGAGAGGGGGACAAAGACAGTAGCTGTCTGGTTGAGTGGAAGGTCATTTAAAGGCCAAACGGACAGTCCTCCTCTTCTCCTCTCTTCCCCTCTCTCCCTGCCTGAGCGCCGGAGATAAACCCCCTCACGGCTGCAGCACGGGACCAATAGCTGTGATTTATCGGAAGCCATTCGGTACCTGAGCGTCTATGAAATTGTAATGAACTTGATTATGCTTTTAATGAAGTGTGAGGGCTTCTTCAGGAATGATTATAGTCACGCATGTTCCCAGGACCCCAAAAAAGACAACTGGTATTGAGAGAGAGAGAGAGAAAGACAAGGTGTGTTGAGGGATAGGGGGAGAGAGAGAGAGAGGGGAAAGAGAGAGAGGGAGAGAAAGAGAGAGAGGGGGTGAGAGAGGGAGGGGGTGAGAGAGAGAGGGAGAGGGGGTGAGAGGGAGAGAGAGAGAGAGAGAGGGGGGTGGGTGAGAGAGGGGGAGGGAGAGAGAGAGGGGGTGAGAGAGGGGATGAGAGAGGGAGAGACAAGAGAGAGAGGGGGTGTGAGAGAGGGAGAGAAAGAGAGAGAGACTGAACAGATGTCAGTAGAAATAAACACAACAGGAGATTCATTCAGTAGTACTGTGTGTGTGAGCGAGACTGTAGGTCAAGACCATCATGGTTGTGTGTAATGGATGATCGCTGCCTAACAGGTGAGTCGACTCGTGAGTCGACTCGACCTCATCACATTCCACAGTCCTCAGGGCTTCTCTGACAGGACTGTACAAATGCGTGTGCTGACGCGGAGGAAGAGATTTAACAGACTTATAGGTCATATTTTGCATAAGTATTAGACAGCTCATGATGGTTCTAACCTTTCCGTGCACAAAGTGCTCCCTTTAAATGAGAAAACATTATTGTTCCATGATTTTAGAAGTCTAATTCATTTTCTCTCCCCCCCCCCGAAAAAAACCTCACTCTGAATATCAACCAAGTCTGGTTGCACAGTGGGTACAACGTGAATAAAAGGACTTCTTCATTAGGTTTTACGTCTTTCAAAATGAACCGCTGTAGAATATAGACCACCTTGATGTAAATGGAGAATACCGATACAGCAACACGTTTGGCAGCTCTCTGATCTGTTAATCAGTTCCTCGAATAAAACGTTTTCATACCTTCTGGAAAGGTCCGTCTGCCTGCCCCTGCATGTTGCCATTGCTAATTTGTTGTGACAATATTAATGAATGATTCTTGCTTCATGGCTGTTTGTAATGAGGTAGATTAGAAGTGGTGAAGGAAATACAAAATAAAAAGAAACAATCAGTGAAACATCGGCCGGTGAACAGGGGTCACCTTCATGTGTCTAAAATCATATTCAATTCTCCAAGCTTTGAAAATCCCAGTGGGTTTACATCGCTGTGCATTCAGACTGCCGCAAACGAGCTATAGTGTGAACTAAGAACTGAGGAATATAAAACAAAACAGCTTTGTGACATTTTAGATCGCTTAAAATACCAAATATCAGTTTCTTGTATCTTTGGATATGCTGTCCCTCCACACCTTCCTTACACCTAGCCTCAGATAACCCTCACTGTCACCCTGTCCTGTCCGTTCAACACACACATACACACACAGACACACACACACACACAAGCTCACACACACACACACACACACACTCACACACACACCCCCACACACACACACCCCCCCCACACACACACAAACCCCACACACCCACACACCCCCCCACACACGCACACACAGACACCCACACACACACACACCTGCGCAGTCATTCAGATCCAAGGTCAGAGGTCGACACCGACACGACCACAAACACCGGGCCGTGCCCTCTGACTGGACGGAGCTCTCCCCGTCCCGCCAGTCTCAGGGTTGGCACGGCAACCGATCTTTATCACGCCATGCGTTGAGAAAGAGAGAGAGAGCGGGAGAGGGGAGCGGAGATTAAGTGGCCAATCAGGCAGGCAACGTGGGGGTAATCATTTCACTCAGTAATGTGGCCTGGGTACTGATGCCAAATTACAGTATCTTCACTCTAACCTGCAGTTTCAAATCACTGGCCAGGTCCTTGGTAGCTGTACCAGCTGCACTGCACACTTCCTGCGTGCTTTCTGTAAGCTGAAAGTGTATAATTCTTCCTCCATTTAACCTGTCAGCTGTGGACAAAATACATTTTCACCGCCTGTTTTATAAAAACGGGTGTTTTGCTTACAGCAATCTCAGTATACCATGAAGCCAATCAACATGGGAGAGTCTGTGGGCAACACAGTTATACAGTCCGTTTGTCCATCCGCCTTTCTGTGGGCCGGAGTGTGAGTTCTGTGTGTGCGTGTGTCAAGGTAGTGAACTGTGAGCAGAATACCTCAGTTTGGATCATGAGTTTCAATTTTTCATTTAGGAGCTGGACTGAGGAGCGACTGTAGCCTACAAGTTATTGTGGAGGTTAGCCTGGGGCTGTGCAGGTACCGGAGGTGGGTGGACTCTTCCAAGACAATATCAGATCCTCGCCAAGCAACACCTCAGTCTATTAGCTGAAGATATTATTATTTTTACAGAGGTGACCTGTGCTTTTACCCCTCTCCTCCCCTCATTTTTCACCTTCTCTCCCTCTCTCTCTTTCACTAAGATTCTCTCACTCTGTTCCAATATCAATCATCTTCTCTTTCACTGGCGGAAGATACTTCTACCTCCGACTCACACTCCTTTTAAACCGCATGTAGCTAGCATCTTGTGTTTATTATGTTGATCACATGACTAATGCTGTACACGTGTTCTAGATGGTCGACTTTACATGCAGTGGAATCCAGGGGCTGGAGCCTGAGGAGGAATGTGGAGGAGGACTAGCCTGGCTGTGGGGTGTCCCTGTGGAGGAGGACTGGTCTGGCTGTGGGGAGGACTGGCCTGGCTGTGGGGTGTCCCTGTGGAGGAGGACTGGTCTGGCTGTGGGGTGTCCCTGTGGAGGAGGACTGGCCTGGCTGTGGAGGAGGACTGGTCTGGCTGTGGGGTGTCCCTGTGGAGGAGGACTGGCCTGGGTGTGGGGTGTCCCTGTGGGGAGGACTGGCCTGGGTGTGGGGTGTCCCTGTGGGGAGGACTGGCCTGGCTGTGGGGAGGACTGGTCTGGCTGTGGGGTGTCCCTGTGGGGAGGACTGGTCTGGCTGTGGGGTGTCCCTGTGGAGGAGGACTAGCCTGGCTGTGGGAAGTCCCTGTGGGGAGGACTGGTCTGGCTGTGGGGAGGACTGGCCTGGGTGTGGGGTGTCCCTGTGGGGAGGACTGGCTTGGCTGGCACAAAGGCTGGCATGGCACCACAGCTCAGGGCCTGAGGCTACAGCGGGCTCACCCCCCTGACCAGGCCTTAGATCGCTGGGCTACTGAGCCTTCATACTGCCATTCCTCCTCTCTCCTCTGCACACACACACCACACACACACACACCCGTCGCACGTACACACATTGTGTTTCCCCACTTGCATTTACCAAGAGAGTTTACGCAGTACCGCAAGACATGGACCTAAGGGGACATTCTATATTATGAGTGTGTGTGTGTTGTGTGAGCGTCCTTCAACACTTCGAAATGACTCTTCCCCCTTTTACAGCAGACAGCATGGCTGACTTTCAAGAATTTCCACGAGCGACTGCTTTCTGGAACTAAACGGGCGAGGCAAATCCTCTTAAAATCCTTTTAGACACCGTGGCAGGATGAAGTCGAAAGAAGTTTCTCTCCGGCAAACATGAGCAGGTTGTTGGGTTGATGTTGTTCTCTGGGAAGGACATATTGCCTGTCTGTAGCTCCCAGGCAGGATGAGAATGCTAATACGACACACCCCGTCTCATAGCTCCACGTAACAACAAGCCCTCCAACATGACGGGATGCATGTAGCTTTAAACCCAGAGGGACCGATGATGGTACTTTGCATCACAATGCGTTGGCTGTCATTTTCAGTATCGAAGCTTAATTCATGAGTCTCGCTGAATGGAGTGTACAGGACACTCCTGGGTTGAGTGTGGGTGTGTCACACTGTCTTTATTTACATATCTTAGATGCTAGAATAGATGTGCTAAATTGTGACTCATACAAAAACACGTATAAAATAGGATAAGTTCATGAGAATATAAATGGACTTTCGACCTAAGACATTAACAACAATAAAAGATGATGGTGCTGGTTGCCTAGATACTGGGTAAGTGTATGTGGGAAGGTTTAAATGGTGAAAATGGTGATTGCATTAGCAAGACAATCTGTTCATAGAAGTTGTGCTTTGGATATGTTTCAGTGGTCGCAAAGTGAGGGGGAGATTGGTGGAGGCAGAACTGAGAATTCAGCCTCTTTAACTTTTTGGTATAACGTTGCCTTCAGAAACAAGTTTGTCCACTGATTGCTATTTACATATTTGACTAAATGAATGCCGGGTTGGTTTTGTCGGTTTGTTTGTCGATTTGCTCTTTGCTTCGCTATCTCCTTTGGGCAACAGATTGAATTAACGTTTGTAGACACTAAGATGCCACACATGAGCAAACAAGAGATTGTGCAAAATTACAAAAGTCTCCCAATTATAGCTCAGCAAACACATGGAAAGAGTGAGGCGTGGCGATCGTTTTGGGTGAAAATGTGTCTCTCCAGTGGCAGAAGCACAAGGACGATAATTTGCTTCATTTGCATCCTTTTCCATGTGAATAGATCACTGAGCAGATTTTGTTTACCCCCCGCCACAGCCTTCCAACATACACACAGTTCATGTTGTGTGTTTCTACTAGATATGCTACAATTTCGGGGCCAAAGCAAATGTTATAAGTCTGCCTGCTCTAACATCCTCTCTTATCGTCCCTCCTGCTTTCTCGCCCTCCACCGTCCTCCCACCCCTGCTTTCTCTCCATCCACCCTCCTCTCACCCTCCTCTGCTTTCTCTCCCTCCACCCTTCTCCCCTCCTGCTTTCTCTCCCTCCCTCCACCCTCCTCTCACCACTCCTCTGCTTTCTCTTCCTCCACCCTCCTCCCAACCCTCCTGCTTTCTCACCCTCCTCCCCCTCCACCCCTCGGCTCATCCTAACCCATATCTCCTTCCTCTTAATTACTTGTTGGACGGCGGTTGGGCTTTCCGCTGTGCGCCTGCTGTTTGTGGTTATTACATGCCGCCGTACGGGGTGGAGGGCCTGCCAGCGTGCCAGCCTGGCTTGGCGTGACTCACCTGGGGTAAATGAGGGCATCTATTCCTGCTGGGCTTGAGGCCTGTTCTCCCTTCAGGGGTGAGGCGGATGTTGAAGAGGGCCTGCAGTGCATGCTGGGCCGCTTGGGTCTTGGCCAGTTTTCTTGCTTCGACCGGAGCCCTCGAATATCCTCCCGTCTACTCGCACCGCCATGACGAAGCAGCGCAGCCTCCGGCCCTCCACCCTCTCGGACAGACAGACGTAGCGCAGGCCGGGACGCAGCTCGTTGAGCAGGGCCACGGGGGCGTCGGGGGCCTCGGCCTCGGGGGCCATAGGGAGGGGGACCCCCAGCCTCTGCTTGGCCTGGACCATGAGGTCCAGCGTGTGCTGGAGCAGACGGCCGCGGCGCAGCGCGCTGGAGAGGAGCAGCTCGCTGTCCGACGGAGACCTGCAGCGGGAGAGGCCGTCCACGGAGCAGGACGACGGCTCGAAGCCCTTGAAGAGCGTGTCGGGGAAGTCGGCCTGGTCGGAGGTGAAGTCGGCCGAGGGGCTGGCCAGGTTGCCCATGGCCAGGTGGGCCGTCGGAGCGTTGGGGAACTGGATGAAAGACTTGAGAGCCAGCTCAGCTGCCCTCATCTTGGCTTTCTTCTTGGTGGGGCCCGTGCCCTCGAAGGTCAGGCCGTTCACCTCCACGGCGATGGAGAACACGGGGGCGTGGACGGGGCCCGTCTGGGACGCCACGCGGTACTGGAGGCCCGGGCGGAGCTCGTTCAGCTGGACCAGGGCGTTCTTCGGCGTCTCCGACCAGGACAAGGGTCTTTGTAGACGAGGCGGAGCTGACACAGGTGCCCGTTGTTGTCTTCTTCCAACGGACGCTTCCTCTTCAAACCGGAAGTCCCGCCTCTCGACACCTCCGCTCTGAAGAGTGATTGACAGTCGCCGGGGACGATGCCCCGGTCCTCCAGGTTGCCGATGTTACGGTTTTCTTTCACCTCCACACTGCCGGTGCCTAGCAACAACAAAACGGAAAGAAGTTCTTATTTAATACAAGTCCTCGTAATCACAGTTTCACTGGAAACACAGACAATGCTGGGTTTGAAATCTCCTGGTGCGGATTCAGCCACTTGTGATACACGATGTATCGGTAACGACCAAAGTTTCCATCAGTCTCGCGTGTCTACCGTGGCGAAGTTCATGGTTATCAGGGCTATTTAAGCGTTTTTTAAATCCAAATCTAAAATCCCTTAAAACGAGGGCATTATCTGCCAAATCGTCCTGTAATCTAGACACAAATTGGTTCCGAATGCGGTTTAAGTGGGGACTATTCGTCCCTGTATCCGATGCAAAGCACCAATCCCTTTTGTATTGCGGGATTGTGTTGAGTGGAGCACACATCTGGGCTCGAGACGAACGACAGCAGATGTCTGATTATCTAGTTCCATCTTCTTCTTTTTAAATAATCTGGAGTGAAAGTGTCTCGCTACAGAAGAGTCGCTCTGCGTTTCTGAGGTGAAACGAACAAAAACAAAATAAAAACCGTGTTTAAAACATCTGCGGTAAAATGTGACGCCAGAATCTAAAGCTGAAACGTAAACACACACACAGAGTCGATGCAGAACAGACCCAGATCACTATCTGTTTAACTCTGCGACAGTACCTCTCTGTAAATAAAGCCTGTTTGCAATCACAAATCAGGGTGTGTGTGTGTTTGTGTGTGTGTGTGGGGGAGGGAAGGAGGGGAGCCACTGCTTTGGTCCCTCCCAAAAGAGTACTCTGTGAACATATTGACAGTTGGGTCTCATTCAGAATAGCTGTTTGATGTCATTGGGAGGGAAACAGACACACGGGGAGCCGATGCTTACTTAGACTGTCCTCGTCCTCTGTGCTGGAGCGAGTCCCCTGGCTCATGTACTTGAAGGGGGCGATCAATGCTGAGAGCATGCTGACTTTGTCTGGAAGAGAGACCACACACGCCGTGAACATGACAGGAGATGTACTGAGCTGTGACATTAACACAGTCGCTCTGTTACACAACGCACTTGACGAGAAACACCTCACACCTAGTACAGTTTTGTAACTAACACCCAAGCACACTGATAGGCACTCAATTAGGAGCCAACAAACAAACGCACACACACACACACACATGCAGGGTCTCTCTCTCTCTTTCCCTCTCTCCTTTCCCTCTCTCTCTATTAGTGTCTCTGTCCAGTTAGTAAATAAAGGGTTGGCACAGTCGTAAGAGTCTTCCGTGTGTGGTGCTGCTTTGCCCTGGTGTCTCCCCCCCGCTCCCCCCCCACCGCTCTCCCCCCGCTCTCCCCCCTGCTCTCTCCCCCCTGCTCTCCCCCTGCTCCCTCCCTGCTCTCCCCCCTGCTCTCCCCCCCCGCTCTCCCTCCCTGCTCTCTCCCCTGCTCTCCCTCCCTGCTCTCCCCCCCTGCCCTCCCCCTGCTCTCCCCCCGCTCTCCCCCCCCGCTCTCTCCCCCGTAGAGAGGTGTCGTCCAGGTGTGCGTGTTGTTTACAGTGCAGAGGCCTATTAGGGCCCTCCCACGCTCTGCTGTTTCCTCGGCCTGGCTGAGCAGAATTGACAGGGCAGCCAGACCTAGTAATGAGATCCATCTCTTTCTCAACATTGTCTAATGATCAATAGTTGCAGAGGTCTTGAAAGAGGAAGAGGAGGAGGGAGAGGAGGATGAGGAGGAGGTGAGGAAGGGAGAGATAGATTTCCAGGAAAGCAGTAGAGCGATAGAACCAGAAGTGGCACATAAGTTAAATGACTGTAGGTAGAAAGACAGTATATTAACAAGTTGCCAAACACCTCCTCTCACACACACACACAGACACACTCTCACACACGTAGACACACACTCACGCCTCAGCGATGTGAGGTTGTGAAAGTGACACAAGCCACCCTGCAGCACAGGGCTGTAACGCGTGTGTGCTCGATGAGTCACAACGACACACACGGTCACACTGGGCAAACTCGCGAGGAATTCGGGGTCCCTGTGGGTGAAATTAGAGCGAAACAATTTGCATCCTGACCTAATTTCAGCGTAAAGACCAGCATCTGCAGATGCCTGGCCTTCGCTGCCAATGTGTTCCGGCTCTGTATCAGACGAGAGGTTTCATTGTGAACTTTCTTCTTCAATTCTTATTACTTACTCAATCTTTCCAGGTACCTTGAGTTCTGTACACGTCTAGGTGATATATCAGTAACACTGTCATTACAGAAGCATGTGAAGCTTTCCCACTTTTACCCACCACTACTCTTTACATGACAGGTGATTTTAAGTAAGGACAAGTTATCTTCCTCACATGCTATTAAGTATAGGAACTTTAACTAGTAAATAAATGTTCTTTAGAGTTTTTTAGGCCTCAAAGTTCACACTGAGTGTGAGACAAAGGCTTGTCTAAACACAGTCATTCTCTCAAGGCAGTATCTACCGTGCATACTGGAGAGTCCTCTACGTCTTTCATCCATATTTCATCATCCTGTTGTGCCTCGGGTCTCCAACACCACCCTCTCTACAAGCTCTGCCAACACTGGGGGTACCCTGGTTACCCTGGTTACCCAGGCAACTCTACAGCACTCTGCCAACACTGGGGGTACCCTGCCATGGGCCAGGCAACTCTACAGCACTCAGCCAACTAATATGTATGTCACCATAGGCAACCAGATATGTTTCAGTATTACGAATGAAACTTTGTTCTTTTCGAAGTTGCAGTGATTTGGTGGACAGACAGGTGGACGCAGGCAGGAAGACAGGCCTGGACAGCAAGACAAGCACACAGACAGGCTGACAGACAAGACAAGCAGACAGACAGGCTGACAGACAAGACAAGCAGACAGACAGGCTGACAGACAGATAGGCAGGTAGACAAATGGCCAGGCTGATAAACATGCGGGCAGACAGACAGACAGACAGACAGACAGACAGGCAGACAGGCAGACAGACAGACAGACGACAGACAGACAGACAGACAGACAGACAGACAGACAAGACAGGCAGGCAGCAGGCAGCAGCAGACAGACAGACAGACACAGACAGACAGACAGACAGACAGACAGACAGCAGGCAGGCAGGCAGGCAGGCAGGCAGGCAGGCAGACAGGGAGCCAGGGTAGATAAGGAGACTTGGCAGTGGGCCATGAACCTCTGATAGTGACAGAGGCGTAACAGTGGTGTCGTTGCCCATCCAAAGTGAGTGGGATAAGAGAGGGCCCTCTCTCCTTCCTCTTCCTGTATCTGTGCTTATGAGAGGGTAATGGGGCCAATCAGATCTTCCTGCGGCTCCGCATAAGCAATGGGTCAGATGAGCGGACGGAGACAGTATTGAATGAGGCGCCGGGGGAAATTATCGACTGTCTTCTTCCTTCAACCTCACTCTGTCTCCCTCCCTCGCTGTCTCCCCCTCTTCTTCCCCTCCTTCCCTGTGCTGTCTCTTTCTCCTCTCCTCTCTCTTTGTCCCCGTGATTAAATATCGCAGCGCGGGCGGTTGAAGGAGGCAGCGTTGTCTCACCGCCGACCGCACTTCAAATCAGATTCCTGTCAGATCGCTCAGCCGATAGTTGCGCAGAGCTGCAGCATAAAACAGCAATGTGCTAAGTGTCCCCCGTCCGCTTACGCCCGCGCGTGTGTGTGTGTGTGTACGGACAGACGTACAAACATAAATCCACTTCTTACATAAAAACCCAACGCGTAACTTTTACAGCCGTGATTCACGGCGGTATTTAACGGCCGTATTGAAGCCGTAAGGATTTAGAGGGCAAGCGGGGACCGTTGTAGTCTACTCCGCCAGCAGCGCTTCTCTTAACGTGCTGCTCTGCCCTGACAGCCTCTCCAGCCTAAATCACCCACATCCCACCATCAGTGTTGCCTCAGCCTTCTGCCTGGTGTTGACCACCTCCGTGAGGGTCGTCCCGACCGCGTGTTCACAGTTTATCTTTAGGTCACAGGTTCATCTTCGGATCTTGTGAATGTTATTAATGCAGAAGGGTTATGACCCGAGCAGAGTGTAAACATGTCTGACGAGGGGATAACGGGAGTACGGTAAACAAACTATGATGTGATCTAGGACCTGCGGGTTAGGGTTTGGAAGACACACACACATCTCTCTCCCTCTCTCTCTCTCTCTCTGTCTCTCTCTCTCTCTCTCTCTGTCTCTCCCCCTCTCTCTCCCTCTCTCCCCCTCTCTCTCCCTCTCTCCCTCTCTCCCTTCCTCTCTCTCTCTATCCGTCAGTCCACTCGTCAGCGAAGCAGACGGATGGATATTTAGCAGCTGATTAGTGCCGTAGAAGACAGAGGATCCAGACCATCTGCTTACATGTGTTTTCACGGCTCATGCCAAGGACAGAGGCTTATATACAGGCTACAGCCAGGTCTCTGACCCTACGCCGTGCCGCTTTCCCATCGTCAGCCAATCCCATCGTATGCCACGAGGCCTCGTGATTGATTTAGCCCTAATCTAATCAGCTTTACGCCCAATCACCACGGACCGGCCCCGAGAAAATAGCGGAATGTTTAGAACAGGATGGCGATGCTCATTTCAGATGCCCTTGGTGGACGAAGGGAGAAGACGACACAATCTATGACAACTATTTTCTGTTGGGATTTTGGACAGTTTAAACACACACACACACACACACACACAGGCTCTCTCTTTCTCTCCAGAGTGACTTGACATGGATGACTATCCTTGAAGGGCCTGGGGATGTGTAAGTGGAGAGCCGTAGCACAGCTTGGGCAGAAAGACGTATTACATGGAGGTGGAGTCTGGTCTAACACACCTCCTTTACACGACGTCTACACTGGCACTAAGGTGCCTCCGTTAGCAGTCACACAGGAGCCTGTCTCCTACCCAACAGAGCCACCCACACATGATAAAAGGGTTTCAGTGTTGTTCTGTAGTTGTACATTACAAAGGCATTTGGGGGGGGGGATAATGAATTTTGCATTGCATGATTTTTACATCTGCACTCTAAGCAGACATGTTCTGGACGCAGAGCTTTAGAGATGGAATGACACATTCTGGACAACGACAAGCGTGAAAGGGAGTCAAGTCAAGTTTATTTATTAGTACTTTTGTGGCCAAAGTTTGGGACAAAATCTGGGGCAAAAGGAAACTCTGCATACGAAATAAGAAAATATTTCCCTCTTGGAAACTTAAGCACATCTAACAACTTTCCAAGCTATTTGGGGAGAAGCACCACTAAGCCAACAGCACCAGAAGATGCTTCCCTGTTTCAGGACTACAAGCATGGTAGGGGCTGTGGGGGGCCGTGGGGGGCTGGGACAGGCCAGTGAAAACCACAGCAGCTCCGTACACCTGTTCTGTATAAAAGTCTTGGATCAATAAAAACAACAACTTTTCTTTTAAATAATATCTGATAGCGCTCTCGTGCTGGCGATTAACGCATGATGAATGACAGATTTCCTGCACAGTCTCCCCCCCCTGACGGAGTATATTAATGTGAGCTGTCATCCATTAGAATAACTCATTTAGGAGCACGCAAGGGCCGCTGAGGCACCCAGGCTGTTGGCCTGATAACAGACTCCACTGTATTTACAAAGGGGGAGGAGTCTAGGAGGAAATGAAGCAACACAGGACGAGGAGGTCAGAGTGTCGGAATTCTCGTCTTCTTTGTGCCAAGACAATCAATGCGAGTCAGATGGCTGAGCGGTTAGGGAATCGGGCTGTTAATCAGAAGCCTGCCGGTTCGATTCCAGGCCGTTTAAAATTACATTGTGTCCTTGGGCAAGGGACTTTACCCTACTTGCCTCGGGGGGAATGTCCCTGTACTTACTGTGAGTCGCTCTGGATAAGAGCGTCTGCTAAATGACTGAACACGTCTGGGCGTTGCCTCTCAGCCTAGCACAGGTTCAATGTGACGAGTCGATGGACATTTGGAACGTGTCCGTTTCTTCAATTCACTTGTTATTTTACCAGATGAAATATAACAAAATGAGTGACTTTGTTTTTTAAGCAGTGGGTCCAAATCCAGGCCAGGCTGTGACATGACTGGCCTCTCGGGCACGACCGGGCGGATTCTGATCTGGCACCGCGTGCTTTCCAATCTGGAAGTGTCAGAGTCTGGGCCTGAAGGTGTAAGGTGAGGGACAGATGAGATTCACGATGACGGCTACATGAAGAGCCTAGAGGTGAAACCGCTTCTAAAAGCAGAATGAAACACGCCAGCAGGAAGTGATGAAAAGAAAAGAAACCCGATTACAGAGGAAAAACCTCTGTGAAATGTTCTTTTTCCGTAAAAACGCACGCACCAGTGAGAAAACACGACATGCTCCATCCCTGTTTCCAACCCCTCACTCTCTGTCTCTGTCTCTCTCTCCCTCTCTCTCTCATTCCCTTCATCTCTCCGTCGACTTCTCTGCTTGTCTTTCCCTCCATCTCCCTCACGATCCTCATCCTTCTGTTGCTTTTATCCACCTCTTCCTCTCTGCTTCAGAGGGCCCTTCTCGCCAGGTGACCTGGAGAGCCTGTGTTGATTTACACAGGCTATTCTGATGCCTCCCATCATAGCGTGTATAATCTAGCTTGGTGTTTACACTACTTTGTTTCAACACAAATTGCTGCACCGACGATCCTCGGAAGCACAGATGGGACGCGGACAGTTTTTCATCGGCTGTTCCGTACGACGGAGCCCAACACATCTGGTATGCTGCGAGAAGCATCTTTGCACTAATTTGTTTGTCACTATGCATCGAAGGGACTATCTGTCATCCTGCTATGCTTTGGTTGCGGCGGGATATTTGAAGACATGGCTAGTCATAAGTTTCATCCTGCCGGTCGTTGGAGCAGGCCTGAGCTCTTCTGAGCGATGGGGGAGAGGGACAGAAGGAAACGAGGTGAAAAACCTGCACGCAAAAAACAACAGGAGGGAGAGAGAGAGGAGAGAGGGCTCCCTCCTTTTCCCTCCAAATGTTCCGCTTTTATATATATTAGATTCAACTTTATTGTCATTGCAACGAAATGCAGTTTAGCATCCAACCAGAAGTGAAAAAGCAGGGATGGAGCGAAGGAATGAAGCTGTTTCCTGAACCTGCTGGTCCCGGGAACGGAGGACCCTGTATATATATATATATATCTGTGAGGAAACAGTTTCAGTATTGGTTTGTTTGGTTGCATTTTTGGTTCGAGAGCCCCACAACAGAGGCTAGTGCGGAGGGATATGACCTGGAATGTTCCGGGTGCGTGGTTTGTCCACCTCTGAAGAACGCATGCGGGCAGAAGGGTGATGGGGGGGTGATGCGGGTAGAAGGGTGACTTCACCAGCTCAGTCTTGACTGGTGGAGAAGGGAAGGGATCATTTCCACTGCCAAAACATTTCACATTAGCAAAAACATTAGCATTGTTTGGGTGTGAGTCTTAATCTTCCTCTCTGTCTTTCTCATTTTTTCCTCTCTCACACCCCCTCTTTCCCTCTCTCTCTTCTCTCTCTCCCTCTCTTTTCTTCCTCTCTGGTATTTTCATCCCTTTACCACTCTCTCTGTATTTGTCATACAATCCGGCAGCGAAGAAAAAAAAATATGTGATGAATGCGAACTGACAGCTCATAATATCCCGTTTCCAATTCCATGCTCCACACTAAGTGTGATTCAGAGTCAATTAAAGATCTGTTTGATGTTGATACATTTGGACTCAGAAATTAAGCACAGGCCTGGTGTTTGACTATACTGCATGCTGGCCTGTGTGTCCAAACGTAGAAATCTTTAAACCATTAAACACCAGCCTTCTCCACCAGTCCGGGGAGGATTTGATATATGTTTGATGATATACTGTATCTTTTTGGGGGGCTTTCAATACATCTATAATAGATAAGACGGACTGAAAAGGGTGAATGTGAGAATGTAGTTTATTGGCATGTAATGTAAATGGCTTGGTACTCTATGTCTTTGAACAAAACCTGATATTTTAATCAAAGGGCCTGGCGGTTTCCCTCCCAGGCCTGTCTGAGTGCATTACTGTGGCACGGGGACCGGGAGCTCGGCAATATTGGGAACATTATGTTGGAGAAAACCAAGAAAGTAGGAGGTCTTTTGTTATCTACTTAGAGATGTTATTTGACATCCACATCAAAAGAGTCGCGGAAAATACTTATTTTCTTGCTGCAGGCCCCAATGGTCCAAACCTCTCCACAGAAAGAGGTTGTAAATCTAATCATTTCGATGGCAAACTGCTGGAATATAATACACACAGTATATGGGAAATATTCCGTGAAGGATATTTCACATAATGGATCTTCTTTTAGTCAAATCACTGTAGGCACTGTGTGTTTACTTGTAAATAATAACAATAGATCTACAGTACATTGTGTTGTAACCTACGCTAAAGCAGGCACTGGACAATTAAAATGACTCTGCATCGCAAACCATAAAAGGGGCCATTATCACCATCAGTTTAGTCATACACTAGTTTACTGTGTACATGAATCTGTGAACACACACCTGCGTTCACCCTCACACTACCTCCCACTTGGACACGCGAAGTCATCGAGCATCGAGGGGCATATTGCCAAACCTGCATGCCTCTGTGCTCACACTCCGTGACATCACGCATGTGCCACATTCGAGAGCACAATTCTAGCCGGCTGGTTTCAGATAGCGTGGCTTGAAAAATCAGAAAACACCTGATGAAATAGACCAGATGCCCACGCAGCAGAGCAGCAAGCAACAAAAAAATAATAAAAAAGATATATTTAGTCCCGTTCTCACCTATATTTTTATGCCTGTTGAATAATACAAGTGTGGAACGGCACGCAGAGGGGCGTTAAAAGGGTTTCGCTGTATATCTTTCTCTCAACCGCTTCTCTGGGGCCACCGATGTGTGGAAAGCTCTCTTCATCGTCATGACGATGTTCTCAGTTCTTCTTAGGAGGCACAGTGGCTGCTCTGACGGAGGAGCCAGGGGGAAGAGTGACATCGAGTCTGTTGTTTTTTAAGTTAACACGAAAAACAACAACAACGACAACACTGTCGTACACAGATAAATATAAACACAGGGTGCCAAGAGGCTCTTTGGAGAAGTCGGATGTTAAATGTAACGTGAAACCAACATTTCTGCCATGCAAAGCTAAATCCGAATACAAAGACAACACAATATTTAGAAATTTACGGGGCAGAAATTAAATCAATCCAGTATACAGCCTGACACGGACAATTATGGAAAGCACAATCTCTGATCTGAAGGAATAGGCGACATCTTTCTTAGGTTTGAACATTAACATTCATCTACAAACTGCCTTAAAACATTCACAGATGAATCGTCCTCGTTCACACAACCTATCCGGGTGTTCACACACACACTCTGAGCCGCTTTGAGAGTTGCACCTCAACCATCCTCGACACTTCCATCTCTCTCCCTTCTGGCGTCACCCGCTCTAAGGAGGGCTGAATAGTTGGGGAAACTGAGAGAGAAGCCATTAGTCAAACACGAAGGGTCTGAATTGACGTCGAGGGTTTCATTTGTGCCTTCCTTCATGGCTTCTTTGACTTTGAAGTGGCGCAGCACACCTGACTCGTATCAGGAGTGGCTGGTGTTTCTGCTAGTTTCCGCTCCTCCTTTCATGCACTGAGAGACTGAGCTATTTTCAGCGGCCCTAGAATCCTACCTCATATCAGGAGACAAGCATTGGGAACGATGCCTTGACTTTACGCAGCAGAGATTTTACTCCCACTGAGTCTCTGTGTGTGTGTGTGTGTGTGTGTGTGTGTGTGTGTGTGTGTGTGTGTGTGTGTGTGTGTGTGGTGCGTGTGTGTGGGTGTGTGTGTGTGCGTGTGCGACTGTGTGTGTGGCTTTGGTTTTTACAAACTCCTGGAAGCATCATGACTAGCAACAATTCCATCTTAAGAAGCTATGTTGGTACTTCAGCTCTGGAAGCTTCTGGATTCACAAGCTTGCCATTCCCCACAGGGGATATCTTACAGCTGTATTTGTTCACGATTTGATGATCAGAGTTTACGGAACGATCTCAAAGATTTAGTCATTTCAGTGTGCCATTTTTATTCTGCAACAGTGGTGCTGCTCTAATGATGGGGGAAAAGTTCTCTTGGATGGTTTGGTGTGTGTGTGTGTGTGTGTGTGTGTGTGTCTCTCTCTTTACCTGAGACATGACGTTCAACGTCCATCAGCCCTGGTCCTTCTCCCCTCAACTGATGTTTAGAATCAACACACAATAAAACATTGCCATTTCCTCGTGCATGGCTTCGCAATGGTGATCAACTCTGTCTCGTTGATGGCCCCGTAGTATCGATTAGGATGGAAAACTGGCCCGTTAGTACACTTTGTTTTCGATTTATTTGTTTGCGTTTGAGGTTTACATTATGAAACTAATTTTGGTTCCTCTCAACCAACCTTGATCGCTTCTTTAGAACTTGACTGTATCTGTTTAAGGATCAGGTGGCCAGGAAGAGATTGAAGGGTAAGTGATGATATAATGAGCACAAACTGACTATTTGCATCCTGGGTAATATTTATTTAGAAAAGTGAAAATGTATTAACAACAATAATCTACATTCCATAGTAAAAATGTCATGAGAAACTGCATGTCAGCTGCGCTGCTGATGATAATGAGAAACAGAATTACATGGCAGCTATTGAAGTTATTGACTGCTGAATAACATGTTTCAATGTATGTCTACCAGGGAGTCTGTTTGTTAAGATAATTAAATTCTCAAAGGACGTGAAGGGAGCACATGAATTAATTCCAGGCAGAAGCACAAGACAGGATTTATGTCTTTCACTGTGGTGTTCATTACCAGAGCAAATAAATGAAATGTTTTGAAATTAATTATGTTCTCAGTGCCATTAAAGAGTATCGGTTATCAGATGACTTTGAAATACACACTTGATTCTTTGATGTGTTAATTATGAATAAGTAAATCACTCCCTTTCATGAAGGTGTACGGAATACCATGGTGTTGGTAGAGAGAGAGAGGTAGAGAGAGAGAGGTAGAGAGAGAGAGAGAGAGAGAGAGACAGAGAGAGAGAGAGACAGAGAGAGAGAGAGACAGAGAGAAACATTAGATGTTTGTTGAATGACCATGTTGAAACAGAGAGGACGATGATGATTGTAGTCTAAATTCTACTCTTTTATACATTTAAATGTCCATTACGTTTTGATAGTGACTTGGATGCCATTATGGAAAAAGGGTCAATGTGGAGGGAAAAATAAACAAAACAGCACTCAATTAAGGTCAAACAGGCAAGAAGATATAATCGGAAAGCCTTCGATCTTTATACTTTACTGTAATATTACGCAACTGGGCAAGGTTTCTAAAGGCCTACAGCTTAATCCATGCCAGAGAGAGCAGAGAACACCAGCTTGACATGGTTAACTTTTCTCTACGCTGTGTAATTAGAAAACCTCATTAAGTTCATTAAGTCATCCATTGTGTTGAGGGATTCGTTACATCCGCCACCAGCACTGCCAGACGATGAATGACTGCAGCATGGACCAAACCTACCCAACACCGCACAGACAACACACACAACCAGCTGAGGAAACAGATACCTCTCACTACAATACCCAACACTGCACAATGCTCGCGTCTGATTGGTCATCAAGTCTCTCCCTACAAAACCCAACACTGCACAATGCTCGCGTCTGATTGGTCATCAAGTCTGCATAACTGTAGGAAGGACAACACAGGCGCCATGAGCCTACTGTTGTTGAAGGAGCTCTCCTCAGACAGCCTCCTATACTCTCACAGGACTTTTCAGTGTGACAACCAACTAATGGGGGAAGGATATCAGTGTGACACCATCTCTCCCTCCTCTAACAGGTCCCTTCCTGTCTTCCATTAATCTGGGACCTTGGCTAAGGGGGGAATACCTTGTGTGGCCCCAGGGGCTCGCCATGGTAACAGATGACTACACGCTACCATGGAGGCCTCTTAGTTTTGGCTCCTGAACCCAATGATTCCAATTTTGGTGTCACTGAAAGCAGCGATTCATCATCGGGTGTATTACTTAGTGGGCCAGGAGCTCAGGGCTATTCATCTCCTAGCCTGCCACAGCCTGGCCCAGGGAGACACCAGCCACCACTGCAAACCCAACAAACACACCTTACACACACACACTCAGTCACGGACGCACACTCAAAGCGACACACACACACACACACTTCTGGTCCACCCCCTGCGCCCTCCCCTGCCAGACCTAAACACCACCTAGTGCTGATAAGACAGAAAGGCGTTTTGTTTTCCTGCAGGTGAAAAGCAACGTGCATCGCTGTAGGGGAGTCAGACACTGCGTCGTAGAACACACAGCAATTACAACGCTCCTCTACGGTGGAACAATAAATCTACAGGACAGAGTACAATGTACCACATTGCAAACAGACTCTCCTCTCGTTTTCAGGGGTTGAATAATGTTTATCTACGGACTCAGCACATGGGTTCAGCACAGTAACAAGGAATATAGCTAACAGGACAAATGATCATTTCAGCAACTGTATGGTTCCACAAACTGCGAGCGCTATCTACTGTACCAGACTAGGTGTCTGGAACCACAGACCAGGAGTTAGAAGGACACATGGTACAGTATGAGACACCACTCCAAGCCACTTCTCCATTTAACCTCCTGCATGGGAGATGATCTGTTGAGGGAGGGGGCGTGGAGGAGGAGATACCCCTCTGGCCTAAGAACACAGCTAGAAAGCGAAGGGGTGCACAAAACAATTTCACGCACCCTGTGGGAGCGTGGCGGGGCAGGCGTGGGGGGGCGTGGGGGGGGAGGAGGGGGGAGGGGGGGGGACTGAGGCATGGCCTAGACGCAGGCTGCTCCCCCGACTTCAATTAGCGTTCCACTTAAGGCCACCAGGCTCCATCACACAGCCAACAGCACCATGGAAAACAGGCAGAGAGACTCGGAGAGGAGCCATCTGTCCCCTCTCCGTCACACACACACACACACACACACACACAGACCTGAACTCAGTCCTATCTGAAACACACACACACACACACACACACACACACACACACACACCTGAACTCAGTCCTATCTGAAACACACACACACACACACACACACCTGAACTCAGTCCTATCTGAAACACACACACACACACCTGAACTCAGTCCTATCTGAAACACACACACACACACACACCTGAACTCAGTCCTATCTGAAACACACACACACACACACACCTGAACTCAGTCCTATCTGAAACACACACACACACACACCTGAACTCAGTCCTATCTGAAACACACACACACACACACCTGAACTCAGTCCTATCTGAAACACACACACACCTGAATTTAGTTCTATCTGAAACACACACACACACCTGAATGTAGTCCTATCTGAAACACACACACACACACCTGAACTCAGTCCTATCTGAAAACACACACACACACACACACACCTGAATTTAGTCCTATCTGAAACACACACACACACACCTGAACTCAGTCCTATCTGAAACACACACACACACACCTGCATGTAGTCCTATCTGAAACACACACACACACCTGACTATCTGCCGCCCTCAAACCCACAAAGACACACCTGACACGTATCCAGACGCTGTCGACTATCCGCCGCGCTCAAACACAAACCTGATCCGCACACTACTACAGATTTCCATTCCCCGGCTGTGAAGTTGAGTGTGATTACGTTTCTTCTGCTTCCATTTCCATCCTACCTTTTTGCTGTTCCACCAGTTCACAGACTAACAGACTTCACTGAAAATATGCCAATCTATACCGCACTGCTTCAGTATCACAACCATCTAGAACAGAATTTTAAACGCTCTGCATTCAGACCATGGAGCGTCAGTCAGAAGTTTTGGTACATGAAGGGGGGATTGGAGCGGAATTAATACAGAATAAATAAGAACACACGGTTACCGTCGCCAAATCCCATTTAAGGATCAAGAGATCCAGTATTCAGGGAGCGAGGGAGAAAGAGACAGATTTCATCTGGAGTCTGTTTCTTCTCCAGAGCGGAGGAAAAGTAATTAAGGCATCTGAAGAAATGCTGCTGGTGAGGATAATTATTATGTTTGTGCATGTTACAACTCATTCACTGTGTGTATATGTGTGTATTTGAGTGTGTGAGTGCCTGTATGTGTGTGTGGTGTGTGTGTGTGTGTGTGTGTGTGTGTGTGCGTGTGCATGTTTAAGGAGTGGGGATGTGTGTTCATGTATACTTGTCCAAGTGTTTTTGCCAGCCAGTATGCTTGCCTGAGGTTTGGCTGCAGAGTACACGTTGTGATTTGTGCGAGTGTTGTAGCACTGCCTTAGCCCATGCCTGCGTTAGCAACCAACAGCACGTTGGCCCTCATTAACCTTTCAGCAGATAAGCCTGCTTTATGTACATGTTTGAACAGTCCTTGTAAAGTATCTCTGGCAGATACAACACTGAAGCAACCACATCCCTGTTTTCCCATCACCCCTTCCGCTAGATACCTAAAATTAAATTTCGATTTTAATCACGGGACTCCGAATCTCCATAAATCTAACACCTGAGCCACCTTTAATTACAGAACAAGTATTTTGTGGGTTCTGTGCTGCGCCGCGATGCTAACAAGGTTAAAGAGTGCACTGTGTGTGTAATGGAAGGCAGAAGAACTCACTGGCTAATTGTTAACATCACGTTAGCAACCGCTTTGCCGGAGTTCGGCAGTTGTCTCTTTTCTTTTGCACCTGATAATCGAAGGCATCAGACTGTACACACCCTTGTTAGACTAAAGTAATTATAACATTTCATGAAAAAAACTTTTCACTGTGCCAGTGTGTGTGTGTGTGTGCCATTCTATTCAGTTACTAGAATGAAAATCAATACGATTTAAAAGGTCGGACCCATCTGGTCAGGCTTGAAGAATCTTTTCTACATGAGGTGAGACTTGTGGACTGAATTGTTTTAAATTATTTAGTATATTTCATGTATTTACTGCTACAGTACTAGTCAATAAATTCTTGTACTGTCTTGAAAGAGCAGAACTGGGTAAAGCTCAACATCATTGGTTTAAACAGCCAGAATTGTGTTTCCATCAAATAAAGTACAACAGTAGGCCTCCTGTAATTAAATTAGGTGAGAAGACACTAGACACAAACTGTATGAGGCATCTACTTTCAAAAGTAATCATGGCAAATATTGTTTAATCCTGCTGCAAAGTTCTTTTGAAGTGTCCAGCATTAAACACAAATACAATTATGGCCGTTAGCATCAATCCATGCCCCTTTACAGTTTGCTGGTTCGGCACCAGACATGATTGGAAAAGAACACAGTAATCGAATTATGATAAAGGTTTTGAGACATCATTATGAATATTATTGAAATTGTATTATCTGTCATTACAAGAGACATGGAAAATCACAAGACACACATTATTGTACATTTTAAGCCAAGGGCTTTGACTCAAAAATGGAACAATGCATTTGAGAATACAATTATGTCTGTGACTGCTGCATGTATGAATAGTGAGGAAGGGTTGTGAAAGGATTTCATGACTGAAAAGGGACTTAATTAAGAAACAGTGAGTTCTCTGAAAGTCTTACTGTGAGATGTTAAGACATTTTGATAACCATCTGTGCAAGAGTAAGCGTCAATTCCGTGATAAAAAAAAACATGTTGATTACAGTGACAGACAAAACCCAGAAATAATCTAAATCTTTAATGTAGTCTGATCTACGTTTCGCTTTTTACTGTCGCGCCAATTATATTTGCTGTTCGCAAAACAGGATATAGAAAAAGGTGAGAAACAATGACATCGGAATAACATTCTACAGTTGTTCTACAGATAGAGCATAACCATTTCTTATAGTTTTTTTTACTGAGAAGACACCAAATCTCACATTTGAAAAGACGTGTTTAGAGTGATTCATCCCATGGCAGCTGGCTTGCTAATATTGCGATGCCGCTCAGTTTTGTTTTGTCAACACATTTGTTTACAAGTTGGTTGGATGTTGATCACTGGTCTGATCAGGCTTCCAGATGTTTCCAGATGTTTCTCACACATGTGTCTGTGAATGCTTGGGGAGTCCTCGTAGAGAACACGTCTACAAACTCAAAACTCCCCGAACAGACAATAGACTATAGTCATTTAGCAGACGCTCTTATCCAGAGCGACTTAAAGTAAGTACAGGGACTGTACGTCTAGGCAAGTAGGGTGAAGTGAGTGCCTTGCCCAAGGACACAACGTCATTTTTCACGCCGCCGGGAATCGATCCGGCAACCTTCTGATTACTAGCCCGATTGCCTAACCACTCAGCCACCTCGCTCCCAGTTACAGTACAGTCCTACAGACACTACACTCATTACGTCATCACGTGACCAGCCTCATGCAGCATCTGAAGAGTCCAGTCCCATCCTCTCAATGGTTGTATGTTTCACCATCAACTGAATCTATGGCAACCTTATAGTACAACTTCTGAACAGTTGCTATGGAAAACATTATGATTAAATGAAATGTTAAATGCTTTCCTGACCTTGTGTGTGTGTGTGTGTACACTAGCCTTGTCTGTGTACTTCACTGTGTTACACACGCACACACACACACACAGTCACATAGGTATGTACCGTATGTGACTGTGTGTGTGCGTGTGTGAGCAAGTGATTGATTTTGTTAGTACCTAAAACCTAGTGTATTTGTGTCCCCAAACAGGCTTGCAGGTGTGTGTGTCTGTGTGTGTGTGCGTGTGTGTGTGTGTGTGTGTGTGTGTGTGTGTGTGTGTGTGTGTGTGTGTGTTTACAGATAGCACAAACAGACAGCTGTTCTCTCACCTTTTTTTACACTGATTTCACATCTGGCTAAACCTTTGCAGATAAGACCTGTTTACTCTTCTGGAGCACATAGATAACAACCCCAGTTCATTACCACACCTGTGTTTGTTTCAGCTCTTACAAACAGACCTACACAGCAAATCACCATGGCAGCCAAGTTTGGAGGGAAACAAGAAGAGAACAATTTGGTGGAATTCCCAAATGATTAAAAGTGAACAGCTACCACCACCTCATTGGAAAAATGACCCAATCAAACTGGCAGTAGATTTATACTAACCGTATATTCGTACTTGCAATATCTGTGGGCATGGATACTTATTTATATTGTATATTGGGAATGTGTTCATTTAATTGGTTATTCTTGTTTTCGTACTTAATATTTGTTACACGTTCAAAATAAATGTTTTCCAAATCTAAATGTGATCGTTTTTTTTGCACAGTGAAGTAGTTTATCTAACTATGTATGATTTGTCCTGTACAAACATCACAGTGCATCGGTGTATATTAATCTATCACTGATTCCTATTGCTTCTTCTGTCCCCTAACAACGTGAAATAAATGGTCCCCTAACAACGAATGACTTCCTTACTGTTTACAAATTGGATTGTGTTTAGAAACGGCCGCGTCTGACACGGCGTCGTAAGAGGACGCCAGGGAGCAGGGCCAGGATTGGTTCTGCTAATGGTGGAGACATCACAGTTCATCCGTTATTAAGAGTGGTGCTTACACACACACGGATGCACACGCTCACACCTTGAAATCAACACCTTCCTCCCTCCGCACAGCCCAGCGAGGCTCCACATCGCACAGCTCCCCAGACAATATTATCTCATAAGCGCAGACAAATTGCCTCTTTGTTTGAGCATATGAATATTTTTCAAAAACATTATGAAAATCCCATACATACATTCAAAGGGAGAAAGCTGAAGTACCACTTTAGGACAGTGGCAGCATATGTGTTGGCAATAGTAATTCCTCCATTAACTGAGTCTTTTTTTCCCAGCCTGTGCGCCAGACTAGATCAAGTGAAGGTTATGCTGTCCTCTCCAACGGCCTAGATTCTGATGGGAGCGCTAATTGCATAATTTGTTTCAGAATTAACAGCTAATAGCAGCTCTCTTCTAGACTGGAGCCAATGTTCTCTTCCTCTCCCTATCTCTCTCTTTCTCTCTCATCCTATTTCAATAGTATTTACAGAGGCGTGTGGACAATGTGGCATCAAAACTACTGTAAAATTACATTTAGCCCGAAAGGCAATGCTCGGTTTATGAATTAGATTGGCAATGACTTGCATGAAAAGTCATTCACTTTGCCTGAGCAGTTATTGAATCTAATAGCATTCACTGAATACAGATTTCTTTGCACCCTAATGTTCCAAAGCAACTGTAAAATACTACACAACAAAACAAACTATACACCCTCTCTACACTGCAGACATGAAGAGTAAAGACCAGCAAAGACCACAAAATCCCCATCAAGCCAGACAAACTAACATTTGACGGATGTTCATCAGCATATTGAACTACCTGAAATGGAAGGTGAGGTGTGTTGTTGGCATCAGGGACTCAGTCAGATGAAGAAACAATATAGGGTACATGAAGCTGAGGGAAACCGATAAGCCATCCCAAAGGTTTCTGCCAGAAGTCAATCCACCCTCCAACCAGGCAATAACCTTCCCTACCCGCACAGCAATAACCAAACTGCATCCTCAAACTGAACAAACACAACTAGGAGAGGCAGACTAGACAAAACAAAGAGAAGCTCTGTGTGGAGACCATATCCATCCTGGGATCTGGCTGTCAGTCACAGTCTCTAATAACCTGGGGGTGGGGGGGGGCGGGGGGCGGGGGGCAGGGGAGGGAGGGGGTCAGTGAATCTGTCCCAGTCCACAACCATGGGGACACCTGTGACCGCCACAAGTAATGTGGATGCAGTGGTCCAACAGTAGTGTTTACAGCAGCACTCGGGAGGGAGAAAGACTTCCGTTATGACGTCTGCAAAGGTCCGGGGAGAAGAGGAAGAGCTAGGACACTACAGTGCTCTGGAAGAGGCAGAGGCAGGACACTGTACAGTGCTCTAGAAGAGGCAGAGGCAGGACACTGTACAGTGCTCTGAAGAGGCAGAGGCAGGACACTGTACGTGCTCATCCCAGGTGTGTTTCAGCAGCACTGTGGACCACTTAGAAACACACTCTACCAATAGGGGGCAGATGGCTCAGCGGTTAGGGAATCAGGGCTATTAATCAAAAGGTTGCCAGTTCGATTCCGGCCGTGCAAAATGACGTTGTGTCCTTGAGCAAGGCACTTCACCCTACTTGCCTCGGGGGAGACTGTCCCTCTACTTACTGTAAGTCGCTCTGGATAAGAGTGTCTGCTAAATGACCAAATGTAAATGTAAATGTACCAGAACCGGACTGCCATGCCTCCGGAGAGCGCATGTTTGCCGTGTTCTTTACCATGACAACTATCGCTACAGTAAAAAAAAAGGCCCTTTAAATTTCAACTGCAGGTGAAATGTGTTGATGGCATGGATGAGGAAGTGAAGCCAGCCAGACCCATCTGTCTTGCCCCACAGATGATTGAAAAGTCACTGGGATCGCCATGGCGAAAATGTTAATATTTTTCCTAATCACATGACTTGACCTCATCAGCCAATGATCTGTGTCGGTGCTGTAGTACAGTGTTGCCCACGGCGCCCAGGGGCCCGCCATTTTAATTAAGGTCCTTCCCAATGGGCAACCTTCAGACAACATTATCAACAGTGGGGAAAAAATAGAAAAAAATAACACTGGACTTTTTTTTTATCATTTAGGTGAAATAATAGCAGCTTGTTCCAAGTCTCCAGCCACCGTCAGTGTTAGAATTTGATTGTAACCTCGGGTGGAGTTTTCCATTATTGGCCATAAAAGAAAGCGTTTTATTGAGGAAATAACGTCGCAAAGCAAGGCGCCCGTTTTAAATTGAAATGTGACAGCTCGACACTGAATTGAAAGGGGACATTTTATTGACTTCACTCGAAGTGAGTGGTTTCTGTTTTCTAGTCAATTATATGAAAAGAGACCATTGTGGTTACGCTGATTCACTGGGCTGAAAGACCCGATGCATTCCCCGTGCTACACGTCTAGAATTACTCTTTCTAATTAAAAATCTTAACTTATGGCTACTAAGTTGATACTAAACAGAAAACTTTTTATTGAAAAACATAACGATTCTTCATCCTTTCACACAGCATATTCGAATATTTATTAATAATGACCATTCACTTGAATCAGGTGTGTTGGAGCGGGTGAACATTCTAAAACATACAGGAGAGGAAGAGGGAAAGGAGGAGAAGTTCTAGAACAGTGGTCAACATTCTATTTTTATCCAACCAGCATTTGCAAGAACAACCAATCAGACCACATCTTGACCCTTAATCATCGACATACATGACTTCCAATCCAGCAGGAAGTTACACATGAGGTGTGAGAAACATCAAACCCAGACTTCATCCAGCAACTCAAGTCATTAACAAGTGTGGGCAGCCTACACCGGCCTACTGTATGTTATGAGTCATAAGTTATGACTCAGGAAGATTGTTTGTTACCACAGAACAAGGAGGACTGGATATAAATGAATGTTTAGAGCACAGAGAATGAATCACTAACGGGTCTCATCACATTTGATTGAACACGCCGTACGACATCTCATTCACCAAGTCTCATCCTCTCACGGAGAGGAGACTAGAGCAGTCGTGGCTGCACATTAGACAGCCAGGCCTGTGTGTGTGGTAAGTACACACACACACACACACACACACCTCCATCCCCTACCCAATCACCGGATGGCTAGTATCAGCAGCACCAGAAACACAGCACGTGGACCCTAACTTCACTCATCCCTACTAAACCTATATCACTGAAAGCTACAGTACCATGTCTAGGCCCACATGTATGAACACACACACACACACACACACACACACATGCATGCACACACACATGTACTGATGAGAAGAGTGAGTGGGAAAATGGGACATAATGGGACATACCTGATTCACAGCACGGCGTAGAGGAAGGGTGACAGGCAGCCATGGAAGAGAGAAAGAGAAATGAAAAGGTCATGCTACAACCCAACCGAGTATTTTTTTTTCCCCCGACAGCATTCATAGGTAGTGTCATTATCACTGTAACAACACATTTCCACACATTTGCAGTGATATATTACCAAATTAACGTAATAGTATTATCTTCTGTGTGTCTGAAGCTTATTTGAATCGCCTTCAATGACTAATACAGAACCTCTCTACAAACACCCAAGTAAAACGCCAGCGATTTGCAAGGGAAAATGCCATCTCGTTGATTGGCTTTTGGAGCGAGCAACCAAGGAGATTTCAATCAAGATTTCCGACGGTCTATTACTGTAAGTTCATCGTAGGTTATCGTGACTGCTCTGTGTCTGCATTCTAATGCATGTCACTGTTATCATCATCGCCCAGATGGGTAACGGGCACAACAGCCCGAAGAATGGCAGCCTTGGCGGAAGGAAGGTCTAACTGCCAAAAAACGCGACTGTCTCTGGAATAATTAGGCTGCAGGCTATCTGTTAACACTTGATATGTCGTATCTACGTGGTAAATAACGTTTAAGACTGAAGCTTTAAAACGGTTAAGCTGAAAGGGACCTCATCTGTTGGTAATAGGTGTGTGATCTCCACAGCGTATTAAGATCAGATTTATACACATAAATAACTTATTAATGAACAGTTAAATGAGTCAAATCTTTCTGATTAAAAGGCCTGAATCATTTAATGAGAAGTAGCCTAAGAACTGGCAACTGGCACAACATTGCCACACACATGGCCAAAAACATTTATATTTGATCGAATGTTTGGTAAATTACTTGTTGCTACCTGTTGAAAGTGACCTACTGACACCTGTAGAGCACATCAACATTACGGCCTAGGCCAATCGTGAGCATTCGCACACGTCACGTGACTGTGGGGGGGCTCCGTGGCAACGCCACATAAAAAGGCAGCTAAACGACGATTTAATGCTAACCCAAGCATCCGAATCCAGAGCGTTCCCTCAAATTAGCCGCGTCATCTAAGTACGTGCTTTAATCCAAACCTACAAAGTACACCAGTGAATGCTGCTCCATTAACCAAAAGCTTCTTATCAGGCGGATGTCTATATCTCCGCACGCATTTGAGGAGAGGAAGCGAACAGAAGAGGTGGAGGTGTTGAGAGATGTAGCTACATTTACCTACACATACACGTAGGCGACATCTACATGGACGAATGAAGCGGTCGGTCCTGAGAAGAGAAGAGAGAAAAAAAGAAAAGTCGAAAACAACAGACGGAGGAAAAGTGCTGTCAGAAGCATGACTGAAGGGTTCGAGTCAGGGGCGGATCTAGGTTCCCACTTTTGGGGGGGCTAAGCCCTTAGATAAAACCTATAATTTTTCCTGTGACCCAGCAAAATTAGGGGGGTCTGTGTGCATGTTCCCCCAGAATAATTTTTTGAAAATATATTTTGAAATAGTGTCTTCTAGTGGGTTTTAGGAAGATTTACAATATGAAAAAAAATAAAAAGATTTTTTAAAATGTTTATTTGGGGGGGCTAATGAAACTTTTTGGGGGGGCTAGTCCCAGGTCAACCAACAACTGTGTAAGTGGGCAGGGCTATCTTGGCCGGGGCCCCCCTGCCGGTACCCCAGTGTGAGGAGGAGAAGCTTGTCAGGCCGTGTTGGCAGAGTCCCGCCACCAGGATCATCCCAGCACAGCCAGCTGGGGATTACATGTGCATTAACATGGAGCCCTGGCTCAGGACTCACTCTGTCTCCACCGCCAGCTCCTCCTCTGAACATTTACATGTTTGCGTTTGTATTCGTTTAGCAATTCACATAGCGCACGTGAAAGTACAGTAGAAGATCAAAGATCCGGAAAGGTAAATAACGACATCTCGGCTAACAGGTGCGCTGAACAAAAACAGTAAGTGCCACAGTGCAGCAAAAAACAACAACATCTTAATAACTTAAAAAACTGTGCAACAATTTACATCTCGACGACAGCTCTAGCTGGTTGATGTATGGTGAATGTAAACAAACAATATGACTCTTGCTGCCTAGGAGATACAGAAGTCATACAACACAGAGCCATGGCAACAACCTGGACCAAAACCCTATTTCAGGCCTGGGCTCAATGTGTACATGTTACATATTATGATATTCTGATATGTGATTTATGGATATGATAGTGGGTGCCAGAGTCCATATAGAGTGAGTTTAATCTGATCTACGAGATGAAGATAACAAAATAGCATTTCAGCATGGCAGTAAAAGGTAGCTGCTTGACATGGACAGCATAATGTAAATAATAATACCTTTTCTTGTCCACGGTAGACGCAGTAAGAGAAAGATGCAGTGCTTACCGAAAGCAAACAGCTCCGCACACTTCTGTTCCATACATCTCGATGGAGAAAGAATCCTATGTGTTCTGCTAACACCATTCCATCACAGAGGTACTTTGTGTTTTGTGTTTTTTGCTGCTACAAGCGAGCTTGAGGGAAGGCCTTTGTCTGTCCCCCCCCACCACCACCACCACCACCACCACACACACACACACACACACACCCTGCCACATGTTGCTCACACAACTCTAAAAAGAGCAGAGGATAAAGAGAGAGAGAGGGAGGGGGGTTGATAAAAAAGACACATCCAAATCCAAACAGGGAAAGAGATGAAACGCGAAACTGGGGCAGCCTGAGACAGAGCTGGGCGAGAGAGAGTGACGGTGAGAGAGAGAGAGAGAGAGAGAGAGAGAGAGGAAGAGTGACGGTGAGAGAGAGAGAGAGAGACGGTCATAGAGAGAGAGAGGAGAGAGACGGTGAGTGATAGAGAGAGAGAGGAGAGAGACGTGAGAGAGAGAGAGAGGAGGTGAGAGAGAGGAGAGAGACGGTGAGAGAGAGAGAGAGAGACAGGAGGAGAGAGAGCGATGATGAGAGAAACAGACAGACAGACAGGAGAGAGAGACGGTAAGAGAGAGACAGGAGGAGAGACAGAGGCAGGAGAGAGACAGACATGTACACACCAGCCTGACAACAGACAGAGATAGGGGTAACAGATGCAGGCCACAGTGAGCAGGCGAGAGGAGGTTGTGTACGAAGGGTGTCCACCAGCCCGCCAGACTGAGCCTGACACTTAACACGCGTGTCGAGCAATTAAAGCCGTTGCCAGGTTGGAGGAGGCATAAATCATCAGTTGGCATATGAAACATTTTTTCTACTTCATTATGTACTTATAAATATTGATGGGGGGGTTTACAATGCTATCCGAAAAAGGTCAAGGGTGGAGAAATGTCATATTACAAAATGACTGAATTTGATGGGAAAACCCAGAAATAGATGCATTTATTGGGAAATATTGAGTCATATTTATTGAACTAACAGTACAATACAATTTGAGGAACTTCCCGTTTACTGTATGTTCTCTGACTCTGGATTCCATTTACCGAGGGAAATATGAGTGGATGTTACACTGTATGACCTTGTAGAATCAACTGTCTAATTGCAGAATTAACATATTACTGATGTTTATCCAGGGGCTAAAACTTGAAGCTTTTTCCAGTCTAATTACATTATTCTAACTGACAACGTATCATCAAGTGCCGCTGACCCTCCATTATAATTCACAGTTGACCTATTGATATGTGTTGTGAGGAACCTGCCATTCTCCTGCCATCTGCCCCCAGAGCAGTCGCAATGCCCCCCATTGGATTTGACTGGCTCAAAGTGCAACTGGTGGCTCCCGCTGATACAAGTAAGAGCATTCACTTCCTGCCAGGGAATCCACAGCCCAGCACAGGGATCAGTTGTACTACAGACCACAAACTCCCTAGAGGGGAAAAAGAGCCAAACAGCTAAACAAAACAAAACAACAACAAAAAACAGATATTTAACAAATAGTTTGCTGTTTCAGAATGCATAATTGGCAACACATTTGTTTGTCATTTGCTGAACTTTCCACTTTACAAAAACCCCAAAGACTAATTAGAAATTGATGGTTAAATGTAAATGTGTCATTATTTTCAGAAGCAGGCCTCCGTTCACCCGCGCGCCTCTTTCTGTGGCGGAGGCCTAATTAAATCTGGTTTGTCTGTGCACAGCAAATGAACCTTGATGAGCAACGTGATCTCATTAAACGACAAGCGATGAATGGATGGCTGGATGGAGCCAGTTAAAGTTAGAGACCCGCGACCTCTTGTCAAGCCCGCTGCCTGTTCTAGCGTCTGACGCACCTGAGCAAGGCGCCTGCAACACAGCTGGGAACCTTCAGACGAGTCAACAAAGCACCGCGCGGCTCTACACGTTTCCATGCCAGCGCTTCGTGTGTGACGGCCATGACGCGAAGCGGTTTGTGGTTGTTGTTGCCCACTGCCCTCTGGAGATTAAAGATGTTTTTGAGAATGAGTCAGAGGAGGATATATTCGCGTGGCCTCAGAAGGTCACTTTTATCTTTGACAGAAGCTGCTCCCAAGATGCAGAGTAACATTGTGTGTCTAACTGTCAACCAGAATCTGTCCATCCCGTTCCCTCCTCCACACGTCTCCACACTCTCAATCTTTCCCTCTTTAAGTCTTCTTCCCTCTCAATACTTTTGTATCCCATCTTCCCTGCCTCTTTTTAGTATCCCCCCAAAGCGCTCTCTCTTCTTCCCTGGCTAGTTCCGTTAGCGCCTGCCTTCGCCTTCATTAAATCTCCCCGCTGCTGAGTCATTAGCATGTGAGCAAACGCACTGAAATGAGGACGGTTCTAGAGGAACCCTCCACCGCAGTCGTTTTCCGTAGAGGGATGGAGCACACCAGTATTGTTGTTTAATGCTACAGTATTCCTCCTGTTAAATAAGTGCGCGGTGGGGGTTCTGGTGATCCGGCGTACGCCGAGGGCCTCCCTCAAGATACCGCGACACTTCAAAGAATCCCTCCCGTCACGATAGAGAGAGCGATATTCACCCCAGAGACAAAAGGTTTATGCGCTGATCCGCCACTGTTTTCTTTAAGATTAGCGAAGCGACAGAGCAAAATGTCATTTAGTCTAACACTGTTCAGCCGGATTTGCCGTGCTGTTTGTCTTCTTGAATCTACAACGGAGGACTTGGCAAATGAACCCTGAGCGACATGAATAAAACAACAGAGAAGAAGAGAAGGAGGAACTTCCTACCCCCTTCCTGCTGTTGTACTCTGACAGTAGCATTTGAGGAACAGCGGTGAGGCGTGCCGACGTGATCCGACCTGACAGAGCCAGTCAGAAGCCACCTGTACAGCGGGGAGCCCTGGCTGCGCTAGCTTTTAGGATTCAGGAAAAGAAGCGCTATACTTTGTCAAACGTATTAACTCAGTTCACTTCTACAACATCTCTCTGTTATACGAAGGCAGGGTTGAGAGAGGCCGCGGGCATTTTTTCCACTCTCAATAGAATCAGAACTCCACCCGCTGACTGCTTCATAGAAATCACACATGATCCAGTCCATTTACAGACCAGACATAGCAGTCATGATTGATTGCAATTGCAGATATAAAACAAGTAATGACTCAACAGCGCACTAAGGTAGAGGTCATTTGAACAGCCAGCAAAAGGCAGATAAACAGACTGACAGTCAGACACATCAGTTTATGACGTGACATTTAAACTGAGCAGACCTCGCTCACTAATGGATATGTTTATGTTTGGCCAGAGTGGAGTCCGCGGCGACGTTACCGTGGCGATGTTTCCATGGTATTATCACCTGAGCACAGACCCACAGAGCCATGGCACGCGTTCAAGACTTCAGAGCCCATGCAAACAAGCTTCAGTCCTGCCAACAAGATGAATTGTTTATCCCCCCCCTCCTCTCAATATTCAAAGAACTTCTGTTTGTCTACGTCACTTCAGGCGCTGAATGTTATGATATACTTGTGCACCCTCTGGGCATTGATGGCATTTCAATAATTTTGAAACCCCCCGCCGCCCCACACACACACACACACACACACCACACACACACACACACACACACACACACACCTCTCCGGCCTAGCTCTAATCAGGGCCTCCATCTACCTACTCTCACACAAACCTGGGTGAGGCATAGCCAATGAGCTCGTTAATGTGGACGAGAGCCCAGGGACACCTTTGTTGTGCCACTGGCGGACATTAATTAGTCATCTGCTGTTTGTCCACATGCATTATTCAGCTGTGGAGGTGGCTTCCAAGGGGGCGGGTTTTAACAGTCCCCACCGAGGGGTTCCGGCCAATCACAGCGAAGGCCTCACTTTAGAACGCAGCGCTGATGAGGTTGTAAACATGTAACTGTAAAGAGATAGGCCAGGCAAGAGAGTGCGTGTTCCACACACCCCCACAGCGTCGCTCTCGTCACTCCCTCACCTCCTCACACCCCCACACGTCTCTCTCGTCTCTCCCACACCAACTCACCACCCCCACACGTCGCTCTCCTCACACCCCCCACACGTCTCTCTCGTCTCTCCCTCACCTCCTCACCCCCCCCACATGTCTCTCCTCACCTCCTCACCCCCCCACACTCGCTCTCCTCACACCCCCCACACGTCGCTCTCGTCTCTCCCTCACCACCTCACACCCTCCACACGTCTCTCTCGTCTCTCTCACACCTCCTCACCCCCCCACACGTCGCTCTCGTCTCTCCCTCACCTCCTCACCCCCCCACACGTCGCTCTCGTCTCTCCCCCACAAGTCGCTCTCGTCTCTCCCTCACCTCCTCCACCCCCCACACGTCGCTCTCGTCTCTCCCTCACCTCCTCACACCCCCACACGTCGCTCTCGTCTCTCCCTCACCCTCCTCACACCCCCCACACGTCGCTCTCGTCTCTCCCTCACCCTCCTCACACCCCCACACGTCGCTCTCGTCTCTCCCTCACCTCCTCACACCCCCCACACGTCGCTCTCGTCTCTCCCTCACCTCCTCACCCCCCCCACACGTCGCTCTCGTCTCTCCCTCACCTCCTCACACCCCCACACGTCGCTCTCGTCTCACCCCCCACCCCCTCTCTCTCGTCTCTCCCACACCACCCCCCACCCCCCCTCTCTTGTCTCTCCCCCCACCTCCTCACCCCCCCCGTGCCGTGGTCTCAGCCCTGGTTCCTTCCTGGGATCTCCTGGACGCCAGTCTCAAGCCAGGCTGGGATTCATGCTTGCCACCCACAGCTGTCGAATGCTTCTGAAATGAACCGAAGCTAAACACGGGAGCAGAGTCAGAGTGGGGAGACGCGGCCGTCTGCCGTCACGTCTGAACAGCGTCTGCTTCATCTCTGTCGTCGTGTGACACACGCACACACACACGCGCAAGCACACACACACGAGCGCAAGCACACGCACGCGCAAGCACATACACACGAGCGCAAGCACACGCACACTCGCAAGTATACACGCGCAAGCACACACACACGCAAGCACACACACAAGCACACACATGCGTGCGCAAGCACACACACACTGCTGCCCAGAACACACACACTTACGCAGGGCTTGGAGTGTCTATAGAGAGGACTTCTACCACATCACTGTAGCACTTATGCTGAGGGGATAAGAGAGGAGAGGAAATCCTCAGACTCCACGCAGGGCTCTATTTACTATGCACAGGTCCCCTTTGAACGAGTGCTTCATTTAATAATAATAATTTGATTGAACTGTGCACTTCCACAAGCGGACTCTTGGGCCTACTCCAATGCATATGTGCCACTCTCTCTCTCTTTCTCTCTCTCAGTTTCTCTCTCTCTCTCTTCTCTCTCTCTCTCTCCCAGTACTGGAATTGTATTTTGTGCTTGAGTGAATTAGGTGATCATTTTTTATCTTACAAGCGGCTGTGGCTTCTGGAGTTTCTGGCTTCAAGGAAATTGGAGGGGAAGAAGAAGTCTAACATTTATCGCATGCCGAGGTTAATCTCCTGAAATAGTGGGATTTGGTCGGGGAGGGAAGTAGAAAATCCACGGTTCCCTCTTTCAGGCTCAGGATTTCTGCACATTTTTCTGATGTGGTCGAAATGTGCGAGAGTTGAAACACAGTCACACTGACATGGGGGCTGTGGTTAAGACTGGCAGCCTTGTCTCTTCACTGTGCTATGCCGATGAAGTTGTTATGTGGGGTTACACATTTCTAAAACAGCCAAAAAACCAAGAAGAAGAAGCTAGAAGTAGTTCCCCCACCCATACACACACACACACACAAACACACACACACATACAAACACACACACATGCAGACATACACATGCACACAAATGCGCTTTATGTCAGGTACTTTTCAATGAGAATGTGAATATTTTCCACCACAATCAAAGCCTCATGTATCTGCTTGCAGATTGCGCTGAGATCATCCGAGGCGTCACTGTGACTTCTTCATACGCGTCTCTACCTCCTGAAGGCCTAAGACCCATCCACAAGCATGTGTATTGTTAGGGGCCTACCCATCCACAAGCACGTGTATTGTTAGGGGCCTACCCATCCACAAGCATGTGTATTGTTAGGGGCCTTCCCATCCACAAGCATGTGTATTGTTAGGGGCCTACCCATCCACAAGCATGTGTATTGTAAGGGGCCTACCCATCCACAAGCATGTGTATTGTAAGGGGCCTACCCATCCACAAGCATGTGTATTGTAAGGGGCCTACCCATCCACAAGCATGTGTAGTGTTAGAACTTTTTATCAGAAGATAAAAATTTCTGGTGTTAGGGGCCTACCCATCCACAAGCATGTGTATTGTTAGGGGCCTACCCATCCACAAGCATGTGTATTGTTAGATCATATAGGATGATCACCAGCAGACCCCAGAGGCAGCATATTAACACGAGGTGTGTGTTAGCAGAGTGCCGGCGCTCCACCAGACTGTCTCTGCTCACACACCCAGAGATCAGAAGGACCCAGAGTGGAGATTTATACCTGGGCTGTGTGGCATTTGCAAATGACTGCCTCCGCCGTCGCAAAGTAATTCCACCCTGTCATATTTGTCTTTTGAAATTGTAACAAATTATGGTGACTGATAACATGAAACTCTCCTCTGTCGTCTTTTTTCATGTTTGTGTCCTTTTTTTTTAAAAAGCTTTTTTTTTCCTCTTTTGCTTGGGGAGATAAGTCACTGATGGCCAGATTGCAGGGCCATCCATTTATAGTGTGTGGCAGGTGACAGGCAGACATGTTTCATTCTGCCTCCGCGTGATCTCCCTCCCTCCCTCCGCACCTCCCTCCCTCCCTTTCCCTCCACCCTCCTTCCTCCCCCCCTCCCCCCTCCCCCCTCCCTTCCTCCGCACCTCCCTCCCTCCCTTTCCCTCCCCCCTCCCTCCCCCCCCCCTCCTCCCTCCCTCCGTTCCATTGCGTGCTGCCTGTCAGCATAACTCACCCTGTCAGTTTTACTCTGTGGGACAAGGTAGAGGTGTGTGTGTGTGTGTGTGCGTGTTTGTGTGTGTGCGTGTGCAAGTGTTCACTGCAGACATTAGACCTCCCTCCCCCTCCCCCTCTTGCCCCTAATGAGGTGTGACTTGTATCTTGTGGAGAAGTGAACTGCAGATCATCATGTTCTCCTGCTCTTACTCCTCTCCTGTGTCGTATTATCACTGCGCAATGTAAACCTTTATTAGTTCTATTTTTATATTGATAATTTTGATGTTACACCAGACCCAATAGAAATGTACATATGAATTTCCCTCAGTGGATAAACACAATTCCATATAATCAAATCTACTGCCTCCATTCCCACCTCTCACCTCTCTCCCTCCATCTGACCCTCTTTCAGCCCACGTAGTTCATCGTCTACAAATGACACGAGACGTTTCTGTCTTTGAAAGACCCATCCATTGTCGTTCCATCTTCTTCCTGGTCAACACCGTACAGTCGGCAGACAGAATGAAAGCCGACGCAGAACGTGGTTCTGATCCCTCAGCAGGTCGATTGGACCGATCAACAGTTAACAAGCCTCGCCTTTAATTCTGCGTTTAGTCAGATATCAGTCCTTCAGAAACCCCACATGCTGTGAAGCAGCCTAATTAGAACACAGTCACATCATATTCATTTGGTAGATATCCACGGGCAGTGCCATGCGTTGCTTCTCAGAGAGCTAAGCCCTCGCCATGTTCTCCCCCCGCATGCTCAATGACTTATTCCCGCTCATGCACATTCACTACTTCCCATCATTACACTTGTATTATTATAAAAAACATATTCCCAGCAGAATGCCGCCAATTTAAATCTTTCTGTTAAACGTGTGAGGTACAATTGTAATTTAATAAAACCTCATTAGCCGGAAGTAACAGGGACGGCTTGATGAGGACTCGGATGTTGGAGACAGCGCCCAGAATGTTCTAGAAGTGCCCCTGCGTCACCTCGCAAGGCAATTACAAATCAAGGCCCCCACCTACAGCTAATTGCTGAATAGCATGGAGTGAATAAATCACATGTGGAAAACTCTCTTTTTCCTCTCGTTTTGCTTCAAGGTCCCGTGTACGAGAACCGCGGAGGTTAACCGCTGATAAATCGACAAGTGAGAAACGTGTGATGATGTGAGGCAGCGGAGGAGAGGCAGATAAAAAGTGGTCTTGAGGGGCGAGTCAAAGTCGCTCATCTGAGTCAGACGTACCGTGAGGGGAGAGGAGATGAGGGGTGTTGAGGAGGAGGAGGAGGGAGGAGGAGGAGGGGGGGTTGACACGGGGGAAGTATTGATCTGTCCTCTGGGCCGCCTGTCACTGAGACAAACAGGAGGAGGGAAGCCCCAAAGGTGATCATTACCACTGAGCGACTGTCACTAACCATTAGGGAGCGGCTGGGGAGGCTGGCTGCACCTTGACTACAGCCACGCCCAGGGTTTACAGCACAGCACAGCCCTCCAGCACAGCCCTCCAGCACTGCACAGCCCTCCAGCACAGCACAGCCCTCCAGCACAGCACAGCCCTCCAGCACAACACAGCCCTCCAGCACAGCACAGCCCTCCAGCACAGCACAGCCCTCCAGCACAACACAGCCCTCCAGCACAGCACTGCCCTCCAGCACAGCACAGCCCTCCAGCACAGCACAGCCCTCCAGCACAGCACAGCCCTCCAGCACAGCACAGCCCTCCAACACAGCACAGCACAACCCTCCAACACAGCACAGCCCTCTAGCACAGCACAGACCTCCAGCACAGCCCTCCACACAGCACAGCCCTCCTGCACAGCCCTCCAGCACAGCACAGTCCCGGAGAACATCTGCACACACTGTCGCCCCACACACACACATCGCTGACTGTCCACTGAGCAGCATTCTAAAACAAAGATCTGTAGATCTGTAGTGAGTGTGATGGACTGTTTGAATGAAATGGTCGTCTGTTTTAGCGAATATTCGAACGACGTACTAATGCATAATGTATGCAAACATATGTCAAGTCTACTTGCAAGTGAAGTTAAAGAAGTGTTGAAGTAATACATCACTTTGTTTCTCAGGGGGTCAGACACTTTGATGCAGTTTAATACTCTGTATGAACTGTCAGTGAGTGACGCTTCAGTACTGTGAACTCATTAGAGCTTTAAACGGAGACTAACGTAGCTAACGCCTGATTGACAAAAAGCCCACAGAAGCGTCACACTAGACGTTGATAGGGACAGCAGGGTGTGTGCGTGTGTGTGTGTGTGTGTGTGTGTGTGTGCGATACTGCTGACAACACACAAACTCCACTTAAGTCCTCTCCGTTGCTGCCAAGCTGGGCACTTTCAGAGCTTTGTCCTTCCAGCCCCTCTCTCTCCTCACCCCCCCTCGCTCCCTCCATCGCCTTCTTCTTTCTCTCCCCAAAGCTGGAGACAAATTAAACAAGTCCTAGTAATGGAGGAAACATAAGCCTCTGGCCGCGTGCTATTAGCCAGGCTGCTTATTTGTCTGACTAGATTAATGCTTTCTGTTTGAGACGTGAGGCCACCTGCTAGCCTGCTAGCCTGCCTGCTCGTGGGCTGGCTGAAGGGTATTCACAGGCTTGGTGGCTAGGTCACCCATCTGCCTCCAAAGATGATTGCAGGATCCTGTGGCATGATAAGGTGTCTGCCCCCGCTTGCACTGCCCTGTCCTCGTCCCTCTCTCTCTTTCCCTTTCCCTCACTCTCTCTCTTCCTCTCTGTCTTGGACAGACACAAAAGTGAACGGTTCATTTAATCGCTCGGGGGCTCGTGACCCTGAGGCGCCATGACTCTTTGGGTTGCCAGGGTGACCAGAATATAAATGGTCTGGCCGCAGCTGTGAGGCCGTGTCCTCCAGACCCTGTCCCAGACGAGGTGCGGGGCGCGTCTTACATTTATATTTAGTCATTTAGCAGACGCACTTTTCCAGAGCATCTTACAGTAAGTACAGATACATTCCCCCCCAAGGCAAGTAGGGTGAAGTGCCTTGCCCCAAGCACACAACATCATTTTTTGCACGGCTCGGGAATCGAACCGGCAACCTTCTGATCAATAGCCCGATTCCCTAACCGCTCAGCCACCTGACTCTTCACGGGCTCGCGGTGAGGCCTGCGATGGAGCAGCGACCTCAGCACGCACACATTCATCGTTTCTGAAAGGCGAGTTGCTAAACTTCTGACACGATTACCCGTAATTCAACATACGGGGTCAGACACTGTCTGGGGGTGTTCCCTGGGAACTGCTCACTGACGGTTACACAGTGAACGATAAGGTTAGTCTTCGTCCCAAATGAGCTGGGTGAAGTTATTAAATACTTGTTTTGTTGCACCGCCGAGAGGCAATAACAGAAACTCATATGTCTGTCTGAGGCAGGGGCATTCCAACGCTCCCTCCCTGCCGGGCCCACGGCACAGGACACACCTCCTGTTCTGTACCGACCTTGGAAAGACATCCACGTTAGTCTCGCGTCTGTTTAGATCGTTAGATTTATTTGAGAAACACCACAGGAAGCTATCAAGGGAGGGGTGTGGGGGGGGGTGGTGGGGCAGTTTACAGGAACAGCGTCTCAGTCAGCGAGAGCCCGGGGGTAAACAGGAAGTGATGATAGGTAGTTCTCAGTACACCTACAACAGCGGTGTGGCGTGTCGTCGGGCGCCCCTGGGCAGAGCGGAGCGCACCGTGTCAGGGAAGAGAAATGATCCGTGAACCTTCGGGGAGCTGTGGACTGATGTGCACACCGGCGCAGTGTCCCTGTACAACCTGGATAAGTGGCAGAAAAGGTCCTCCGTTCTTTTTGCTGTTGTAATTCTTCCTGAGCAGCTCCTCTTTAGTTTACATTTAGTCAGTTAGCAGACGCTCGTATCCAGAGCGACTTACAGTAAGTACAGGGACATTCTCCCCAAGGAGAGTAGGGTGAAGTGCCTTGCCCAAGGACACAACGTCATTTGACACGGCCAGAATCGAACCAACAACCTTCTGATTAATAGCCCAAGTCCTTAACCGCTCAGCCATCTGACCCCTCCTAGTTCAGTAGAGGGACGATGCCTGGTTGATTGTGTTAAGTTTTGGCCGTCCAGATAAACATTGTTTCTGGAATGGTCTTTGAGCTGAGGAGATGGGAACAATGTTAACCTTGCTTTAAAAGTGTTGTGACGGAGACGTGTGGGTCAGAGAGAGAGATGACACCCTTTTACTGAAGTGCCAAACGTGCCTGTTTAACACCCACCACCCTGTTTAACACCCACCACCCTGGTTTGATTCATAGAAATGTGAGATGAATGCATTTGTGACTCATCTGTGAGGGAACAAAAAAGCAAAGAGAGAGAGAAAGAAAGAGTGAGATGAGGTAGAGAGAGAGAGAGAGAGAGAGAGAGAGAGAGAGACATCAGCGAGAGAGAGAGAGAGAGATAGAGATAGAGAAGTAGATGAAGGGAGCGTTGTAAGGGAGAAACAAAGAAAAGAGAGCAAGTGAGAGACAGCACAATCAGAGAGTGGAAAAGAGATGAAGAGAGAGAGAGATAGAGAGAGACAGAGACTCAGACAGAGAGAGAGAGAAAGAGAGCGAGAGAGAGAAACACAGACAGAGAGAGAAAGAGAGAGATGGTGCTAGCCAGACCGGTAACATAGCAGCCCCGGAGGCTACACCCGTCATAAAAACAGTAATAGAGTGAACACACATTTTCATTAGCTATTGATTCATTTCCAATTCTCCATAAATTTTGAGCCATCATCACACAGTGGCCTTTTCCCTCCCCAGGCTCTCTCGCTCAGCTTCGCCTGACGTAACCGTGGTAATTACACCGCACGCAAGCTGTTCGCTCTCTCATACGAATGTTAAAATTGAATGAGCGTTTTGAGCGGAGAGAGAAAAGAAGAAAGAGCAGAAACAGGAAAGTCTGAATGTCTCCTGGAGGGGAAAGGTTGTACAGACGCGGAGAGAACAGCGGTGCACGGAGGATCGGCGTAGTGTTCCTCGTTCCACGCTTGATTGTTAGTGCGCTCTATAGTGGTCGAGACTTCAGTAAATTAGACAGCCTATCAGGCAGGGCCAGCCTAATCACACACACACACCACACTTCAACACCTTCACAACACACACAGGATCGGACGTCAAACTGTTTACAGTTGACAACCATTTGTGCCCATGAAGACACCCCTCTTTGCATGACAGAGGAGAGATTCCCAGCACTGTTAACTGACACAGGCAGAGGATGATTCATAGATGAAGTAGGGAATCTCCCTGGAGGAGGAGGAGGGCTGAGCGTGAGATCAGAGGCTGAGAGCCATCGCACTCGCACATGTTAGCAGAGACAATCAGCCAGGTACTACTTCCTGAACACCACCAGTCTCACCACTCCCACTTCCTGAACACCACCAGTCAGTTAGACACGTACGGCCCGGGGGGCTTCTGAATGTGTCGGGATACTTGGACCTGCAAACAGCTGACCTGTGGGGGTGAACCCACAGCTAAACAAGCTGCTCCTCAGGAGCCTGCTGTTAAGGTTGTCGGGGACAACCATTCCTTGGCTGGTGAGGTCACAGTCAGATGAAAGCAATTGCTATAATGGTGTGTGTGGACCGACACACGTCCATACACACACACAGACACACACACACACCACACACACACGCACACCAACCCATGCACACACGCACAGACACACATGTACGCATGCACTTAACCCATCCCCCAAGCCACACCAGTTTCAACCCACAGCGAAAGTATATTTAACATGATTGATGGTGTAATATCTCTATTAATGTGTTTCCAGTTTACACAGATAATGACTCCAATGTCAATGCCCTGTTCAATTCCCCCCACCGTCGCTACCACCACATATTTTAATTGCGTCTTTGATAATGAACCAGAAAGAAACCAGTAGAAACATCAAGTAGCGTTCGAACATGCGGGCTGCCGCCGCTCTGAGGGGTGATAACTAAAACACAACACATAACAGAGAGTATGACATCTATACGTACTCTCTCATCTCTTTTCTCTCTCTCTCTCTCTTTTCGTCTCTCTCTGACTTTCCTCTCGCTCTCTTTTCCCTTCTCTCTCTCTTTCTCTCTCTCGTCTCTCGTCTCCTTCGCGCTCTCTCTCCGCTTTCCTCTCTCTCTGTCTCCTTCTCTCTCTCTTCTCTCTCTCTCTCCTCCCTCTCTCTCTTTCTCTCGCTCTCCTTTTCCTCGTCTCGCTCTTCTGTCACGTAGTTCTCTCTTCATGTCCCGTCTCGCTGGAGTGTGGGGAAAAAATAAACAAATGGCAGCAAATCAATTCAGGAAAAAGAATCATGTCGCCTGTCAAATATACACTCTATTCCATGTCGTTTTGCACACCCCTCAACTCACATAATTCCCAAGATTGAATTTGAAAACCTTATATATTATTAAACACACCCTCATGCTCCATCATTATCCCTCCTCGTTTTTTGGAGGGGTGGGGTTGGGGGGTGTGGGGAGGGTCGCAGACTTCTCTGAAAGATCTGAAAGGTAATGTGGTGTGTATCTTATCCAGAGTGAGAAGGTGCTCTGAGGTTTCACTAGAGTCTTGAGCTACTGGTCTAGCTCCTTGACATTGATGTTACACGCTGTATACAATTCATGAAGAGGGGGCGCGCTTCAAACTCTATTACTTTGCACTGTGGAAGGACAACACGTCGAATCCCACACTGGCCACTGACATACAGACCCCCCCCTAGTGCGAGCTTAAAAGGTAAGTCAGTAGATACGAAATTGGCTTTAGCGGAACAAAAAAAACGACAGTTTTTCGCACGCTCCTCTCGGACTAATACCCCTCGGGAACCGCGGCGTTGTCACGGAAACCGGAGGCAGCCGACGCGACACCTTAATCTGACCCCCGAACGTTGAATATAATTGGAAAGGGGAAGATATACATCGTGGCGTCGGAGTGTTTTATGCGCGGCGTCCATGTGAAGCTCCGAGCGCTCATTACGAGTGTATTGTAGGTAGACATCACACTAATGACTGTGTATGAAGAGGGTGTCCCACAGGTGAGGGGGGAGGGGCTACACTCACACAGAGCAAGTCACATGACAGGCCTTCCCCAGGTGAGGGAGAGGGGCTACACTCACACAGAGCAAGTCCATAACACGAGCCTTCCCACAGGTGAGGGAGGAGGGGCTACACTCACACAGAGCAAGTCTCTGAGTCGTATCTGAATCCTTCAGTAGGATGGTCTGAGTCGTATCTGAATCCTTCATAGGATGGTGTGAGTCGTATCTGAATCCTTCAGTAGGATGGTGTGAGTCGTATCTGATCCTTCAGTAGGACGGTGTGAGTCGTATCTGAATCCTTCAGTAGGATGGTCTGAGTCGTATCTGAATCCTTCAGTAGGATGGTGAGAGTGCTCATCTCTCCTCACTCGACAATAGAAGGAAAGCTCCTTTAGAATCAGTTCAACAGTCAGTAGTATCTCAGTAGTGTGCCAAATGGTCAATCAATTTGAGAGCCATCAATGTGAAGAAGTGCATTGAACCACTGTCGTCGACAAGCAAAACAGACCCAAACCCAATTCAAAACAAACCGTCGACAACAGAACTCATCGCCGTGACAACTCATCGCCGTGACAGCCTCCCGAAGCCTGGACTCATTAATAACGACACCTCAGAAGAACGCAGGAGGGGGGAAAAGGAACGGAAAAAGGAGCAAACATCTACAATCAGAAGTGCAAATAACGAGAGAAGAACGCAGGAAATCATCCCCATCTCTGCCCAATTACCTTGTTAATTACAATCCATTGTGAAGGGGCTCCCACAGTTGATGTACACTCTGATTATACACTGCATTTGTTCCCACTTTCCCTGAATCTAATCAGTAATTACTACCTGCAGGTGCAAGCAGGCAGTCTGGGTATGCCCCAGGACTACTCTGAGGACGGGGCCATTTTCCACAAGGACTTGGACATGTCCTCTCCAAACGTAATGACCCGGGGCGGGTGTTGGGCTCGAGCTTCGAGCAGCCGAAAAAGAGCACTTCTGTACTCATCCCCGCTAAAGTAAAGACCGATGACATAGCTGCTCCCTCCCTCGTCTCCCGGAGAAACCTTTCCCTCCTCGTCGTCTACGAAGAGGTAAGTGAATACACAACGTCACTTTGATGAGAGAAGAAGAGATGTCAAGCCCTGAACGGATCGCGGGTGGGATTTCAAGCAGGCTGTCATCTGCCTGGCGTGGGGGTTTTTTTTTTTATACCTCTATATCTCTCTTCTCTCCTCTCTTCCTCTCTCTCTCTCTCTCTCTCTCTACCTCTTCTCATCTCTCTCTCTTCTTTCTCCTCTTCTCCTTTCTCTCCTCATACTCGCCCCCCTCCTCTCTCTCCTCTCCTCTCTCTCTTTCTCTCTCTACTTTCATCTCTCTCTCCTTTCTCATCTCTCTCTCTCTCTCTCCTCTCCCTCTCCCTCCTCCTCTCTCTCTCTCTCTCTTCTCTCTCTCTCTCTCTGTCTCTCTCTCTCTCCTCTCCTCTTTTCCTTTCTCCTCTTTCCCGCGCTTTTGTAGGCCTTTGCTCGCTATCTCTCTGGGGTTGACAAAGAATAGCGAGAGGGAGCGTTTACACTGCGCTGTAGGCTATACTCACCGAGACTCTAGTCATTCCCCAACGGTAGAGAGACGTCATGGTCCTCTCTGCGTATTCATCTTCCTGGCCGGCTCCTCCTAACGCACAGCACAGAAGCCACAGGAAGTAGGATATGAAATAAGGTTACTAGTAACTTTTTTATATAAATTAAGACTTTAAGACTTTATATAACATTTTTTTTTTTTTTCCACTTTTTTTTTTTTTTTTTTTCACGAGGCCCTCCCATCTCCTCTCAATATGATTTTAATAAATCGCAAGTTGAATTTCAAAAGCAGGTTCCTTCCTCCTGGCTCCAGCCAGGCTCCATGCTTCCCACACATCTCATTCCATGGGCTGTGAAAGAGGGGGGGGTCCTGATGATTGATTAAAGGCGTCCGTTGTCGGTGCCTATGTATCCCCGAGTGCTTTCTCTTGAATTTATGATCGACTTCTGGAGCCTTCTCCTCGCGTCGTTCCACCCGTCATTGTTCCCCCCTCGCTCCTCCTTCTTCTTCGTCCCTCCCCTGTCTTATCTCTTCTCGCCCCGCCTTCCGCCCGAACCCCCCGCCTGCTCCTCCGCTCTCCGCATTTTTTTTTTTCACGGCCTTTCCTCTTTTGAAAATGTCGACCATCGTGTAGAAAGAGTCCAGGCCAAGGGAAAAAAAAAAAATCCACCATGGGACGTGAGCGAGGGGGGCCCCTCTCAGGCAGCTACAAATACCCAGATGCCATCATGACTGAGAACGCCTCTCTCCGTCATCCCCGCCCACACGCGGCGATCCCCTACTACCGGCTCTCTCCTCCCCTCTTTCCCCTGGTCTCTCTCTCTCTCCTCTAGATCTTCTCTTCTCTCTCTCTCTTCTCTCTCCTCCTCTTCTCTCTCTCTCTCTCTCCCTTCTCTCTCTCCTGCTCCCTCCCCCTCTTTCTCCTCTCTCTTTTCTCTCTCTCTCTGTTTTTCCTCCTCCGTTGGCGGAACGATGTGATAGACTGGGTCCCGGCTGGTTATCCCATCCTCAACATCCCCTCTCCTCATCCATTTCTTCTTTCAAACTGTTCGCTGAATTTACATATATATTCCTCACTCTGACCCTTTCTGCTCTTTCTTTTCTTCCCTCCTTGCTCCTCTCACCGTAGAGCTAGAACAGGACGCACCTGTCACCATCTGGGCAGAGAAACCAATTGCATATCCATGGTCAGTCTCACACATAGGTGGGAGAGGGAGAGATCACGGCATGGTGGTTGGGTCGTTGGTGGCTTGTGGCAGTGTGGAGGGCCGTTAACTCCTTTCCGCTAACCTCTCCATGGGCTCTTCCCGAAGGTTGTCGAGGTTTGACACATCCAGTTAGGACTCGTGGTGAGTCAGATGAGGGGTGGGCCGCACAGAAGATGGCTCCGCTCGCTATGACTTACGGGGCGAACATTTAGTATGTCTCTTAGCCAGGGTAAACAGTGGATACGGGGCACTGTAATTTAACACCCTCCCTGCCCTCCCTCCCTACACCCTCACATACAGACCTGCTCCCCTCTCTCCCTCCCCGTGCCTTAATTGCTCGCAGGGGTCCAACGTTCGACTACTTTCAGAAAACGGTAATTTTCCACACGGCGAAGAAAAACTCCGACGGCCGAACCAAGTCTTTCTTTCATTCCAACACCGGCGACGTCTCTTGCTGGCTTGAATGCAGTTCAAATTCCACTTTGGTCTTGTCGAAAACATGTAGATGGCCCCAAGTAACTACCCTTTTTTCTCTTCTTTCGCCTGGACCATCGAGAATCCATCGAACCATCCGCAGATTGGCTTGCTGAAGGTCCGGGGAATACAAAGCTGAGAGCGAGGGCTGCGCCTCTATTCAAGGCAGCAGATAATCCACGTCCGTCCGGAGGCACTTCGTCTGCCTATATCCTAATTTAAAATTCACTCCTCCGCTCACTAGCCTCTCTTCTTCCCCCATTAAGTTTGGTTCTGTTAGTCTGTTGACGCCCTAATGCCACATGATTGTATCAGGTGTCTATGGTGTAGTCCAGTAGAACGGCCAACAACATATCACGCTCCGCGATGTTTTCTGCTTCCTCCTGCCCTCACATCACACACAGTCTGTCAACCAGATAATCCAAGGACAATACAAAATCATCCACTGTTTTATACAGCAGCTGGATAGCAGCTTATGGGTGGAGGTCCGACATTAGTACTCTGAGTGAATATCTGCCGGGGGGTTCAATGCCAGTCCTCCGTATGCCTGATTAGAGAGCTTAGTGTAGCATGGATGCCTGCGAGGCTGGACTCCAGTACACTATATGCAGGGTCAGGGAGGGATGGAGGGCGGGAGGGTAGGGAGGTGCGGGGTGGGCTGGGTCGTATGATGCATAACAGATCAAGTGTAACTGGAGTATAGAAGAAGGAGGGATTCTTTGAGGTCTGTTTAGGTGTCGTGAGTTGAGTGGTTTATGAGGGTATTTATGAGTGGTTTTGATTCATGATTGTGTGTTTTTTTACGAGTGTGCTGATGATGGTGTAGGGGTCTGAGGAGGAGGAGGGGCAGGGTATGGCTCTAGTAACGCCCACGCTGACATCTGGGCGTGGGGATAGCATTCGGTGGATCCCTGTTTAATTGTTTTAGCGGGTTTCTGATGGCATGCAGGCATGACACTGGGTGGTGAACATGACTGATCGCACTGCAGAGAGGAGACAGGATCAGAAGATGCGCGGCGAGGATACGGAGAGGAGGGGAGGGGGAAGAGCTAAATGGGATCGGCAGACATCGAAGGAAGGAAAACAAAAAAACGGATGACGCGTGTTGGAAAAGATTTTATTGAGGATTGCCAGTGATGTGAGGATTATTCTTCGTTTCTTTCTCTTCCTTCTTACTTTTCTTTCTTTCTTCTTTTCTTCTTTCTTTTCTTCTTGCGGCTTTGCGTTCTTCTCTCCCGCTTGATCAGAAAGGGGTATCTTTTCCCGCTCTATTCTGCCCCGTGTCAAGCACAGAACACACTCTCACTGCCCGTTTTTCCTCCTTCCGCCTCCTTCTTCATTCGCTCCCGCTCCCTCCCACCCGCTTCTCTCTTTTCTCGCTCCTCTCCTTTCGCTTTCCCCCTTCTCCTTGCCCGTGCTTTCCCTTGGTTCCTTTTCCGACCTCGCCCACGCCCCGTCCAAACAGCTGCTTTGTATCTCTTGGTGGGGCGTGTCTCACTGATCCATCTTTTCGATAGATACCCCCCCCCGGCACTAGCCCTACCACCCTGCGTGGGTGTACCTGGCCCCATCCCTATTCGCTTTTTCTTCCCTCTTTCCTCTCCTCTGTCTTTCCCTTCCGACCCCAGCCCTCTTTCGTCTGTTCTTCCGCTCGCTCCTTTCCATCGTGACTTTTTGATCTTTTCTTCCTTCTCTTGAGAATTTCGGCGATGCTGAAGCATTCTGTCTTCTTTAATTACCTGGGAGGGCCGTCATCTTCTCGTCATTACCTCTACACACACACACCCGCATGACCCACGGTCAAAGTCTTCCTATTAGGCGCTTTCGGTATCTATGGCAGAAGACTTATTAATGAAGCCTGGGTTGTGGTATTTGTGCTTTGTCTCTCTCTCTTTCTCTGGTCCTCTCTCTGTTCTCTCTCTCTCTCTAAATTTCTCTCTCTGCTCGCTCCGAACCGGGGGAACTCAAGTCTTGTTCTGAGAGGTCAAAATCCTTAAAACAAAACAAGTCAACGCTCGTTTTGGTCTTTGCTGGATGCCAGGCAACTAAGAGCATAGTAATCACCGGACTGTGGTATATAGCCATGTGTAGGAAATCATTGGGGGCCCCCCAAGTTTAATTAGGTCTTCCTCATTAGTTAATTCTTCCATTAGTAATCATATACTTATCTTCTTTGATTAGTTACCTTAATTGATGAGTCAATACGAACTTGATGGTAGTGATATATTAGTACTCGGCAGTCATTGCTATTCCCAAATTAAATAGCAATTTCAGCAGTTTCAGAAATCTATTTGGTTTACTGGAGGGGTCACCTTGTCATAGTCAGGGGCGGGGCAAGTACAAAACCCGTACCCGGGCGCGCGCCAAAAATCTGTCTGGCTGTCTGTCCTGTCTGTCGTTCTGTCTGTCTGTCTGTCTGTCTGTCTGTCTGTCTGTCGTCTGTCTGTTGTCTGTCTTTCTGTCTGTCTGTCTGTCTGGCTGTTCTGTCTGTCTGTCTGGCTTCTGTCTGTCGTCTGCCTGGCCTGCCTGCCTGGCCTGGCCACATGCCTGCCTGCCTTCCTGCCTGCCTGCCCTTCCGCCTGCCTGCCTTCCCCTTCTGCCTGCCTCCCTTCCTGGCCTCCTTGCCTCCTTCCTTCCTGTCCTTTCTGGCCTTTTCTTCTTCCCGTTTCTTCTTTCTGTCTTGTTTCCCTCCTGCTTTTCCGCCCCGGGACTTGTTTGTTTGTCGCCTGCCTGTCTTTGAGTCTACATTAGTCTAATGAAATGCAGCGTTATTTAAAGTGGGCATCAAAGTCTGCGGTGGTCGCACAAAAACAGAGACCCGCATTAGCACTGGTTATTGATCTCTAATAGTCCACAGGCACTCAATATACGAGTCACACCGTCGGCGCGAGCGACTTCATTTCACACACACGTGCTCGGCTTTGGTATCATCGAGCCGCATCCAACAGTACTTCCTTTTGCCTCTTTCACCACTCGTTTTTCTCTTTCCCTCTCCCGCATAAACAATGTGTTGACTTGGGGCTTGGCATCACGAACAACTGACAAAAAAACCACACTACTCTGGGCGGGCGCACCACAATTAGTTAATTGTATGAGAAATTGTTGGAGGAAATAAAAAAAAAATAGAAGGAAAATATCATTTTACCCCAATCTAAAAGTGGGTCGTAGGCCTGAAATAGAGGAGTTAAAAAAACTGTAAGGTTTGATGAGAAAGGGAGTACGAGTTGCTTGTGTGTCTGAGAGAGAGAGAGATAAGAGAGAGAGAGCTGCTAGAGAGATAGAGTAAAGAGATGCGTGTCAAGATTATGCGATAGCGAGAGAACTATAGAGACAGCGAGACAGATGAGATAGGCTGTGTCTCCTTGGCCAGTCCCCCAAATGCCTAACCATTTTCCTTTGAAAGGGCCAGTTTCGCTCTCCCCATTTGTCAGGAAGGGGGGGTGTCACAACGTGGAATGAGAATGAAGTCCGAGCCTGGGTCCTATGGTACTGTGGGGCATGGCTACTAGAGCTCTTGTCACAGAGACACGTG
>CAEFZP010005254.1:0-76270 GCA_903064625.1 Mallotus villosus
ACCCAGCGCAATTGACTGGGTAGTAAAAACTGCAAAACAACTTTCCTAAAGATGGAGGAGACAATAATGAATATAACTGAAACAGAACAGTCCAGTAGATATGATGTGATCTGTGTTTCTCTGCAGTCCCAAGTTCAGTGCAGTATGGCCTACAGTTTGATTCCTGCAGCAATCCCTCAGACACTGTGTAACACACCGGCATACTGTGTCGGACTGGAGGATACATGCGCTGTGGCCAAAGGTGAGTGTCTCAATGCTCAAATGATCATGAACATTTGTTAGAGTATTTACAGTATAACCCTGTGTGCCCTGAAGAGAAGGTCAGTATGTTTGTTCTTTCTTCATTTACAGCAGGCACAGGTTTCTTTAAGGGCTGTGTATCCTCAAATATGTGCAGTGTGTCTCTGATGGCCACTTTTGTGCCTTCTGCAACTGAAAATGGGATTTCCTACGGTCGTGTAAGGAATATTGCAGCCAACACGACCAGTGTGCCTAATATCATATTCCACACTACTGCCAGAGGTGGAAAGTACCTATATACATTTACTCACGTTACTGTATTAAGTAGGCTAGTTTTGTTGTGCATTTTGTATTTTTCAAGTCGTTTTTTTTAAATCAGTCCTTTAAAATGTATTACGTTTTTAGTGAGGTAGGTATTGTATTTCGCTACATTACAAATCCCATCCGTTGAGTAAGAATCTGTTGTTCTGGATTAGGCCTACTGTTTACTGCAAAGCGAGCAGGGATGAGCGCAACAAACTTTAGACAAAAATGTAATTCTCCACATTTATGGAAAAGTCAACATGTCACACATCTCTGCATGAATCACAACTGGAAATGCCAATAAGTGTTTTATTTGGCATTCAAAATATACTTAGTGTGCTGCTTGTAGGGGCACAGACACTCCTATGTGACAGGGCCTCAGTCATCCTTGGGGATTCCAGAGGAACATATCATCCTCTTCCAAAGCCCTCTGAAGAATGCACGGATTCTCTTCTTCCTCTTCTTCACCTGTCTGTCTTCATCTGCTGAATTCATTTCACACATTTCAAACTAAGGTAACGGAGGCCAAATGATCGTGGAGCTTTGAATAACTCACCAGCACACTTTGCAGCCTCTCCACTGCACTGCTCAGAAACAAGATCGGTGAGCTGAATACAGAGACACAGAAATTAATGTGTTTAAAAACATCCAAAGGTGAAGATGGTGGTTAATAAAAAGGAGCAAGGTGCACAAACCATAGAAAACAGTCACACATATCATCTCTTACCTGAGGAAGCTGTGTGGCCAAGAGAGGGCAGTCAGAGACAGAGATAAGGGCCAGGGATCTCCTCTTCTCAGACTCTTTGACAACCGTCTCTAGGAGTTCATTAAGAACATCCTCAGCAACAATATCAGACTTCCCATGGATGAGGGCCACCTTCCGGGTCTGTTGAAGCCCAGTGGGTTGAAGCTCTTGGCTGTTATTTTGAAGCACCGAATCACAGGGGCCATGTTGTCCCGTGCAATCACGCCTGTAACTGAGGTCAAGATGTGCCAGGAGCAGTTGCCACAATGGGACAGGAAGATGGAAACCACTCTCATGACCATATTATACATTTCCCATGTGGCTGCCACAGCCTCCTTTCCCACAACAGAGACAAGGCCCAGGTTACTGAATGGTATACTTAGCTTAACAAGACACTGTTGGACCATCTCTCCGGGTTTCTCCAGCAGGTGCTTCAGGGAACAGGCCATCATGCCTGGGACCAGGACCTCAGCTCCCATGGTGAAGTCAGGCATGGTCAGGGCTAAAAACTCTGGTTCAGTTCGTCCAGATGATGATGTGGAAGTGCTCTTCATGCCTCCTGTTGCCATAATAGGAAGGCCTATCAAGGCCGGAGAGAGGCATTTCCTCACATCCTGGGCTGCCGCAGACCGGATCTTTTGGAGGAACGTGTCAAGACCCTCCACCGTCATCTTCGCTATCGCTCGGTCGATACGTTCAAGTCTCAGTTTGATATTTCCGGGCATGACCTCACTCTCGGTTAGTAAGTAGTTTATATATGTTTATTTATTTTTTGTAGGCTAATTGTAGCTAGCTAGGCTAGAGCGTATCACCTTCGCTATCGCTCGGTCGATACGTTCAAGTCTCAGTTTGATATTTCCCGGCATGACCTCACTCTCGGTTAGTAAGTAGTTCATATATGTTTTGTTTTTTTTTCAAGAGAGAGTGAGTACACTGGTACATGGCACTTAGGCCCACTGCTCAGCTTGGGCATAGACAGGGGGGACACGACCCCATTCTGGGAAAAATACGATTTTCCCCCCCACAATGCCCCGCAAATTTAGAGCATACAAAAACAAAGTGAAGCATTTTCTTTTAACCGTCGGGCTGTCTCAGACCCCCCACATCGCAAAGGTTAAAATGAATTGTTTTTAATTTGTTTTTGTATTGGGTAAAGTTGTCAATGGTTCGTTGTGTTGTTACATATCAACAAGATCATATCAGGTATATTTAACCAAAGTAACACCTAACCCAAACATAACCATGTAATTTCAATAGTATTAATAATTCGCAATGAAAGCGTTTTGCTGATTATGGACACAATGGTGCTTTTTTAATGTTCTTCAAAATGTGGTATGTTCTTGGACGTGCAGTTGGTTGCGAATAAATCCACACAGTGTGTGTTCATTTCAGAGAACTAAAGCTTCTCAACCATGTAGCTTTACTTTTTGGCTCTGGCTTCCTTCTCAGGTCTGGGGGAAATGTGAGGACACAGCGACCAAACTTTCACTTTCTGGCAAGTGCAAAAACATCAAAAATAATGTCTTCTGATCAATAAATTACATCCTTGACAAGCTATTTTCCTAATGGGACTATGTTGCTTTTACATTAAGTCCTGTAACACTTGCAATCAAGCCACAACTGATTTTAAACATATCCAAAAACAGCCATTTAAGATTTCTTGACAAGGACTGCAGTCGATTTCTGGTAAAGTGTAATGAAGCAAAACAACTCTGGAGGCCTAGGTTATGGAGATCAATAATCGACAGGTGGAGATAAAAGGAGGGCATGTGAAAGAGAAGAGGCGAAAACAGAATTAAAGGATAGAAGCAGAGAAGTCTGGACGAAAGGATGACACTGACAGGGAGAGGTTTTATAACATCACTGACAGGACAGTTGACAGGTCATGGCCTCGCAAAATTAACAGTGCTCTTCTCCCTTGCTTTCTCTTTCTACCTTGTTCAGGGTGAAGACATGGACTTGGCTGGTATGTTTGTAGAAATTGTGAGGGTTCTAAGTTACTTCGGTACTTCCGTGTACCACTCTACTAATAATCTGCTTCAACATGGTCACTGTGATGTGTATAGTAAGGACATATGAGTGTGTAGTTTGTGTTCATGTATGTACACACATGCCTGCACCCATGCGTGTGACACAGAATCTTAGTGACGTTGTCATCTCTTACATAACACTAGAACAGATAGTACACACTTATCAGCTTTGAGACACCAGCACCACAAGATTTCCCTGCAGCCATAGCCCCTTGATCCAGACATCATTAGCGTGTGACTCACAGACATGAATGAGTCCATTTGACACACAAACACACAGAGCAGTTGGAATAACAAAAAAGAACAGTTTATATAACGCCCCTTTTCCAGGTGAATGAAACAACTCAGCCATGTAGATGGCCCAGTTCTCCTTCACATCATCTCATTCTGTGGTGACGACTGTGAACTACAGCCAGAGGGGATAACTAACCTAACCTGGGCTTGTTTTATTCCACCTACTGCTACAGCTGATTCAGTCTGTGAGCTTCAGTTCAGCGAGCTAATTCATTAATAAAACAAAAAGGAATTCTGGGTCACAGTTCAATACCTGCCTGCCAGTCAAAACTGACAGATTTTTGTAGCAAATTGATTAGTTGTATCATTTTAAATAGTACATAACTGATCAAATATCAAGTTGAATACTGTGTACTCCTAATTAAAAGGTTAAAATAAAACCTTATTGGTGCAGATTCGATTTATACTCAACATGTGAGCAAGGTGTTCATGGCAGAGAGTCATCATAAACACATCCAAGGAAAATAAAAGAACTTGCCTGGCAAACAGCACCAATAGAACCACCTAGAATAGAAAGTAGCAAGATAATCTATTTACAGACTGGACAGGCCTGATTTGGCAGTTCTATCCAGCACTACAGATGCTGTAAAACTGGACTTTCCCTGCTTTGTTGTTTTTACAGACATTCACAGGATAGCACTGCTGTTGACCTGACCTAGCTTTGCAGCCAACAGACCTTAGTTAAACATTACTGCATCATGGGAAATAAGTGGAAAGGTAAAAATGTACAAATTCTGGGTGAAACTCACCAGATGAATGCAAATATTGTGAATAACAGGACAGATGACAAATAAACAAAGTAAAGATAATTCTGCTTTTGTAAAAGAAAACAGACTCACCAGGGAGGTGCATCACATGGATTTCCATGTGAAATTCACATCATTGCACAAAGGTAAACATGTATTTGTGAAATACGATGTAGGACAACCTTGAATGTGGTTGCCTACATGTGTCCCCCTGTTATTGCTATGCTCCTTACTCTCAAGGGGCTTACCATTAAAAAACACTTCAGTGAAAGGAACATTTCCTTTCACATTAACATAACATCCTACAAAAAATACGTCAAGACTGTAGAAGACTGCTGCACATCCCCGGAAAAAAGGCTGAAACACAAATTATATATATGTTTTTCTGCATCGCTCTAAATCCATAATTCAAATGATTCATGTTCATCTGTGACGACAACATGGTATTGGTGTAGCTATGGACCTGTTGACAGGGCAAGGTGAATGGACAAAATGTTTAAAGAGCTTTCACAACAAGGGGGGATTGGGCAACAGAGGCTTACTTTCCAGTAAAAACTCCCAGTACGTCAAGGTAGTGGGGGTTGGAGGCAGATTTCACTAGATATAAAGCCAAGATCCCAGGACTTCAACCTGCAAACATCATCAGAATACACCGTCTCAGATGACCACACTGACAAGAATGGATTCTATAAACAAAATGTGGTATGTTATTTTACAATTCAAAAGCGTAATTTAAGTACATTTTCTTGTAAATATTTGATATATAATATTTGATGTATTCGTGATACATTAACTGCATTTCAAAATTTACATGAACAGTATATCTGTCTAGATAAGGAAGACAGAGAGAAACCTTGGTCATGTTGGCTATAATACCGTGATGTTAAAAAATGTAGAGTGGATGAATATTGTACATGCATCAGGACACTTCTCTCTATATAAAGGAACAGCCTTGGTAGTGCAAGGGCTGGCCGTCTGTCAGTGTGTGTTGAGGTTGGGGGGTGTTGGTGTGGGTCTGTAAGATGTGTGTGTGTACATGTGCTCTCCCTAGGTTGCCGTTGGCCGTGCTTCTGCTGGCGTCCTGTGTCTGTCTAGCAGACTGTCTAGATGAGGCTCTGGCTGAGCACAGGATCAAACGTCGCGCTTCAGGTAACAATCTAACACACACATGCACAACGCAGCCAACTCAAACTCCAGAGCTCACTTTTTCCATTCTAGCTTTTGGTATCTAACACACAACTAAATCATGTTTCATCAGGCTTCTCCCTGTGATGAATAGAGGTATGAAATATTGGCAAAGAGAGATGCAAACCTGTAAATTACAATTTCTCTGAATTTGTATCTGAATACTAAAAGTAAAATCCTTATTTAACGATTGTAACTAGCTGTTTCTATGCAATCAAGAATATCACAGTGACAGCTGGGATTGGAGGCTGTTTTGTCTCCATCAGAGAGCTAGCAGGGTGTGGTACAGGAGCATAAACCATGCAAGGAGGAACCATCCTCCAAGCTCACCGTTGTTAAAAGATCAAAAACAATATACAATGTATTATCCTGAAAGGAGTGCAACTCCATCTGACCTTCACTTAAGTCAACAGAGAGCAAATTAAATTGTAGTTCTAGTCAAAACTTATCCTCCAGAAGATTGGCCTTTGGAGAAATCAGCATAAAACGTCATAGTTGATATACAAAAGCCAATGTGGTCCACACATTTGTCAAAATATGTATATTATAGACTTTGAGAAGCATAATTGTCTAGCTGCCATCCAGCACCATGGCAACTACTCAACATTTCATTGAACCAGTAGAATGCTGCAATTGACCAAAATGATTGTTTCAACCATGCAGCTCTGGCAAAATTATAGCTGTACAACATCATGGAACACACTGTATTGGGAATTTCAAAAAGTCACACGAAACTTCAAGATATAAATGTAGTATGACTCCAGAAAAGCTCAAGAAACAAGTCCAAAGCCCTTTAATCTGGATATAAATATAAAGTGTCAAACAGTCAACATGAAACCTTTCTTTAATCAAAACAGTATGCTGAGATACAGTCGTTAGTTGGTTACATTTACATTTTAGTCATTTAGCAGACGCTCTTATCCAGAGCGACTTACAGTAAGTACAGGGACATTCCCCTGAGGAAAGTAGGGTGAAGTGCCTTGCCCAAGGACACAACGTAATTTGCACGGCCAAGAATCGAACCAGCAACCTTGTGATTACTAGCCCGACTTTCTAACCTCTCAGCCACTGACTCCCATTGCTGCCTCTGTGCCCTGCGTGTCCCTGCGATGGTTGATTATCAAGTGTAAAGTTAGCGCTACAACAATTGTCATATATTATTATCACAGCATTTTTTATAGCCAATGACTAAAGGTAATCAGTAAGCCAAAAACAGCAATGGGTAAATAATAATAGTATGGGATTACATTTACATGTAGTCATTTAGCAGACGCTCGTACAGGGACATTCCCCGAGGCAAGTAGGGTGAAGTGCCTTGCCCAAGGGCACAACATCATTTTGCAAGTCTGGGAATCGAACCAGCAACCTTCTGATGAATAGCCCGGTTCCTTAACCGCTCAGCCATCTGAGCCATTTGAAGTGATTTCATTTTAATAGTTGTCTTTTATTACTTAGGGTTGAAATCCTTACGTTCCAGGCGCATGGTTGGAGGAACACTGGCTCCTCTGGTGCCCTGGCAAGCCATGGTGTCCCTGGAGGAGCTGAATGGAAGCTATGCAGGTGGAGCTCTCATTGCCCCAAATTGGGTTCTGACAGCGGGCAGGAACCTGTTTGTTAAGAAGAATCGCAGGGACACGCAGGGCACAGAGGCAGCAATCCCTAAGGTGTACCTGGGCATCATAGGGCGGCCCCAGGCTGACGCCTCAAAAGAGGTTGCTGTGGAAAAGGTGAGTAGTATCCAATCACGAGACCTTTCTCCAGAGAATTACAATATCTAGTTATATGATACAAGAATGACGTATGAATGCAAGCCGATTATACAAGTTGCCTTTACAATGAACCCCTGGAACAGATCAGGAGACAAAATCAATATCCCCCTCCTAGGTGTTCCTACACCCAGGCTTCCAGAACCAGTCTGACTGGGACAACAACCTGGCTCTGATCCAACTGAAGACACCTGTAGTACTGGGGGCCAAATGTGTACCCCATTCCCCTGCCAGAGTTGGGTCAGCACTTGGCAGACAGCCAGGGAGGAGTAGGGGTCATTGCTGGCTGGGGCTGGGGGGCTCTCTTCACCCCCGCTCAGTCACTGAAACATCTAGTACTACCATTAGCCGATGACATCTCCTGTAAAAGAAATGAGAACAGTGGAAGGTTGCTGTACAGCAGGCCGACTGTGGATGAAACAATGTTCTGCACAGGGCCAAGCAGGTAATTCAAAGTTACATTTTCATTCTGTTTACTGAGGTACGACGGTAGAGTATATTGTGACTGGGCCGGATTCAAACCTGTGTTACTGCAGTGAGACCTCAGCCCATGTGGTATGCATACTTAACCGGTGAGCTACCAGTGCAGCCGTAAATACACTGTTCTCGGTTTGCATTCTGCACAGGTACCAGGAGAATTTGTGTTACGGGGATGCAGGGGGAGCACTGGTGGTCAGGGCCCACAGAGACGTGTATGCAGCTGGTATACTGTCCTTTGACAAGGCCTGCTCCACTGAGAAGTATGCCATCTACATGAAGCTGTCCGCCTACCTTCCCTGGATCCACAGCGTTCTGAGGGGAGACACCGAGGAGTCAGCCACTCGCCGCGCTGCAGTCGTATCCAAGATGCACTCCTGGCAGGGCTAAAATGATAGCTGAACACTCGCAAAACACGTGTCTTATTTTGGGGTTATTCCAGCACTTAATTAGAATAATTTAGAGTGGTTTAGTGTCTCTAATTGTTGCCATTCACAGTTTTGTAAACTAATCTGTTTATAGAAACTCTATAAAAATACTTTTTGGGATAGTGTCAAATATTATCCCTGAAACTATTGGTGTACCAAATAAGCGATAACTAATATAAGATCATGCCAGTAAACATTTTGTTATTCAAAAGCATAAAAATACGTATTTGAAAAACTGTTGCTTCTTCTTGGATAGCATAGTTTTATAGTATAGCATAATAGTTTTGTATAGACATACGCTATTTTAAGCATGGTTGATCCTAAAAACATTGCTATTCCATCCAATTTGAAAATAAATGATGGAAACTTTAACCGACAGTAGCTGTTTGTTTGTTTTACCTCTTAGAGTGCATGAAGTGGTGACCAACTTTGTCACACCTGCCATGATAGCATTAGCATATCACCACAGCAAGTGGAACAGCACACACAGAGGAAGGGTTTATAAGTTGGTTTGAATATTGAATGAGAGAAAGATAGAGAGAGTGCTACTGTTGTGGAGTAGAAACTGGTAAATAAAAGAGGAAAACGAAAAAAGGAATTAAAAAGCTTTGTCTCATCCATTTCAGCAGAAGCAGCTGTTTCTCCTGCTCGTGAGAGTTCTGAAGGTCAGTATCCACAGAGACCCATTCAACAAGGGAACCCAAGCTCCTGGTCAGATTTAGTCAGATGAAATGTTTACAGGCCTGTCTCTCTAGTCTCCACACACACACGTTCACAGACTCTACGTACATGTCAGCACATCACATGGGTAAGAGAGGGTGTATTGTATAGCAGCAAAAGAGGTAGTAACAGGTAATGAAGTCCCAGGAAGTAAAAGCTCTCAGCTGTCTTCTGTGGCGACATGTTCTTGTTTCAAAGCACAACATCCTGCTTTTGTTTATTGCTGGGTGGTGCTTGTCTGTGTGTGTGTGTGTTTGTTTGTGTGTGTGTATGCAGGGATGGAAATTAAAAATGTTGTCCACCGGCCACTGTGGCTGGTGGATTTCAAAATCTACCAGCCACTCAATGTTTTTACCAGCCACTTTCTTGTTTTTAACTGCATGTGAAAATTAATACTACAAGATCTTTTGACGATTCGTGGTCTTTTATGGCTTCCAGTTTTAGGTTTTTAGTCCCAACCAGGGTTTTTCCTGGGTCAAAATGGGTCTTCGGTGCTCAAAAAAAGATATATATATATATTATTTTTTATTTGTATCTGTTTCTAATCCATGTATTTATTCCCAGGTTTTTTGCCATTTTCTTTATTTTCTTCGTGCCTGCACTATATATTATCATTCCAGGTCAAGAATACCAATGGAGGCTGCGTTGGAAATCGTTAATCAAACTTTTGTCAGCATTTTGAGTGGAAATGTAATTCGCATTTGTACAGGTGTAGTAGTCATGCACGTCGGGCTGGCCCTCGCAGCTGAACGACAGTTTACTGGCCGCTCTGTCCATTCGCGCACCTCACAGTTGCGTATCGATCAGACAAGAAGACACGCTTCAACTCGATTACCAATTATTTGTTTGTAAACATTCAGGATGCGCGCGCAACATAGTGGCAGAAAACCGGGAAAGATAGCTTTTATAATGGCTAGACAATTACACACGGATTATACAAATGGTTAGATTTAAAAAGACGAAAAAGGTAGAGGACAGCCTTTAAGAGAGAAAGCGATTAATGATCTGTCACATCAGAATTTTGATTTTGGTCACGAAAGTCTTTAAATTTGAGTGAGAATGTCGCCCGGTAGACCGCATAGTCAGGCGGCAGCCACATCTTCACTTCATGTCACAAAGTTCATAATTTTACAGTTTTACAGTCAATTCTACATCTAAAAAGTAGAGCAAGGCAGCTTTCAAGGGAATATGGGATATGGGAATTCTGCTTTTAGCCAGCTGGTCCGATTATTACGCACGGATAGACTTTGTTTATAGTTCTCCGTAGGCTGTGGGTGCTGAAAACAGTTCACCGCCAGAAGAGTAGGTGGCGCTGCACTGCGATGCTAGCTATAGGTTATCGAAAACTCGGAGCAAATTTACAAATAAGCACAGTTTCAGCGACTACACTGCCCATTTCTCGTCACATTTGAATTCAAATGCCGATTTACATGTACTGTTTAGCTGAAATATGAATTGTAAAAACTGCTTCTCTTTGGTGATGTTTGTGATGCTAGCTGGAAGGGCAGCCTGCTTTGACTGGGTGTGCAGTGAATATTTCTGGGGGGTTATTATGATTACGGAAAGGGATCGTATGTGTTTTTTAATATTATTTTATATCAATCCGTCAAAAGCTCTCCGAGGGCTGACGGAGAGCACGCAGAGGGTGTTCCACGGAGACGAGGGCGTTCCCACGTCTGTGTTTTTCCAAAAACGCAGAAGCATATATAGGCCTTAAGCCGTTTTCCCGAGATCCTATGACACATCCCGAGCGTCTATCGGGATGTGTCATAGGATCTCGGGAAAACGGCTTTTAGCTTTGATGCCTTCGACCTTGCTGGTGTTTGGAGATGGAGTAAATTTTGATGCTGGGATACAAAGATCAGTGTTTCTCTTAAGACGGGTTCTGTAGCCCACAATACGTTGATGCTTGCCTTCATGCTGTTTACACAATGAGGCTCGTTGTACATCATCCCTAGTTGGGCTTAGTGCTGACCTCGTGCAGGCAAGTACAGATAAGATTCTGGGTGAAGGGCCAAAAAACTGTGAATCTTGACTTCTAGCTCAGGCCTCTCCCTGTGAAGGAAGATGCCTGCCTCCAGGTGGCCTTTTACCTCACTCCTCAGCCTCTGTCACCCAGATCTCACACACAGGCTCAATATCCTCTGTCATTTACTGCTGATAATAATCACTCAACAGCTTAACACATGGTTTCCAGTAATATAGAACAATACTAAAAAGGGGTGATTCGAGAGTTTCATTTTCAATCAGATGAATCAATAATCATAATCAACCTTCATCAATCATAACCCATGTTCATCATTTCAACAGGATGTTGTCAATCAGTGGCGGACTCAGACTGTTTGAAGGGCATGGGCGAAAAAATTAAAAGGGCACTATAAGGACATTAGAAGGGCACTCATTGAGCACGTTATCGGAGTTTCTTGTTCTAGATCGGATTTTCTTGCTCTAGAGGGCACATCATCATAATTCATTGTATGAAGGGTTACCATAGAGGGCACTCAATAATTGTTTTCCTATGTAAAGAGCAGCCAATAAGGCACCTTCTCTCATATTCACCACTCTAGAGAGCAATTTTTCAACCATGTAGGCACTGTAAGGGCATTAGAAGGGCACTCGCGCTTTTTCAACCAAGGAGGCACGAAGGGGGGGCGGTCGCCCCTGCCCCCCCCCTGAGTCCGCCACTGTTGTCAATGTCCATGTCACTGGTCTCTTTGAAGCTGTGTCAGTCAGATATAAAGGGCTGCCAAACAGATTAGTGGACACAACAAAGCCTCAATCACAAATCTGTAGAGATCTGAAATGAGACGTTTAACTAATAATCCCTCTTCTTCAGAACACCTGAGCCTTGTGTCTTTTATAGTTGTGTATGCTCCACTTTGACTGATCTCCAGACCATGTACCGCCTGTATATGAATGTACTGTATGCACCACATAGTTAAGAATGTGCTCTGAAGTATGAAAAACATTTACTGTTATGTTTCTGTATAGTCCAGTCCTGGGTTTGTGTGTGTCTGTCCAGTCTGTGTTCCAGGTCACAGACCCAGATACTCCGGTCCACATCTTCCAGTTCACCTCCCAATCACACACACCTGTTACCCATCCGTCATTACCTGCACAGTTCATATATCCTGGCTTCCCACAATTTCTCCAGTTAAACGTTTCTACTCTGACGTTAGTTGGTCATTTCGTTGCCCTGCGCTTTCCAGGCCTGACCAAGGTACGTTCAGGATTATTTATCCACCTCTAGGGATGGGCAAACGATGCCTTGTGGAGCTTTGGTGGTTTCTTCCGGATTGTGCCGGCCCAATGAGCCGAACTATTGGCGCATTGAAAATTAGCAGCGTCATAGCAGCCGTTTAAACTGGCTGAATGAGGCGTAGTGGTTGTCTCCGACGGTAGACTACCACTACGTTATTTAATATTTTAATTAAGGCTACATGTGTTAATTTTGATTTGATATTAGTGCTCACACATTAAATGTTGTGATACATCTGTAGGCCGTTAGAATTGTGTCATTTTTGCAGTATACAAGTTAAAGATTGAATTGCAAAGTGCTTTGCACTGGGGCGCGATCTCGGGTATTCAAACTCATAAAATCGCTTACAACTATTGCTTTAACCAGCTACACCACCGAAAAAGCTGTTGCTTGTCAACGCTAGTGGACCCACTTTATACGACATGGTCTTTGTATCAATTGAACTAGATTACACCGATCTTTTTCTTATTCTTAACATTTGTGATATGTAGGCCTATTGTGAAATGGAGGGACTTCATTATTACGAATTATTATTACCAGTGTTGACAATGTTGACGAATCATCAACATTTGTTTTCTGGGCACTGTATAGACCTATAGTCCTATCATGTTACGTTTCATTTCAATAAAACACTCAGACACAGATTTATAATTATTACAATACGGATTTGGCTAAATAATAATGACCGATGGAAGAAACTCGAGCGAGCACCTGCCTGGTGCTGCTTCTCTGGCAATGTGTGATTTGTTTTGGCCGTGGCTTCGGTTCTTGTATGGCACGGGTTTAGAAGAGCGGCAAAACTTCGAACCAGTTCGTGACGTTTGAAGCATTGAACGTCATCTATCACGTGGTTTCGTAATTTGATACAAGCTCCAAAACACTTTTTCGAAACTGTGTGTATTGGTTTTGCGACACAAGCATTGATGCGTCAGTGCCATTTGTCCCATCCCTATCCACCTCTGTCCCTGTGTACCACAGACAGGGTTGGATAGGTTACTTTTCAAATGTAATCCGTTACAGTTACTAGTTACCAATCCACAATTGCAATCAGTAAAGTAACTTTTGGATTACCCACACTCAGTAATGTCATATGATGTACTTTCAAAGCCTAGTTGATAACCAGTTGAAGTTTGTTTACATACCCTGGAATAAGACTAAATCACAATTCTGTTGCACCCTAGAAACTGCTGCAGCAGGAGATACAGAAGCACTCCATTTATACCTGCTGCCAATTATCATTAGCCAATAGCCTTACCTCCAAATGCTTCAAGTTTGAAGTTGAATCTTTTGATGCAGATAGCAGCTTCACCCTAGGCAAACATAGCTTGCATTGAACTGTCATATTTTTGTATTTTTTTTCTTTGAACAGAAATTGATGGTTGAAACACCAGGAGAGAAATGTAGTGTGTTTGTGCGACATGTTTGCGATTGCGTTGACGTTGTTAAGCAGCCATGATCAAAGTAGTTTTAACAAGCTAGTGTGTCTGGTAAAGAAATTTGAAACGTCACTGAGAACATGGCCAATGATTAAACAGACAATTTTGCAACGGAAAGGATACATTTGGATACATTCAAAAGAAAATGGACTAGTACCGAATGTAAAAGAATCTCAAAGTAATCCTCAATTTTTTCAAAAGTATCTATAATCTGATTACTTGTAATCCGCTACTCCCTAACCCTGCTGTTGCTTGACTCTGATGTTCGAAAGAATATAGAAATATGTTCTCCTATATGCAGTATGTCTGTATTGTAGCCTACCATAAAGTACATTTTCAACAATAGACCATTATAGTTTTGTGCATGAGTTCATAGGTTCACAAGATGCATAATTTAACTTCTGGTCTTATTCTAGAAATGGCTTCCTGCAGCAGTCTCCTGTCTAAAGGTCAGTTCCAGTGTTCGATCTGTCTGAATATGTTCACTGATCCTGTCTCCACTCCATGTGGACATAACTTCTGCAAGGTCTGTATTACTAAACATTGGGACTACAGTGACATGTGCCGATGTCCATTGTGTATGAAGCGTTTATACCGAAGACCTAATCTTCAAATCAACATGGAATACAGAGCTGTTGTGGAACATTATAAAAAGATCAGATATGGTAAAATTGCCAAACCTGGAGAAATACCATGTGATATCTGCACTGGGAGGAAGTTCAAGGCCCTGAAGTCCTGTCTGGTGTGTCTGACCTCTTACTGTAAGACTCACCTGGAGCCTCATCAGAGAGTTGCAGCCTTAAAGAAACACAAGCTGATCGACCCTGTGGAGAACCTGGAGGACAGGATGTGTCAGAAGCATGAGAGGCCCCTGGAGCTGTTCTGTAGGACTGACCAGACGTGTGTTTGTCTAATGTGCACGAGAACAGACCATAAGACCCATGACACTGTTCCTCTAGAGGAGGAGTATGAAGAGAGGAAGACTCGGATGAAGAAGACAGATGGAGACATGCAGCAGATAATCCAGGACAGACTGGAGAAGATTCAGGAGATCAAACTCTCAGTAGAGAACAGCAACAGTGATGCAGAGAGGGAGATATCGGACAGTGTTCAGGTCTTCACTGCTCTGGTGCGCTCCATTGAGAGAAGCCAGGCTGAACTCATTGAGGTGATTCAGGAGAAACATAAATCAGCAGAAAAACAGGCTGAAGGGTTAATTCAAGATCTGGAGCAGGAGATCACTGAGCTGAAGAGGAGAAGCACTGAGCTGGACCAGCTCTCACACACTGAGGACCACCTCCACCTGCTCCAGAGCTTCCCATCCCTGAGCACCCCTCCACACACCAAGGACTGGTCTGAGATCAGTGTCCACAGTGGTCTGAGTGTGGGGGCAGTGAGGAGAGCTGTGTCTCAGCTGCAGGAGACACTCGATAAAGAGATGAAGAAGCTGTCTGACACTGAACTGAAGAGGATTCAGCAGTATGCAGTGGATGTGACTCTGGACCCTGATACAGCATGTCCCTACCTTATCTTGTCTGAAGATGGGAAACAAGTGAGAGATGGAGACATAGGGCAGGATCTCCCTGACAATCCAGAGAGGTTCGATAGTTGTTTCTGTGTCCTGGGAAAGCAGGGCTTCTCCTCAGGGAGGTTCTACTATGAGTTGCAGGTTGAGGGGAAAACTGACTGGGGTCTGGGAGTGGTCAGAGAGTCTATCAACAGGAAGGGGGAGATCACTCTAAGTCCTGAGTATGGATTCTGGACAGTATGGCTGAGGGATGGAGATAAGTATGAGGCTCTGGCAGGCCCCCCTGTCCTCATCTCCCTGAGACAGAAGCCCCAGAAGGTGGGGGTGTTTGTGGACTATGAGGAGGGTCTGGTCTCCTTTTATGATGTGGAGGCCAGGTCTCATATTTACTCTTTCACTGGCTGCACCTTCACTGAGAAACTCTATCTATACCTCAGTACAGATTGTGATTATGTAGATGCTCCTCTGATCATCACTCCTGTCACACACTGAAAAACAAAGATGTAGGGAAAGTTTAATTGATTACAAAACAAATTCAGAATCAGACATTAGAATTGTATACTGTATAGAATATGATCTTGTAATCATTTTCACTGGTTTTAACGAATGTTATAGTGAATGGTTTGACAAAATACAAATTAAAACTTTTATCAACTTTACAACAACTTTATTATTATTATTAGACTCAAGGTCCATATAAAAAACATACAATACAAGAAATAGACCACACACACATAAATAAGAATAAAAACACATAACGACCAATTATAAAAGGCACTTATACCAATGCCTCCAAAGGTATGATTGGTAGCGAACTGCGCTATAACTTGGGTTTGACAGCAGCATTATGATGACATTATTAGAGTCATTCAAACGACAGATAAAACGATACATATGGTTCCTCAATAGAGCTTGTAAGGTGTTAACACCTGCATTGACAAATAGCTCGCTTGCACTGCTCCACCTTGGTCTTTTAAGTAAGATCCTAAAACAATCGTTGTACGCAACCTGTAGTCGGTGCATACTCGATTTTTTGAATTTACCCCATAAGGGGGCAGTATACAGGGGAGTGCAATATGCTCTAAAGAGACATATTTTAACATTATCAGAACACATGTGAAATTTTCTTGCCAACATATTGGCTTGGGCATATAATGACCGACACTGTCTTAAAATGTCGTCATCGTCAGACATTTGATCTGTTATAAAGTGCCCGAGGTACTTGGCTTTATAACAAACACAAAGCTCTTCCCCAGAAAGATAAAATTGTGGAAAGTGGAGGTCCTTATCTCCCTTCGCCCTACATATTATCACACTGCTCTTATTTGAATTGTATTGCACATCATTTTTGACACCATATTCCGTACACACATTTAACAGCTGCTGAAACCCAGCACTACTGGGAGAGAAAATGGCCAAATCATCCGCATACATTAAATGGTTAATCACCGTGTTACCAATCATACAGCCCGTACTACAATCGTTCAGTTGGTCAGATAAATCGTTCATATACAGGTTGAAGAGGGCTGGTGACAGTAGCCCCCCTTGTCGAACTCCATTACCAACACTGAAAGGACCAGAGACACTGCTACCCCATCTGACTTGCATACTCTGGTTAGCATACCAGTATGCAAGTATTCTTATAATGCTAGCAGGTACACCCCTTTGATTTAATTTTGTGAACAGCTTCTGGTGATTGACTATATCAAAGGCCTTAGAGGCATCAATAACTCCAATTAAAACAGAGGAATTTTGCCCTCTATACATTTCTACTATTTCTTTTAAACTATAAATACACAACTCAGTGCCATGCTTTGGTTTGAAACCAAACAGATTGTCTCTGGTATTAATATAATTACCCAATCGATCTAAAAGAATACTCTCCAGAACTTTGGAAATCACACTTGCCAGTGCGATTGGCCTATAATTGTCCATGCTCCCAATCTTGCCTGCTTTGTTCTTAATGACGGGCACAAGAGTTACGGCCAACAGTCGGGCAACAGCCCATGTGTCATAAAGCCAGTGAAACATATGGCAAGTAGAGCGGCCACTTTCGGGCTAGCGAATCTAAGGTGCTCTGCAGTGATCTGGTCTGAGCCACTTGCTTTATTGACAGATAATTTTGTGATAGCTTCAAATACCTCATGTGTTGTGATTCCTACTGCATCCCTATTGGAAATATTGCCAACTGAATAAGGGTCACTTTTTACACAATTAAATAAAGCAGAGTAATTCTGCTTCCACAAATCAGCGATTTTATCAGCTCCAGAGACTCCCTCTACTGTGCTAGGCAACAATGTATTGCTTCTGTTAAGAGTTCTCACCTCCTTCCAAAATTCAACAACATTCTTACTTAAAAGCTTTTCAGCCAAAGAGTCTGCTCTCATAACTTGTTCATTTTTGGATATATAACGAACTGCATACTTAAACTTTGAAAGCGTTAACTTTTTATAATCCAGGACAGGCCCCTGTCTAGGTCGGCCTTCCTGAACCCAAGCTTTATATGCCTCTTTAGCTTCTGCATGATGAGCAGCAACATGCTTTTTCCAACCTGGCTTGGTGTCAGACTTTCCCCTTTTAGAATAATTATGATATGACCTGCTGGCCTCATACATAGCTTCAACAATATCATTGTACATAACACAGAGATCTTTACGGTGAGACATTACATTACAGTTTACGTCAGAACACATAATTACATCTCTCGGTAAATATACATCACTAAGAAGGACATCAGTTTTCCCATAGTATGTTAAGATATCCTCATTTGTGAGCTTGGCCCAATCCAGTTTGGCCTTACAGGCATTTTTACCCTCCTGAGACATCTCAGGGAGACTCTCACAATCTAGTGACATAACAAAAGGAATATGATCAGACATGGACGCCTCATACACAATCTTAATAGATCTTATACTTTCATGGGCATCAGCAGTGCTAATGCAATGGTCAAGCCATGATGTTGTGTGCCAAGCCTCGCTTATATAAGAATAGCTATCAGCAGGTAAAAACATTTGGCTGGATACAATTAAATTGTTATCGTCACAGAACTGTAGCATATGCTTAGCAAACAAGGAACGTTTGTCTGTAAGGTCAGCATTCATATCACCCACTACAAGGACGCTTGTGGAATGATTATCAGAAATAAAATAATTTATAAAAGCCAGCCTATTCAGGTATTCATCTTCATTTTGTTGCGACTCATATAGTGTGTATACATTTAGAATACTGAACTCCTTGTTATGCATTTGTATGCGCACTGCAATACACCAGTCAACTTAAAGCCTGATGACATTAATGACAGAGTCCAGCTTTTTGTGCCAGAGGATAGCCACGCCCCCTGCTATCCTCCCTCTCACTATTCCTAAAGATAGGTCCGTTGTGGACTCGCCAGCCCCATGGAAATTGTCATTAAAACAGTTCAACTTTCCCAAATCCTGCTTTGGTAGAAAAGTTTCTTGCAAGCATAAAATGTCACAATGTTGCAGCAAATTGTCCACTACTATACGTCGGCTCCTATCACCTTCGCTGTTACCCAGGCGCAGCCCGCGACAGTTATATGATCCAACTTGCATAAAGTGTGCTTACAGTTTAGCTGAGCATTGCATCCGTAGACCCATTCGGTACAATTGCACCAGAAACCGACCTAGCTGCGCCAGCACCTATCACTCCCACTTTACGAGGTTCATAATATCTCCTCACAACCGAGCCTTCAGGCCAAAGTTCTGGGTTGTATCTCCGCAACTTCATCGCACTCAGCACATACTTTAAACGAGCTATATCTATTGCCTGCAGTGACAATACGCTGACAATTAAGGTTGCGGCCAAGTTGTTCAGTAAGATATATACTCAGTGTCTCAGCATCTAGGTCTGGCGAGAATTTGGTGGCGAAAACACTTACCAATTTCGTGCGTAGCACTTTTATATCCTTTTGCGCAGCAGTGCCAACAATAGGCTTGGGCATCCTCCGTTCAGGTTTTCCAGCACGCTGTTTTAATAAAACAGACTGGCCCTCGGGATTATTCCTCCGACCTCTGCCCTGTTTCACGACTTGACTCCATCTCGGCGAGTTCGGTGCTGTTTTTCCAGGGCTCACACAGGTAGTCACGGTTATTGCTGCAGCAACAGGTTCAACACAGGTGGGTTCACCTGCAACGGAGGTGCCGGGTGCGCTCGCAACATGCGCTGCGCCATTCACCGGGCCATCTTGCGGAGCACTTCCACCGCCGATTGAAGGGCCATCAGATACAGCCAGTCCTCCGCCACCACCCGGCTTCAGTCGGCCCTCCACGGCAGCAACTCTGTTGTCCATTGTTACAGCCATAGTACGCAGGTCTTCGCTGATTTCTGCCTGAACTTCTACTGTGTGTCTTAGTGCGCAAACCTCGCTGTGCAGACACTCCATTCTGCTCAGCAGGTTAGACACATCCAGGTTGTTAAACGTTACAGGTGGCAGCTCGTCCAGGTAGTGGGAGACAAAACGGGGGATGTCTTCTCCGCACTCGTTCAGTACTTTTAAGCAACTTTTAATATTATTTGCATCCTTCTGGTTGCCTTTGAATGCCACACACCTTTGCTTTGTCTCCAGACAGAGATCAAACAACGCCTTTTTGGAAGTCTCGATCCATTCAGAGTTGAATGTGTTTGATGCTACAAGAACTAGTTCATCCTGGGTCATCGTTTTAATTTTAACCACTAGGAAGTTTAAGAACTCATCCTCCACAATCACTTGGCCATCATCAGTTGTGTAAATTGTAGGCTTTAATCGAGGCCGGTGATTGAAACCAGGAGCTACTGCGCCACGAGACGCACTATCCGCCATCTTAGTCAGTCTTGATCCTCAGTGTTTAACTGTTTTATTGTAATTACTGTGATTACTATGTTGCTCATTCCATGTGAAACTTTGTATGTTTCGTATTGCTATGCTGTATCTTGGCCAGGTCGCAGTTGCAAATGAGAACTTGTTCTCAACTAGCCTACATGGCTAAATAAAGGTGAAATTAAAATATATATTTACAAATCTGGTGGTGTCCTCCACTCTAGGTTCATCATAAGGTCAGGAAGGTCAATCCTGGATCTACTGATCGTCCTCCTCTGTCCACCATGGGGACACATGTCAGGTCTTTGTTCTCAGTACCTCCATCTGGGTTGTCTCTTCCTCATCTCTTCTTCCTCTCTTTACTGAATACATGGAGCTCTCTGACCTTGAAGATCAGGGCTGCAGTGTCGGAGGCTGGAGTCGTGCTGAGGTCGGGAAGAGAGACATAGAGAGAGAGATACACACACACGCATAGAGACAGAGACAGAGAGAGGGAGACACAAACAGAGAGAGAGACGCACAGAGACAACACACACACACCTTCAGCAGGAGTTCAGCCAACGGTGGTGTGCCGTGACCCGTTCTTACTGCTGTGGTCAGGGTAGCAAAGGTCAAAGGTGAAGGGTCAAGTAAGTAAATACATTTTATTCATAAAGCACACTAACACAGCAAAGGCTGACCGAGGTGCCGTCAAGACACTGATGTCATTGGGTAATTCTGGAACACACAGAGACTACAGTCAAACCAAGTTCAGTCAGTTTAGAAAACAATCCAACACTCAGTAGAGGTTACTTGTCATGTTAGGCATTCACCACCAGATGTCCCCTTAGATCAACACATTTACAGTTTATTCTGTACACTTTGTAGTTCTTAGTGGAATCAAGTCAAATGATTGGATATTACACTGGACAAGCAGCTGTCTTGTTAACAACACCTGTAACATAGGTATTACCAGGATGAGAACATGCTGTGTGTGTGTGACACCTCAGATCAGCCTCCAGGTGATCCAGTCACTGGTCTGATCTCACCTGGAATTCAATCAGGAGAGACCTGGGAAGATTGAATATATTTATTACATAATAATAAATGTACTACAGTGTTTGGAGCTTGGACCCCACGGGGAATTATATAAATCAACGGGCGCCTGCCCAACGCCCGAAGAAGAATCCCCTCACAGAGTCCAGACACCGGTGGCGGTGGCGGCAGCCGACGACCAGACAAGCCGAAGACTCATACAGGAACCGGGTGGCGACGGGGAGGTGGAGGGTCGCGCACTTGATAGCATGGACAAACTACACAGGGAGAGAATCGTATTTAAAGGCACGGATCATGTGATCCAATTGCTTGTTTAGCGAGAGCGCTAATCACCCTGACCCCCAGAGATCGTTAATCGACCTGACCCCCAGAGACCGCCCTACCAGGGACGAAAGGAAAGAAAGGGCGATCTTAGCGGGGGGAAGTGGGTAGTGTACACTACGATTAACCCGTGCGCAGGGATCGGTCTTGCCTGACTGAACTTGCGCTGGCTTCATTTCTGCCCAGTAATATGGTCAGCAGCAGCAAGGAGAGATCTTAACAAGCTGCAGTTGACTCAAACCAGGCTGCTAGATCATTGCTGGAGTGTTCATTTCACTGTCAAACACCCACCTTCATTTCTGACTAATAAAGACAATGCTTGTATGGTAGCTGACTTCATGTTACCAGTGTGCATCATTGTGTGATAGACCTTAGAGAATGAATGAGTAAGTGTGTTCTCTTTATGTGACAAAGAGGGGAACATACTGTCAGGGGAGGTTTGTATGGATGTCAGACTCTCTCCAGTTGTCTATGAGTGGTGTACAGGGTGATTGACACCTTTGCCTGCTCAGTGTTGAATGTTGTTGACTGAAGGAAAGTGAGGTACAGAGTCTAGGTCTGATGTTGATGCTGGTATTGTCCTGGTTTAGTGATGTACAGTCCTGCAGTACAGACAGACTACAGGGTTCAGGTGGGGTTCAGACACCAGTTGTATTGTAGGAAACATTACATGTGCAAAGACCAAGGTTAACGGTGTGCTTCATTATGTAGATAATATACACATGCTCACTCTAAAACCATAAATACACACCATATAGAGGCATACAAATACTTATATTCATCACCTGTACAATGTACATTCACCACCTTCTCTTTGTTTGACATTTTTCCTTGCTCTCTATTTTCCTTCCTCTCCCTCCCTCCCTCTCTCTCTCCCTCCCCTTCTCTATCTCTCTCTCTCTCTCTCTCTTTCTCTCTCTCTCTCTCAGGAAGTCAAGTATCTAGTTGTTGTGTTGAAGTCGGGTCATTTCATGTCTTCTTCCTCTCTTGCCAGGATCTCTCTAGTGTTCCCCAGCATGAGGTGTTACTCCTGGACAGGAATCCTACACCTTAGTCCTGATCACCATGGACAAGTGCTGCTGGGGTTTAAAGTCTTCTATACGGTTACTATAGGTTACAGCAAGCAGTTAGATCCTAATGATATTAGGAATGTCGCAGTATCGTTCTATTGCTCTCTGCTATTTAGCTCTTTATCAATGAGCAGGTTTTGTGTAAGAAACATAGTTAGAGGGACCAGCTGAAATATCTGATTTTGGATCTACTTAATTTAGTTTGAGAATGTTTAAGTTGTTTCCTATTCAGAGATCAGAAAAACTGAGCAACATAAGTTCCAACCGGTGAGAACAGAGATTCAATCTCACCTGTTTAATTTAAACTAATGTGTATAACAGTGTTTCGGGTAATGTTTCAATACTATATTATTTGTATAGATTATTACTCTATTGTGAAAGTGCTTATACCTATTTATACAATATACAGTTTTATCTGTAAATAGTTCCACATGGCATTGATATTACTTAAAGGTGTTTTAATCTATTTAGTTTCATAAATTCACTGTTGGTCTTATTCTAGAAATGGCTTCCTGCAGCAGTCTCCTGTCTGGATTCACTGATCCTGTCTCTATTCTATGTGGACACAACTTCTGCAAGGCCTGTATCACCAAGTACTGGGACAACAGTGTCCTGTGTAAAATCTCTTAGAAGAGAGAAATCAAGCATTTAACAAAAAATCCCCTTTTCTTCAGAAAACCTGAGCCGTATGTCTTTTATAGATGTGTATGCTCCACTGTGACTGATCTCCAGACCATGTACCGCCTGTATATGAATGTACTGTATGTACTACACAGTTAAGAATGTGCTCTGAATATAAAAAATATTTACTGTTGTGTTTCTGTCACCAACCAGACACACCTGTTACCCATATAGGAATGTACTGTATGTACCACAAAGTTAAGAATGTGCTCTGAAGTATGAAAAACATTTAAAAGTTGACTTCCAAAACTTACAGAAACTGTGGGAGGAGTGACAATGGCAATATCTCACACAGTGTTCATGTGTACAGTATGTGTGTGTGTCTGAGTGTTTGTGTTTGTCAACACCCAGTTCCCCAGGCTCAAAACAGGTTCACCTACAGAAACCAGGAAGGATGAGATCATTAAAAAAGTAAAGTAGAAGGACAGGCTAAAAGGTGAGAAGGGACTGTTAATGTAACCATAAAATATTTTTTTGTACGTAAATACTCCTCTTCCTTGCTCCTAATCAGCCAGGTAACCATTTGTTGAACAGATACTCTGTTGAGCTGAGAAAAACGACTAACTTTTCTGTTCTTATCTCTCTCTCTCTTTTGTACAGTATATTGGGCTGGGCTCACTGATCACCCAAACCCACACATTCTGATACTGGGCCACGGTGGGTTCAGTGTTTAATCAGAGGGGCACATTAAAAACAGAAACAAATTATATTTCAACATTAAATACTTAATTTTTGCTTTACATTAAAATCATACAAACGTTTAGTTTGTACATAAAGAGTGTATCAATTGAAACAATGAGGAAGGGCCATCAAAAATTTGAAATTAAATACAGTAGGACAATTCTGCAAAAGATGGGCATGGACCCCTGAAAAAATGATAGTATTTAACTGATGATGAGCCACTGAAATGTAATTAAAAAAAAATGTTATTTCCCCACAACTGACATTAAACTATGGAGGCCTTCAGCATGACATGTTGCTGGTAATCAACATTTAACATAAGTGCCAAAAATAATGTTATAATACATTTATTAATAATACATCTTTAAACAATAGGTAATTTACTTGTTATTGTCAGCTCGCACAGGGGGGCCAGGGGGATTTTTACAGGGGCACTGGCCCCTGTAGGATCCTGTGTAGAACCGCGACTGGTAAAGGGTACATAGTTATTCTAATAGCAGTACTATGTATGTGGACGGAGCATTGTTACCTCCACTCACTGAAGTAAAACTGAAGTGGAGAGACTTACAGTGCCGCAGCACTGAACAGACGCACATAACAAGAATCTGTTTCTAAAAGTATCCACCAGTTAGGGAGAATATTTAAAGATTACTGTAAAATACACAGGTGAGTAGTCTAAATGACAATGATAGATGAATATGATGTAGGCGTTGTCATAATATTGTCAAGTGTTTTTTCTTTATTTCATAAAAGTATGTCCAGGTAAGAGAATACAATGTAGTTACATCTTTTTCAGAAAATAAGCCGCATTTTCAATAAACCTCACCCCACCAGAATGGGAGCTTTGTGTTTGTAAGTGAGTATAAACCGCACTGGAATATATGCCGCACTTGATATGGTAAAAATGACACTAAGCAATGCACGAGTAGGCTATAGGCGATCCTACAGCATACTGTTGTGTAACACACTTCGAAAATGAAAGTGAGTAAGTGCATAATGTATGTTTTCTATTGCCCGGGAATTAGAGCTTACTAATATTTAGGCCTACCTTTAGACCCCTGAATTCCAAAATATTTCCGACGGTCCCCAAAGCCTTTTTTCTGAAACGGTAGCTACCTAGCTTGATTTAGCTTCCGGGCTAAGTTAGCTAGCATAATACTTGTATTAAAGCTACTACCATGCTAGTGTTACGTGTTAGCCTTTTCATTAGTACATTTTGAAGCCATACTAAAGCGTTTGTGGCATAGCGTGAACACTTTGTCGCACTGAAATGTGGAGTTAGACCGTTGAACACTTTCTCTTCGGTTTTCAGAACAGGGACCTGTGTCAATGTCCCATGTGCAAGGAGAACTTTGATAAGAGACCAGATCTTCGTGTCAACACTTTCATCTCTGAGATGGCTGCTCAGTCCAGGAAGTCAGAGCCACTGAACGCTACCATCAGTCCAGACCTGCGTCCTGCTAAACCTGAATCTGTACAGGTACTAAGCTCAAGGCCCTGAAGTCCTGTCTGGTGAGTGAGCCCCAGAAGAAGGAGAGAGAGGAGGGAACACCTGCTGATGTGTCACCTATTTGTCGTCCTCCATGACAGTCAGTATCAATGGTGCTGAGGATGACCAGGACCATGGCAGTCTTGTCTCTCATCATACTCCTCACTCTGCAGCCCCTTGGTGAGGATCTCACCCACACACACACAGACACACACATGCATACACACACACAAACACACATATAGAGAGGGAGAGAGAGAGTGAGACAGATAGAGAGAGACAACATACACCTTCGACAGGAGTTCAGCCAACGAGCCGGTTATGATGTGCCTTGCCCCGTCCTTACTGCTGGGGTCAGGGTAGCAGAGGTCAAAGGTGAAAGGTTACGACACTGAGGTCACTGTGTGATTCCGTAACACACAGAGACCAAGGTCAAACTCAGTTCATTCAGTCAGTCTAGACTCTAGAGAACAATTTAACACTCAATAGAGGTTACTTGTCGTGTTAGGCATTCACCATTCTTTTCTGAAAATAAGCTGCGGCTTATACCTCCAATTTTTCCCGTATTTGTCTGAAGTGTGTTAAACAACGGCATGCTGCTCTCAATCTATCCCATTCACTTGCTTCACAGTAATAAAACTACCTGTCAGCTGAAAAGCTAGATCGAATTCAGTCATGACAGGGTTAACTTTGTTCAGGAGAGGACTGGGAGGGGAGGAGCCTCTTATCGTTATTTCACTGACGAAACTCCAGAGATTCTAAACTCAGGAGACACGTTCTACTTAGTTTAGGTAGAGAGTGATTTGGTTATTTTATACACAAAGAAAACAACATAAGTGCTGACAGGTGAGAACAGAGAATCAATCAGGTGTATCCAATGATGATGTGGCTAGTAAAATACAGACTGTTGCTTGACTCTGACGTTTGAAAGACTATAGAAGTATGCTCTTCTATATGCAGTATTTCTGTATTGTACTATTTCTATTTGTCTGTGCTATTGCTTCTTTAATGAAAGTACATTTTCAACAATATACCATTATAGTTTTGTTCATGAGTTCTTAGGTTCACAAGATTTATAATTTAACTTCTGGTCTTATTCTAGGAATGGCTTCCTGCAGCAGTCTCCTGTCTGAAGATCAGTTCCAGTGTTCTATCTGTCTGGATGTGTTCACTGATCCTGTCTCTATTCTATGTGGACACAACTTCTGCAAAGCCTGTATCACCAAGTACTGGGACAACTGTGACCTGTGTCAATGTCCCATGTGTAAATTGACTTTTGATAAGAGACCAGATCTCTATGTCAACACTTTCATCTCTGAGATGGCTGTTCAGTTCAGGAAGTCAGAGCCACTGAAGGCTACCATCAGTCCAGACCTGCGTCCTACTAAACCTGAAGTGTCATGTGACATCTGTACAGGTACCAAGCTCAAGGCCCTAAAGTCCTGTCTGGTGTGTCCTGCCTCTTACTGTGAGACTCACCTGGAACCTCATCAGAGAGTTGTAGCCTTGAAGAAACACAAGCTGATCGACCCTGTGGAGAACCTGGAGGACAGGATGTGTCAGAAGCATGAGAGACCCCTGGAGCTGTTCTGTAGGACTGAACATACGTGTGTGTGTCAGTTCTGCACTGAGACGGACCACAAGACCCATGACACTGTTCCTCTAGAGGATGAGTATGAAAAGAGGAAGACTCAGATGAAGAAGACAAAAGGAGACATGCAGCAGATGATCCAGGAGAGACTGGAGAAGATTCAGGAGATCAAACTCTCAGCAGAAAACAGCAACAGTGATGCAGAGAGGGAGATATCGGACAGTGTTCAGGTCTTCACTGCTCTGGTGCACTCCATTGAGAGAAGCCAGGCTGAGCTCATTGAGGTGATTCAGGAGAAGCAGAAAGCAGCAGAAAAACAGGCTGAAGGCTTAATTCAAGATCTGGAGCAGGAGATCACTGAGCTGAAGAGGAGAAGCACTGAGCTGGAGCAGCTCTCACACACTGAGGACCACCTCCACCTGCTCCAGAGCTTCCCATCTCTGAGCACCCCTCCACACACCAAGGACTGGTCTGAGATCAGTATCCACAGTGGTCTGAGTGTGGGGGCAGTGAGGAGAGTTGTGTCTCAGCTGGAGGAGACACTCGATAAAGAGATGAAGAAGCTGTCTGACACTGAACTGAAGAGGATTCAGCAGTATGCAGTGGATGTGACTCTGGACCCTGATACAGCATGTCCCTACCTTATCTTGTCTGAAGATGGGAAACAAGTGAGAGATGGAGACATAGAGCAGGATCTCCCTGACAATCCAGAGAGGTTCGATAGTTGTTTCTGTGTCCTGGGAAAGCAGGGCTTCTCCTCAGGGAGGTTCTACTATGAGTTGCAGGTTGAGGGGAAAACTGAGTGGGGTCTGGGAGTGGTCAGAGAGTCTATCAACAGGAAGGGGGAGATCACTCTAAGTCCTGAGTATGGATTCTGGACAGTATGGCTGAGGAATGGAGATGAGTACAAGGCTCTGGCTGACCCCCCTGTCCTCCTCTCCCTGAGACAGAAGCCCCAGAAGGTGGGGGTGTTTGTGGACTATGAGGAGGGTCTGGTCTCCTTTTATGATGTGGAGGCCAGGTCTCATATTTACTCTTTCACTGGCTGCACTTTCACTGAGAAACTCTATCTATACCTCAGTACTGATTGTGATTATGTAGATGACGCCCCTCTAATCATCACTCCTGTCACACACTGAAAAACAAAGATGTAGGGAAAGTTTAATTGATTACAAAACAAATTCAGGATCAGAATCAGACATTAGATTTGTATACTGTATAAAATATGATCTTGTAATCATTTTCCCTTTTTTTAATTAATGTTATTGTGAATGGTTTGACAAAATACATACAAATACAAAAAAGGAAATACCCAAATATTTGTTTATATGATTAAACAATCACAGACATATCCCTGATATGTTACAGAAATAGCAACCTTTAGCTTAAGTTAGTATCCTTTATGTAACCCATCCTCTGCTTGTATAACACACCTCTTAAACTAAGATACATGTGTGTTCCCCACAATAGTGTATTGATTTATTTATTTAATCTTGCTCCTTTGCACTCCAGTATTTCTATCTGCACTTTTATCCTCAGTGTTTAACTGTTTTATTGTAATTACTGTGATTATTATTTAGCGCATTCCATGTGAAACTTTGTTGTATGTGTCGTGTTGCTATGCTGTATCTTAGCCAGGTCGCAGTTGCAAATGAGAACTTGTTCTCAACTAGCCTACATGGCTAAATAAAAGTGAAATAAAAAAAATCGAATTAAAATCTGGTGGTATCCTCCGCTTTAGGTTCATCATAAGGTCAGGGGTCAGCAAGGTCAATCCTGGATCTACTGATCGTCCTCCTCTGTCCACCAGAGGGGACACATGTCAGGTCTTTGTTCTCAGTACCTTCATCTGGGTTGTCTCTTCTTCATCTCTTCTTCCTGTCTCTTTACTGTATACATGGAGCTCTCTGACCTCGATTATCAGAAAAGCTTTATTGTTTATTATTGTTTATTGTTAATAGGATCCCTATTAGCTTTCACCAAAGTGGGACGAGCTAACCTTCCTGGGGTCCAACAAAGAAAAAAATCCCTTAACAATGATAATCAAAAAGCAGTAAAACATTGTAGACATCAATAAACATCATCAGAAATGTTTCAGAATATGTTATTACAGTATGTCAGAGAAGTGTCATATGACATCTGTACAGGTACCAAGATCAAGGCCCTGAAGTCCTGTCTGGTGTGTCTGGCCTCTTACTGTGAGAATCACCTGGAACAAACAGTTAGAACTCTTCTGTAGGACTGACCAGACGTGTGTTTGTGTCAAGTGTATGAACTCATGACACTGTCACTTTTAAGGATGAGTACAGACCAAAAAACAATAATCTGGTGAAGATGATGGTTGAGATGAAGCAGATGATGGAAGAAAGATCTAGGAAGGTTCAGGAGATCAAACTCTCAGTAGAGACCAGCAAGAGAGATGCAAATGGAGAGACATCAGACAGTGTTCAAGTCTTTGCGCTCCATTGAGAAAAGCCAGACTGAGCTCATTGAGGTGTTTGAGGAGAAGCACCAGAAGGTGGGGGTATTTGTGGACTATGAGGAGGGTATGGTCTCCTTTTATGATGTGGAGGCCAGGTCTCATATCTACTCTTTCACTGGCTGCACCTTCACCGAGAAACTCTATCCACTCTTCTGTCCCTGACCGAATGATGGAAGTAAAAACTCCCCCCCTCTGATCATCACTCCTGTCAATTACTGAAAAACTAAGATGTGGAAATGCTGGAGTTCAAAAGAAAATGTTATCACAAAATATTAATCTGAACAAAACAGTTGTGGGTTTGCTGGAGACAAAGGGAATTATATTTTCAAACTTGTATAAAAAATCTGTTAACAGAGGCAGTGTTCCCCTGGTGGCTCACATGGTAGAGAGGCCTTGACTCGGGGACTGGGGTTCGAGTTCAGCCTGGGCCATTTCCTGCTTTTCTCTCTTTCTTACTACCTTTCCTGTCACTTTTTCACTGTCAAATACAGGCTAAAAAACAGGTAAATAGTCATCTTAAACCACGGAATATTGTCCAGAATAATATGTTTCATGAAATACTGAAATACTAAAAATATGTCACTTAAATGTACCAGTGTATTAATTAAATAAAATATCAAATTAATGTTTATAAAACCACATTCAATCCTTTAATTTAGAACACTACCACAATTAGTGAAAAGGACGGATCACCTATAAGAATGTTTGTTTTGTTTAGAAAACCGCCAACATGAGATCCTAGTTTGCATTCAGGGATGATGTACAAACGCGCAGTTGTTCCAGGTTTAACAACTGTTTAGTTTTGTTCTGTTCTGTTCAAGTTGCAAGTTGGAAACTCTTGCTTTGTCTCACTGCTTCAGTCAGTGTGTTTATGTTGTTTATGGTAATGCACATATTTAACATTACAAACACACTCAACAGGTCAGTCAACATTCCCTCATGACCAACAGTCAGCTGTACACTCCCTCTCTCATATATACATAGACACACACAAGCATAATTTCTTAATTAATATACTTCTAATTCTACGTTTCAAAATTCCACAAATAATTTGATGACAAAGATATCAGAATCATAATTTGTGTTATTTGCCATGAAAGTTCACACAAACAAGGAATTTACTGTGGCAGGAAGGTGCATACATTAAACATATACTGATCTTAAATAATGTAGTGTACAAAGTCTGACTAATACTAAAGGGCTAAACAATATGTAAAATGTGTAGAATCAAATCAAATATAAAATAGCTATACATATAAAAATACAGCAACATAGTGCAAAATGCCAAGGTGGCTTGTGCAGATAATGTGTTAAAGTCAGTGTGAGTCTTTGGCCTTGTTGAAGAGGCCAGCAGCGGATGGAGAGAAACTGTTCTTGTGGCGTGTGGTTTTGGTCCTGATGTGAGTGTGTCCAGGGTTGGAGGAGTCGGCCACAATCTTCCTCGCACGCCTCAGGGTCCTCAGATGTCCTCCAACAATCAACCTTGAACTGATACAAAACACGCACCCACAGAGATCACAGACTATCTTTATTATTGGCCTTGACATCTCCCTCAACTGTCTCCATAATCAACCCTCATCATCCATGAACATAAACAAAGGGTTGTGTTTTGTGTGTGTGCGTGTATGAGTGTGTGTATAGTGCATTATTATTGTGATCAGTAAACCAGTCTGGACCAGCACTTCTATATAACACAACCAAGCCTACATACAGTATAGGACAGGGTTAAAAGAGACTATTTGAAGCTGTGTCAGTCAGAGATGGGAGTCAGGTGGCTGAGCGGTTACGGAATCGGGCTTGTAATCAAAAGGTTGCAGGTCCCTGTACTTACTGTAAGTCGCTCTGGATAAGAGCGTCTGCTAAATGACTATTTATTTAATTTATGAATTAGATAAAGGCCTGTCAAACTGATTAGTGGACACAAAAAAGCCCCAATCACAAATCTGTAGACAGATTTGGGTTAATCCCACTTCTTCAGAAAACCTGGGCTGTGCGTCTTTTATATATGTGTATGCTCCATTTTGACTGATCTCCAGACCATGTACCGACGATGTACCGCCTGTACCGAATGTACTGGATGTACTACACAGTTAAGAATGTGCTCTGAAATATGAAAAACATTTACATGTTGACTTCCAAAACACATAGAAACTGTGGGAGGAGTGAAGCAAGAAAACAAACAAACAATGGCAATACTTCAAGAGAGAAATAATCTTATCTAATCAATGATCAGAATGTGTGTGCAAGTGTTCATGTGTACTGTGTGTCAACACCTTTAGTGCAACATTTAGTGCCAACATAACCAAGCTCAAAACAAGTTTAACAACAGAAACCAGAGGGATATTCCAGAAAGCAGGTTGTGCGACACAACCGGAAAAGTTAAGTTCCTTACAGTAAATGTTGCTTCAACGCTAGCTGTCATATGAGGAGTTAACTTCCCTTACAAAAAAGCAGTATACTATAAGTAGGCTATACTAAAATATGGATTATATCAAATCAAATCAAATTTGTATATACTTTTAAGAAGTATGCTTAGAAAATAGTTCACTTTTGATATACTTTTAAGAAATATACTTTGAAAATAGTTCTCTTTTGATATACTTTTAAGTATGCTTTAAAATAGTTCACTTTTGATATACTTTTAAGTATGCTTAGAAACAGAAAATTGTATAAATGTATTCTGGAGTAGGATGTACGTTTTATTTTATTATACAGCAAAAACAGTCAAAATAGTTTTAAAGTAGGCCTACATTACAAGTAATCTTTTTTAGATTCGTGTTCTGCACCTTCCTGCCACAGTAAATCCCGTGTTTGTACAACTTACATGGCGTATAAACCAAATTCTGATCTGATTCTGATTAAAGGCGCGGGCCCTTGTGGAAATAACACCCAACTGCTTCTTTTTAATTATCTGTTTAATTTATCAGGGATGAACACTGATCATTGAACAGGCACACGTAAAAATAAAACAATTAGGCCCATATACTTTGTCAACATCATCATTTGTTGAACTGTAACGTTATTTTTCACCATCAGTGTTTGACGTAGAACCGCACGGATCTGTTAACATTGAGTTATTTGAATGAATACGTCATAATGGATATGTCAAAGTTAATATTATAAAGAAAAGACAACATTTCGAGTCACCAGAAGTTATTCGACCTCGATCATGTTACGACCAATGTCGCGTTCCGTTGAATAATTTACTGCAAGAGAAGAAAAACACAACGAATTCGCCCATTTAAAGAGGCGATTTCTCAGACTTTTTTTCTCAGTAAGTGGTGTTTTATTTCATGTGTTTTAATAGGCTACTTAAATATGGAACGCCGATTTAGTCCAAATTAAATAAATAAATAGATCTGTAAATAAATATATAAATACATAAATATATAAATATGGCTATGAAATAAAGCCTAAAATAACAAAAAGATGGCAATAAATATAGAAATAATACATGTATTTATTTCAAAATGACGTTTTTGTAAAGACAACATTTATTTATTTAATGGGACTTTTATTTCCTAATGCCACATTTATATATTTTTTTAGACTTTTACACTCCGCATTTATTTCCACATATATTACCACTCCGGTTACATTCAATTATACATTCAAGGTTACTAATCCTCCTTTGTTCCTGTGTACCACAGACATTATCGGCTACCTAATCCCATCACCTACAAACTACGGCTCCTTCCTGTTTGGCATCCACAGACCTCACCATCATCACCCTGTGTGTCTGCAATAAACCTGGTTCATATCATATCAGCGTCAGAGTCTTGCATTTGGGTTCACCTGTCACTCCCCAGGCAGCCGGGATCATAACATGTACATGTTGACTTCCAAAACTCCTAGAAACTGTGGGAGGAGTGAAGCAAGAAAACTTTCACAAACAATAGCAGTATCTCAAGAGATAAATAATATTATCTAATCCATGATCAGAATGTGTGTGCATGTGTACAGTGCTTGGTGACTGTGTGTGTGTTTGTGTGTCAACACCCACAATGGACCCAGGCTAAAAACAGGTAAACTACAAAAACCAGGAAGATGAGATCATTGAAAAAATGAGGTAAAAGGATTAAATAAAAGGTGAGAAAATACTATTAATGTAACCATAAAGTCTTAGTTCTACTGTACGTAAACACTCCTCTTCCTTGCTGCTAATCAGCCAGGTAAACATTTGTTGAACCGATACTCTGTTGAGCTGAGAAAACCAACTAACTTTTCTGTCCTTATCACTCTCTCTCTCTTGTACAGTATATTGTGCTCACTGATCACCCACACCCCTACATTCAGGTATTTACTGGTAATCTATCTAATCAGTAAAAGGTATGCGTTTCTTCTAATAGCAGTACTAGGTAGGAGGAGCACTGTTACCTAAACTCACTGAAGTGAAACTGAAGTGGAGAGTACGCAGCACTGAACAGACGCACATAACAAGAATCTATTTCTAAAAGTATCCACCAGTTAGAGAAACATCAAGACTAAAACACACAGGTGAGAAGTCTATATGACAAGTATTGATGAATATGATGTACACATTTTCTTAATATTGTCAAGTGTTTTTTCTTTATTTCATAAAGGTATGTTTGTTGAGAGTACAATGTAGTAATGTGAATCATAAGTGTGGCCAAAATCAACATGACTGTATGTTATCACTGTTTCTTGAAGAATTCAAAATCTCAAACTGTCATGTAACAAATGACTGTGACTCAGTTCAGCTTTCATGGTTTCACGTTTGATCTCTCTCTCCAGTGTAGAAATGGCTTCCTGCAGCAGTATCCTTCATGAAGAGCAGTTCCAGTGTTCTATCTGTCTGGATGTGTTCACTGATCCTGAGAGACCCCTGGAGCTGTTCTGTAGGACTGACCAGACGTGTGTCTGTCAGTTCTGCACTGAGACGGACCACAAGACCCATGACACTGTTCCTCTAGAGGAGTGTGAAGAGAGGAAGGCAGAGGGAGACATACAGCAGATGATCCAGGAGAGACTGGAGAAGGTTCAGGAGATCAAACTCTCAGTAGAGACCAGCAAGAGAGAAGCAGAGAGAGACATATCAGACAGTGTTCAGGCCTGCACTGCTCTGGTGCGCTCCATTGAGAGAATCCAGACTGAGCTCATTGAGGTGATTAAGGAGAATCAGAAATCAGCAGAGAAACAGGCTGAAGGGTTGATTCAAGATCTGGAGCAGGAGATCACTGAGCTGAAGAGGAGAAGCACTGAGCTGGAGCAGCTCTCACATACTGAGGACCACCTCCACCTGCTCCAGAGCTTCCCATCCCTGAGCACCCCTCCACATACCAAGGACTGGTCTGAGATCAGTGTCCACAGTGGTCTGAGTGTGGGGGCAGTGAGGAGAGCTGTGTCTCAGCTGGAGGAGACACTCAATCAAGGGATGGAGAAGCTGTCTGACACTGAACCGAAGAGGATTCAGCAGTATGCAGTGGATGTGACTCTGGACCCTGATACAGCACATCCCACACTCATCCTGTCTGAGAATGGGAAACAAGTGAGAGACGGAGACATAGAGCAGGATCTCCCTGACAATCCAGAGAGGTTTGATAGTGGTGTCTGTGTCCTGGGAAAGCAGGGCTTCTCCTCAGGGAGGTTCTACTATGAGGTGCAGGTTGAGGGGAAAACTGACTGGTATCTGGGAGTGGCCAGAAAGTCCATCAACAGGAAGGGGGACATCACACTGAGTCCTGAGGAAGGATACTGGACTGTAGGGCTGACAGATGAAGATGGGTATGTGGCTCTGGCTGGCCCCTCTGTCCTCCTCTCCCTGAGACAGAAGCCCCAGAAGGTGGGGGTGTTTGTGGACTATGAGGGTCTGGTCTCCTTTTATGACGTGGAGGCCAGGTCTCATATCTACTCTTTCACTGGCTGCACCTTCACTGAGAAACTCTATCCATTCTTCAGTCCCTGTGCGAATGATGGAGGTGAAAACTCTGCCCCTCTGATCATAATAAGCTCTCTTGGAAGTCGCTTTGGATAAAAGCGTCTGCTAAATGAATAAATGTAAATGTAAATAATTCCTATCACATACTGAAATGAAGATGTGGAAATGCTGGACTTCAAAAGAAAATATTACAAAATATTAATCTGAACAGTTGTTGGTTTGCTGGAGACAAAGGAATATTGATTTTTAAACATTTATAAAAAAATCTAAACAGAAGCAGTGCTCCCCTGGTGGCTCACTGGGTAGTGTGTCACAGCCCAGCCTGGACCACAACCTGCTTTTCTCTTTCTTACTACCTTTGATGTCATTCTTTTACAGTCTATTAACAAAGGCAAAAAATAATTATCTTGAAACAGGAAGTATTGTTCAGTCTCAGGTTATAATGTTTTGTTGTTATGTTTCACCTAAATTTACCAGTGAATGAACTGCAGTAAAGTAATACAAAATAAAATGTCATCCTTCAAAATCTATTTAGTACACTAACACAGTGAAAAACACAAATCACCAATGAATGTTTATTTTAGAAAACCTCCAGTTAGTCAGCAGATAGAAAACTTAAAACTAAGTCAAATGACACTGGGGTCTAATCTTGAAGATTTGAGTTGTACAAACACCGTCATGTACACACTTCAGTAGAAACACAACCAGGAGCAACCTAATAGTGATGAATTGTATAGCGATTAGAGAAGTATTTCAAGTTGCCTTTTTATCATCCAGAGTTTGAGGGTTTCATATCACATCCAAGTGACACATACAGACATGCAGTGAATGTTGGGCTCAGTGTAGCCTTTAATCTCTTCCCCATGAAATCCTGAGAACCACTTGTGTTGGCAGAGTGCCGGGTGTTCAGCTCCGTGCCCCACCAACATGTTGACCCCTCCTGCTCAAACAAGTTAATATGCATCAACCTTAGAACTGGACTTGAGCCACACAAATGAGGTTTGCACCCAATTCTGAAGGCACATATAAACAGAAAGGGGGAATGGACAAACAAATAATTTGCATAGGAGGCAACATTTCAAGTGACTCAAAATACTTTATTAAAACATCAAACCACACAGATACCAACCATTGAATGGGATTGGCTTCAAGACATGTTGGCTGGAATAGTTACCAAAGCACCTGTAGATTTGATACATTTGAATGAGTAAGGAATAACCAAATAGGTTCAGTCACTAGGAGTTGGCATTGGTAGACATGAATGTGAGGAACTGCATAAGCCCCTGAGGTGCAATCTAAAGTGAGAACTTGTCGCCCCTTGAAATCAGCAAGCCAGTCATTGCAGACCTGCATCACATCCAGGGGCACTGCTCTGGGATCACGGCGTAAAGGGCCAGCAGCAGAGTAGCCTGACTGACCCCCTTTGAATGTGATCCACATTTTCAGTAGCAACAAGGAGCCTGCTTACCTTTCTACGGTCGCCCCCAGTCTGTGCATATGCACCACCTGAAAGAGAACGTTAACATTTAACACAGGTCTTGGAACGCTTGTGCTTGTAGCAGAGGGGGTAAAACATGGAACAAATGTTCCCAGTAGATCACCTCAGCATGGCTGCTGACGAGACCGACTGGGATGAGATTCACTTTATGGTCAATTCCACAGCAAGTCAGGAACTGGGTTTCCTAACAGCCTTGGTATATGACCAATTTAGCACTGACAAACATCCAAGGGGGAAAACAGCTGGACCATCTTACCCTTGGTGCGGCTGCAGTTCCTCTTGAAACCGTTCTTGGTACAACAACTTCCATTACCGGGCATACCTGTAAGTGGAGGACAATGGAAAAAAAAAGGTAACAGGCATGTAGCAGAGCCCTTTGACATCACATGGCTGAAAGGGTTGAATATGCAGGACACTTCCAACCCTGGGGAAACCCTAGTCCACAAATGGCAACTAGTTAAAGAGCAGTTCAGTGAGACGCAGATCAATGAGAATAGGCATGTCTCTGCACCAATACCAGGGAACCAGCCACAAGATGGCACAGATCCCAACGATGCCAGATACAGAGTTACTATAGCACCGTTTAATGAACAGACCAGCCTGTGGTGAGGGCTGACTGCAGATACCATACAGTGCCTTACAATTGGGTCAATGTGTTCTCACTTGGCACTTACTTGGCATCAAGCAACATCACATCCTCTGCACATCTGGGCTCCTTGGCTGCAAAGGGAGATTCAGATGTTGGAATTGTGACAAGGTAAAAACATAATAATAATAATGATATACATGCCAGAAATAATGTATGACAAATATACCAGGACTCCAAGCACTGAGCATGGAGACCAACGATGCGGTATGTCAAATTGTTCTTGCACCGAGTTATGAACAGACCAGAGGGAGAAGCCACTGGCTGCAGATACCAAGGTGCTACATTCAAAGGGACATCTACCACAACACAGCTAGCATCAAGCAGGATTACTGAGATGATGTGAAAGCTTTACTCACCGACAGCTAGACTGTGCTGGAGCACCATCTAGTGCTCATTTACAGACCTACACCTGAGCAAAGAAAAGGGCTATATGAAACAAGTGAGACGGGCCACAATAACAGCCGTCATAGGAGCATTTTGAAGTGTTGTTCTGCAGTAATATCCCACACAGCTAATGGCAGTAGCCATGAGGGTAAAGCGAAACCACAGGTATATTCTATGAGGCATTTCCAACGACCCAAACGAGAAAGGTCTGTCGGGATAGGCCTCAACACTGGAATGTTAGTTTGTTGTCAAGAATGACTCAAGTTGATCAATTTACACCATGCAACAAACCGTATCATGTGAATTCATCCTAGAGTATTCCCATCATTTACATTTAGCAGAAGATCTTATCCAGAGCGACTTACAGCAAGTACAGGGGCATTCTTCCCGAGGCAAGTAGGGTGAAGTGCCTTGCCCAAGGACACTTTCATTTTTCAAGAATCGAACCGGCAACCTTGTGATTAAGCCCAACTTCGTAACAGCTCAGCCATCTGACCCCATCAGCCAAGACAAATCTGTAATAGGAAAATAACTTTTATCACACACAATTCATTTGGGATAAAACTCATCTGCCAAGCTCAGAAAGGCACTTATCATTCACAGCTCAGAGCAGTTGAACATTTTAGCCAATCATTACACGAGTAAAAAAAATAGACATTAGAAAGTGACTTACCTGGCTGTGTTTTGCCACATCTGCACCCATTGTTAGCCTTAAAAAAGAAATACAAATGATCAACCACTTGATGCCGTTTTGACTAAAATAGTGAAACAGTCCAAGTGCATCAAGTGCATGTTCAGTCTCATAAGTAACACAGCTGCTGAAAGCACAGAAGTGGGTTGCAAGAGAATGGATTGCTCTGAGCACTGCTCCAGCACTCTGGTCCACTATTAATCAAGACCGGCGCTGGCGCTGTGCTTGCAAAGGCTACTGGAAAAAAAAGCTTAAACTTAGCATTTAGCTATTCCATGTGGCTTCGCATTCATTGGTAAATGTACATTAGACACAGTAGGTAAATAGCTCAAACCAAAATAGCCTTAAAAATGGTGTCGGAAAAGCCAACCACAAGTCACATGTCCTATTTACTTACCACGTTGTTAAATGTCATGGTTCCCTGTCGTGCAGTGTTTATGCTGCCTGAAACTGTCATGAGGCCCATCTGCAAATGCCTGCAAAGTCAAGACACTTCAAGTTAACCACTGACATGAGCGCAACCGAATGAGACAGGAAATTACCATTCGTGAAAACAATTTTACCATTACATTGGCAGTTATCAAAACATTTTACTTTCATTTAACGCTAGCCAACAAGCGGAACAATGTTAGCATTCAGTAGGCCTAACAATGGCTGTTTAAGTTCCATCAGAAATGTGAAACATGTTTCGGGCCTCATTGACATCCAACTGAAACTAACCAAGCAGAGATGAAAGCAACCCCGAGCGTAATTTAGCCATGTCACTTAGTTACAGAATTTGCCCAGTAGTTCTGGCAAACTCAACTCATGGAGGATGGCTAGGGCTAACTTCTGCCATGACAGTGCTTTTACAAACATAGCAGACTGGATTTAAACCACGAATATAAATATATAAATATGCATGACCATAAATTACAGTGCTTACAAAATTTCAGCCAGTTTCACTGCTACTGGCTAGGTGATATGCATTGCATACCTCGCTCTGGATCTTCTGGAGAAAGACTGAATTCATGCTGGCAGGGTGTTTTTAATCTCTCAGGCCACAGCACAAATTACATGCTTTAAATCGCTAGGCGGCACGCGTTATCGCGTTGCTACTGCGCGTGTCCGCTGCAGAAAGAGACAAGAGCGACACGAGCCACAATCATGTCGTGTTGTGTTGTTGGATGCACAAACCGTTTTAATAAGCTTAACAAAACGAGGAAGTTTTACAGGATACCATCAACTCGCACCCCATTTAAGGCAAACAGGAGACGTCTTTGGTTACAAGCTATCAGAAGAAGCGATTGGAACGAACAGATGATTAAAAATGCCTCAATCTGCAGCGATCACTTCATATCAGGTAAGCCTTAGCTAACAAGTTAATCAGTACAGTTGGTTTTATAATGAACACACTTATTGAGTCCTACATATATATAACAATGTTAATAATGAACGATTGTAAACAATAGCAATCGTTCAAATTAGAGTAGAACGAGCTTGAAAGCTAATGTAACAGTAACTTGATTGTGTTGCTAAGTTGCGTTGCTAAACAGTTGTCACGGTTTCTAACTGATGTAGGCCAATTACATCTAGCCAACCATGAGGTGTTACCATTTGTACAGGAGAGGCATCTGAAGACTTCAACAGCCCTGCCTTTGTCCCGTCAATCTTCCCCTACTCAACCCAGTCTGGCAAAGACGGCGAAACAAAATTGGAGCGGTAATATGATCCATGTGATTTGTTGTTGACTGATCAACAAGCATGACTCGACTTAGTATGATTGGGAGTGCAAAGATAACTGTTGAGTGATTTAATATAACTATATTTGTTAAGGGTTAAAGGGCCAAGGGTTATAAAGGTTACCTGTCAGGCCATATAGCTTCTGTTATGTCTACATTATCTCAAAGCTGATTGAGACATGATATGGGATTTGTACACTTAAGGATGAAATAAACTTGTGTTTAACTGCTTTCTTTGTACTATATGATCTCTCTCTTCTGTGTGTTACAGATATAAGAGAAAAAAACAAAGGGATGAACCCTCCTGCAGAAGTCCAGACAATGGACTTCAGTCCACACCCACTTCCCTCTCTCCAACTGATTGTGAAATGGAGCCTGGTGTAGATCTTTGTACTGGTAAGAACCCTGGAAATGTGGATGCAAATAAGTCCCAGGTATGCGACCGGGTAAACAGTTATTTCTGATAAAAGAAAGTAAAATAAGCAAACAGAAGCAATGTGAGCTGTTGCTGCATTAACTCTTCGTAGCAGAATTTATCTAATCTATTTTAATTTCTGAGACAGTCAAATAATTCATTTTCTTTGTCAAGAACAAAATTAAAATAATCTTTCCTACACATGTGGTTCTATATAATATGAACTTGTGTATAAGGTAATAACAGATGCAAATACATGGAAAACTAGAGAGCATACAATTTCTGGGGAAATTGTGAGGGTGTGCCTGCATATTTTCAAGCATTTAGCCTACTCATAGTCTATTGCATAATAATTCATTACACCCTTGGAAAGAAGCTACTGTAACAACGTTATCACTGGAAATATTTCTGATGGAATCGCGATTCAAACAGTAGCTCTGTCTGCTAACTTATGACATGCCCGCAAAAACGTAAATACGCTTGACATTTATTCAGTGGAAAATCGCTCATGCATAAAAAGCTCAATAGCGATCATTGTCAGTAATAACGCAAAATGCGATATAGCCCTTTGTGGAGAAGCTGCCCCGGTAAATTGTATACTACAGTGTTCGTCTTGGTGGCGATCGTTGGTTGAACTTTCCGTTGTACGGTTTAGGCTGAAATTAAATATTGCTTTCATGAACAGATTGACAAGTTTAGGCTGTGTCAATGAAGTTCGGGTTAGTAGTCAGACAGTTTCACCTATTGAAATACTTTTAATTTAAGGGAGTGCCGAACATGTTCTGTCGCCGTTTGACTTCCTACTGTAAACAGCTGTGGATGTTTTTGTTAGCTACACAGTGTCTCGCGTAGGCTACAGCGTTGCAGTACTGGTTTGAAATCACAGGTAATGATTATTTCACCAACAAATCGTTTACTTGTAATCTAATGTCATAATAAATCGTACAACGAAAATGTATTTGTGTGTAATGTTTATTTTAACGATTGAAAACAGATGCAGCCTAGACCGCTGTAGTATGTGTTGCCCGGGCAACATAGGCTAATGTCATGATGCTAATGCTTCAGTGAAATAGTAGACTACCGTTTCCGAAAGTCGATGTAGTTCCTCAATAATATTAGCTTATATTGTACATTACACTTAACAATTGTGTTTCGTATCAGAAAGTAACATTAGTAAATAGTTATCACCCTGGCCTCTTTGCTTGTGGCATTTCTGCAGCTGCCTTGCAGTATCGTTAAAGCTATAGTTAGCCTATAGATATCTCCCAGAAGTTAACAAGCTGCTAAACTAATGTTAGGCTAGAGGTAGTCACGCGTGTTTCGTGACGTTAGTAGCGTCAGTGACTGTGGCTAGCAAGTTAGCCAGGTAAATAAAAAGACAAGCAACTCAATGGCTACCAACTTTTGACATGACGTTTTCTAAGTAATCAAAATATTGACGGATGCTAGGGGGGGGGCACGATACGATCCTTGCTGTGCTGCAACAGTCTTCTATGCACGTCGTATCTAATGCGTCGTTGCTAACATGTGCCGACGCTGTGACATAGACTATTATAACTGAGTAGTCTACCCTTTGCCGACAAAATCAACTTTATGCCACAAAAACGTTGTATGGTCCTAAACTGTGCAACGGAACGTACATAAAAGTAATAGCAACTCAATCGGGACCAAGACGAAACTTTGGACGTCGACGTTTTCTATGTAGTCCAAATATTGACCGAGGAGTAGGGGGGCAAAAATAATAAATATATATGTGAGATAACAAAGGTTGTGCTTCATGCCGAAGGCAAAGCACACCCATAAATATATATGTGAGATAACAAAGGATGTGCAGACGAAGTCCTGCACACCCAATAACAAACATTTACAGTAAATACAGTATAATGGCTAACGTTTTTTTTTAGGCCTACATCTAAACTTAGTAAGGAGCACGTTTCACAATATAAACACAACGGCTAGATGGGCATGATGGCACATTTGCTGTTCGGGCTATTCAACATTTCAAAGGCAAATACTCTTATGACTATACACTAACAAACCCTCTTTAGTGCACTAAGATATGTCCACATATGTCCTGAACATGATTGTCTGTGACATAACTGTAGGCATCCAGTGTCGTGTGGGACTTCAGGCTCTCTCGGGAATAGAGATGTGTGTCTCGATCAGGTATGAATGGATGTCCGGACACGGAAGTCGTCGGGGCCATTTCTTCTCATCATTTATCTACTCAACTGCCGGCAACGCGTATGGGTCATTAAGACGTATCTCGTTCAAAAGTGTTAATGTTTCCGCATAACCAATGTTATCACTCACTGATAAACTGTTTTTAGTAAGCTGACAACATCGCTATTTAGCACCATGGACCTATAAAGAAACACTGCAAGTGCAATATAACCAAACGGGTAACCATGGCAACCAGCCAAACAATTTTTCTTTCTGCAGCATGGCAGCGCGCGCATCCACCGTGTTGATAAACAGAAAAGGGGTCTATACAAAAAATGTCTTATGGTTAAAAGAACATGACATTGTTTACAAGAGCACAGATTCTACATAGATTTAGACTCTTAATTTTGCTCTCAAAGTGCACCAGATTCATGCGTTTAACTTTAAAATGTAATACATTTTCTTCCGGGGGACCATGCCCCTGGACCAGAGGGTCGGGGGTTCACCGTATCCTTCTCACCTATTTTACCCCTGACCTGTTTGCATGCCTGTTATTAGCAAGGGGGTTTAGCACTTTTGCAAGGCACTGTATTCATGTCACTTTCTCATTTGGGGGCTGAGCACCCCTAAAGGTCTGATCCTAGAATCGCCCCTGAGTCTAGGCCTTGCTCTCACACGATGACTGACATATTGTCACATTATAACATATTTTTCCAAATAGGCTTAATATTTTTATTAGCACTAAATACAAGTATTTTGCATAGTCGATGTTATAGATCACTTTTAAAATCATGTCATATTTTATCATTATATACTGGCCATGGATGCATTAATCATTGCTGCCTTTCAAAGATGTCAGGTAAAAAGCAATTAATTAATTAATTAACTTTGGGGATGCTCTTGCCTGTCTTTAAAACTTAAGAGAGCCCTGCAATCATATCACATTCATATCCATGTGAACAGTCACAATGGCTGCACTCTGCACAAACAGAAATCATTTCTCAATTAACTTAACTTTGCGGAGAGTATGGCCTATCCATCTCCAACATCGTTGGAGGATCTCTTCGTCCGCTGGCTTTTGGCTGGTGCGTTCCCACAGTTCTTTGTTACTGATGGAGTTAGACCCGTGGATCTAGAGGATTCGTGCTGATCTTTTCCTGCATCTGCTGCTGGCTATGAGAGAGAAGGGCCAAGTCATCCAGGTCATCGAGCTGCCCCCATTGTCCACTGTATGCAGTTTTTCCTTTCTGCTGTGGGTTGCTTCATTACCCAAAACAATGATCCTTACACACGTATTCCTTTGTCCAGGTGGGAGAGATTGCTTTGCATAGTCAGGGTGTTTTCATAGTCTGTAGACCTGTTGGACCGTATGCAATCTGCATGGTCCAGGGTGGGAAGTGTTCCAGAAAGAGAGGTAACAAAACCTTTTGGTAAGTTTCCATGGTAACTTACTCCGTGAAGCCCGCCTCAGCGTTTCTACCTATCCCCTCCCACTTTCTGGGTTTGATAGCGTTGGCAGCAAGCCCCAGCCTCAGATATTCCAAGGTACACCCAGCCAGAACCAGAGAGCTGTTTTGATCACTGTGACTGAAGCACAAGAAATTATTATTATAACACTTGTAAGTATGTGTTTTGGCCATTTGTCTTCAAATAAAACAATAACTTGAAAATAAAGAAATCAAACAAAACAATGTAATAAAAATGGCCACTGAGGCACTGGGGGGACGAATCTTACGCAGGGTAGGGAAAAAGAGTCCACTGTCCAGTCTGGAATTTGCGTTTTGAAGGTTTATTTTCTGGCTTTTACAAGCAAACAAAACACATTTGTCTCTCTCCTGTATCTGGTAAAAAAACCATGACCCTACCCAGTGCCTATCTTACCGGTGCCCGCCCACCCCTATATATAGGCACCTGGTGCGCCACAGCTGGCCACTAATTGCAAACAAAAACAAAAATAAACTCAAATTAACTTTAACTAGTAATGCAAACAAGAAAATAAACATTTAAACTAATCAAATTATCTTACATCAAACCACCAAACTAAACAAATGTTTTATAATTAAATCTTACAACTGAATAGCTCCAACATTCTGGCCCCTAATTGGGGAAAGTGTAAACACACAATTACTTAAACCCATAAGGGGAGCTATTCTGTCTATCTGCCCCTAAGTCTTAGACTATATTCTATTGTCTTCTTCCCTGAGCTGAAGGGGTAGTGCTGAAAGAAAACAATAAAGATGGAAGACAGGACAGATGGAGAAAAAGAAAGAATATTATCCATTGTCTTATGCCGTAGCCTCCAGGAGCAGGCATATCTTGGTCACAGGTCTTTCCAACACGCTGGTCTTGGTTTGGATGCAGACGGAGCAGACCAATCCTTTAGAGTCCGCCTTCGTACTAAGAACTCTGCCAATCAACCAGGATCCTCTTGGGGCTGTAGCGTCAGCAATGATGACAATATCTCCTTGAGAGAAGCTTCTTCTTGGATGGGCCCATTTTTGTCTTAGCCTCTTCTAGCTTTCTCTTTTTCTCCTTCCTGGGCTGTTTGCCATCCTTTGTTTTCTTAGGCTGACCTTCCGGTAGATGTGTCTGTGTGTTTTTGCTTGGTGGCTTTGGCGAGATGACGGTGTCTTGCTCAGTTGACTGCTCTGAACCCTCGTGAATTGCTTTATTCATTTTCTTTTTCTTAGATGTCACTTGCATTTGTTGCACTTGCAAATTATTGACCGTATTGGTGGATTCGATTTCAGATTTGGACATCGTCTTCCTTTGTTTGTCATTTTTTTCTTTCACCGCCTTTTGTTTTGAAGGCACTTTTTGGTCTTCATTTGTTGGCGTTGAGACAAACATTTCATTTTGGTGTTGTGTCTGCTCTTCTCTCTGACTCAGCTTGTCCGGACTGGAAGGTTTAGGCCTCTTGGATTTTCTCTTTTTCTCTTTAGGGCCAAACTTGACAACTAGTCGAGCTTTCTTCGTTTTTCGCCGTTTGAGGGGCTTTTCAACATTCTGATCTCCACCACGAAGTGGTCCATTAATAACCCAGCCGACTCTTGTTCGGACTGCGTATGGTCCTTTACCTTGGCTGTTGATCAGCTCCCAGGGTTCCATCACTTTAGCTGCATCAGTGCCAATGAGCAAATCCACCTCTGCATTAATATCATGAAGCTTTACATTCCTCAGATAAGACCACTTTTCAACATCTTCTTGACGTGGAATGTTCAGCCTTGACACCGGCATGGTATTTTGAGTTAAGGTATTAGGCAGCTCAATAAAATCATTGGAATCCATACCAGACATTTCCAAACCAATCAATATGGTGGTGCTCACAATCCTTTGTTGACCCATTGTCCTTAGTAGGATGTTGGCTGGCTTGCCTTTCAAGCCCAATTTCTCTGCCAAACTGACTGTACAGAATGTACCGGAACTCCCCGGGTCCAGAAATGCATACGTCTGCACAATTGTGTTACTCATGTGGGCTTTAACTTTGACCGCAACAATAGAAAAGACAGCATTGTCCTCATCACCGGCCCCTATATGCCCACATGTCTGAGGCTGCCCAGGTGAAATGCTTAGTGGAGAACTCACAGATGCTTGTATTTCTTTAAAGGATGTACTTCTATCCTTTATCTCAATGTGAAGTACTGAGGGATGCTTCTTCTGACACACATCGCAATCCAAACGACTCTTGCAGTCTTTACTTATGTGGCCAGGCTTTAGGCAACCAAAACAAATTCCTTTTTCCTTTATAAAACATATCTTGTCCTGATGCATCTTCATCTTAAATAGTGAGCATTTCTCCATCGAGTGACTTGTTTTTTGGCAGAATAAACAGCATTTGATGTCACTTTGAATAGAAGAAGATTTGATCTCATTGTCATCATAGCTTCTATCTCCTTCAGTCACTGTAGTGATGCTAGTGGCAAATGTGCTTCTTTCTTTCCTTTGATTTGCATAATCTGTGTTGGGAGCTTTATTGTGGCTGGCAGGTAGTGAATCTTGAATGTTACCAAAAAGGGGATGAGAAAAAATCTTGACTTGTTTCTCCAAAAAGGTCACAAGGTCAGTGAACACAACTTGTCCTCTTTGCTCCTGGAGATCACATGCCACCGTCCTCCATCCTTGCCTTAGCTTATAGGGCAGTTTCAAGACAATGCTTCTCAGGTTGGATGGCATATCCAACTCCTTCATATACACAATTTGCTGTGTTAAATTTGCACAACCTCGAAGAAAGAGTGAAAACGATTGCAATGCTTCCACATGTTCTGTTTTAATGGGTGGCCAGTTGTGAATCTTGTCCATATATGCCGAAGCAATTTTATGTTCATTTCCAAAATGCTCGGTGAGAAGGGATTTAGCTGTTTGATAGCCCTGTGCAGGGGGGAGATGATGACAGCTCTTCACCAGGTCCCTGGGCTGACCCCTGGTGTATTGTTCCAAAAAATGCAGGCGATCACTCCAATTATTTGTTTTTCCTTCTACGCCAACTTCAAAAGCTCTGATAAAGGATTGAAACTGCAGCGGATCACCATCAAACACATGAATATCTCTTATTGGCAGAGCAGATGCTAAACTTTGCTGAACCAACAATGCCGTGATGTCATTCTGACGCTGCATGATGTAGGGCTGCTCGATTATGGCAAAAATAATAACCACGATTATTTTGATTGATATTGTAATCACGGTTATTAAAGACGATTATTCATTGATTTGAGAACAAGCATTTATTGAACTTTTAACACTGGTATTTCTTTTAACACGATAAGTTTGAACTGAAAAACAAGAAAAATGCAAATAAATAAGAGAAATATATTAATAAAATGAATTAAATAATATGCAAAAATACAAAATAAACACTCTCCCAGACTTAACAGAACACTGATCAGTATTACTTCTCTTTACCATAAAACAAACCCAACTCAAACTATGGTGTAATCACCTCCTTACCTAGTCCTGCAAAAAACACAGTTGTAATCATCAGTATATCAATGACATAACAGTTAACATGTTGAGGTAGAGGCACACCCTTTTGGGCAAAATTAGAATGAACAAGAATAAACTGACTGACACACTGACAAGAACAATCAGCTGCCAAGACTTCTTTTTAAATGTTAGAAAAAAAAAGTAGTTGCCACCCAGTCCCATACTCCCTCATCCAGGCTCCCTGCAATCTGCCACCTAACCCTCTTAAAGGTTTTTAGCCAAGAACACCAGTCTGTTCACTTGGTCTGGTTTCAGGGATGAGCGCAGGCAGGTGACAACATTACCGCCTGTACTGAAAACCCTCTCTGACGAGGAGCTTGTGGCCGGGATACAAAGATATCTCCTTGCCAGGTTTGAGAGCCGTGGGTAAAACTGCTGTGATACCTTCCACCACTCCAGTGGGTCCGCCTCAGTGTCCAGTGTCCCTGCCTGGAGGTAGGACTGTAGCTCCAAAGCTATGGCTTTGTCCTGGTCCGGTTGCAGAGCAGTGGATGTTGAAGCTGTGCCTTCAGTGACCGGCTTGAAGAAGCTGCCCAGGGCTTTCTTCTTCTTTGGTGCAGTAGCAGCAGCGGCATCAGTGTCATCAGCAGGCGTCACTGCTCTCTCAGAGGCCTTCTCCTGGGAATAGGAGAGGGAGAATATTGTGAAGAGAAATGATTGACTTGTTTAAGCTGACTAAATGGTTATTGGTATTCAACTAGAAATAATAAAATATAACTTATACAACTTTTGTTTACATTTAATTACAGTGTATTACTGTTATTATTAGTACAATAGTATTGTTATTAATATTATCATTATTATAATTACCATGACAGTCTTCATCTCAGATGAAAGTCTTTTTTCAATTGACCCGCGCATGTCTTCGCTCACATATGTAAGCTTGAACCTTGGGTCCAGGGCTGAGGCCATGTCCAGCAGCTCTTGTGTTGGTGCATCATTGTATTTCTCATTGAGATAGCCCACTATCTTCTGCTTGATGGACTTTGCAAGGTCTGTGTCGTCCTCCTGCACGGCCAATATGGATGTGTTGAACAGGTGGAGAGTTGGTTTGACAAAAGACACACTCACATATTGCTCCCCAGAAAGTGCATCGGTGAATTCAACGAGAGGGCTTAGTGATTTGTTGATGGCCTCCAGTACATCGATGTCCTGCCATGAGGGGGTGAGGTGTCTGTTTTTGGTATCATTGTAGAGGACATCTGCAATGGCCTTCTGCTGCTCTAGGACCCTGCTAATCATAGCCTGCCGAGACCCCCACCTGGTTGGACACTCTGTCTTAAGAGAATGCTCAGGCAGATTCATCCTCTTCTGAACATCTTTCAGCTCCCTCTTTTTTTTCCAACTGTAGGAGAAGGCGCTGACCACTTTCTTGCAGACCCCCATCGCACGGCCAATCCTTTGGTCCTTCATTGCATTCTCTAAAATTACAATAAATATAAACATTTATCATAATTATAATCTTCATCAGTGTATTAATGGAAATAGGAATTATTATTATTAGGAATTAAATACATTGCTCACATGATATATTCTACATTATTTGTTATTAATAAATTGCATTACACAATCAGGAGAAGGAAACCTACTACTCACCTATGGCCAAGTGGAGTCTGTGCCCAAAGCACTGCAGCCTCATCCAGCCATTGAGTTCAGCTGCCAGCTTCATGTTTGATGCATTGTCTGTGGTGATACAGACGAGGTTCTCTTCTTTTAAGTCCCAAGCAGCCATCGCTTGCCTAAGGCCCTCGGCTATATTGAGCCCCGTGTGGTCTTCGGGGAAAAAAGCCGTTTGGAGACAATTCGTCTTTATGGAGAAATCTGCGTCGATGTAATGAAGCGTGAGGCTTATATACGGCTCCATGGTGCGGCTTGACCATAGGTCCGTTGTGGTGGCAAAATATAATGCTGTTGACACTTCTCTTGCAACTTTTCCGCGACATTCTTCATACAGGGCAGGCAGTGCAATCCTGCTAAAATGGTGACGTGATGGTAACACATACCGCTTGTCCAATGTGTGTATTAGTTTATTGAACCCCGGGGCGCTAACGGTTTTTATAGGGCACATGTCTTTCCCAATCATGAATGTGACGGCATCCGTTATTTCTTTATGCCTGCGGGAGCTGGTTGGATATGCGGTGGCATTGTGAAGTGTGTCCTTAATTGAGGACTGTGTGGCGGTGGCAGGAGTCGAGGAGCTTTTCATTTTCGAGTCTTTTTGTTCCTTTAATGCTTGGTCATGTATTACTCTGTGTTTAGATTTTAAATGATTAAATAAATTGGTCGTGTTTCCATACGATGAAGACACGGTCGCGTGACATATCTTGCACAATACTTTTGTTTGTTCCGAGTCAGACTCCTCGAAACCGAAGTGTTTCCACACCACAGAATTAGTTTTACCTTTCCTCCCGACCAAAGGCTGCCTTTCTGCCATCTTCACTCTCCTTCTTCTACACGTTTTTTTTCCAAACACACACAGGCAATACGCACCGGCGTGCCTGAAAGCGAAAGTTTTCAGGCGGGGGCGGGGCGGGGTGGAGAGGAGCGGAGTGCACAGGTGGAGATGGAAGGGCTCGCTGCATTTACAACATAAAACACGGCGTGTGGCAGAATAATCGTTTTATTACGGTTATTTTGTTTTTATGACCGTTGGAAGCCAACATTGTAACCGAAATTGAAATTCAATTAATCGCCCAGCCCTAGCATGATGTTTACAATATCATTTTGGGTGTTATGGTTGCCGCCTAGATTGAGATAGGATTCACATCCAAACTGTTGAGCATCATGAACCATTTGTGTGCCTTGTGCTTGAATAGTTGTTGCAGGTCTGAAGTCCATTTGTGTCACAGCTGTGTGTTTAGACCTGACAACCAACCCTGGATACTGTGGTTCACCCAACATTTCACTTTTATTTGCATTTTCTGGTACAAAAAACTGTGCATGTGGATTAAGTTGGCTTGTTATTTGAGCAGCGTTCCTCTCAAAATAAGAGCTCATTCCATTGGATGCTTTTGAACCACACTTTGAGTGTACTTCCAGTACATGAAGTTTTGCATTGGCTGCTGCCAGTTCAGTTTCCAGAGCATGCCTTTCTTTTTCTTTTCTTAATTCCTCTTCCTTGGCTTCCAGATAATGTTTCCTTGTTAATGCAGTCAGTCGCTCTGTTAGTGCTGCTTTATCAGATTCAACTTGTATTCTTACAGAGGAAGTGGTTGATGATGCTTTGGATACATGAGAACTGGCTTTGTAATGAGACCCCTTAGGATATGAAATGTTTGAAACACTGTCCTCTGGATTAATCCCATCAGAAACAACACCTTGGTTGTCTAGGGGTTCATTAACCTTTTCTTTAGTTTGCACATATGGGTGACCGGCATCAGATAACCACTTCTTGGCTTCTTCTGTAAAATCACAAAACGTTTTCATTTTTGCATGGAAATAATTATCTTGTCTTTCAACTTCACTCTTTGGCAGGTTTACATTCACGAAAGATTCATGTGTTGCATTTGCTTCCTCATAGCATTGAATGAACTGACCCAGCTGATATTGCACTGCATTCACATCGTCAGTTGATTCCATCAAGACAGACATTTGTTCCATGTACTTTTCTGCTTGTTTGCATTTTAGAGACCTCTTTTTTTGGCTCATTTCGATGTGGAATGCCAAGCCTTTGGCTGTAAACTTTACGTTCCGTGGTGCAGCAGACACGGGCAACATGTCACTTTTTGCTTTTAACGCAGTGTCGGACATTTCCATATCCTTTTGTCTCATTCCGAGGTGGGATTCCAAGCCTTTGTATGTAAGCTTTGCGTCTCGTGATGCAGCGGACACGGACATAGTGTCGCTTTTTGCCTTTAACACAGGGTTGGACATTTCCGTATCTATCAACTCCGCTGCCTTACACTCATTTAATTGCCACACCTTTTATTTTTCCTCTTCAGCACAGAATATTGTCACACATCAGACATCTGGTTTGCATCAGCGCTTTTATGAATGAATGCTCTAATGAATGAGCGTATATGGTGATGACGTAGTGGGCGTCACCGTACGCAACCTGCTGGCTTGCAAACTTTTCGATTTATTTACAAATCAACTCTCCTACAGTGTGAAACAATGCCTCGGGCACTCCAATAGTGTTACCGTGTTCCAATACGGCTACCAGAGGGAATCTTTTCACATACCAATCAGTTGGCTTTGAGCGATGTTCGCCGGCCAGCGGCTCCAGGTTGCGAGGTGTCTTTTCCGCATCAAAGGGTGAGCGATCCAAACAACTTCACTGTCCAATGCCCACTTTGAGGGGGCTTTCGTCGGGGGGAATACTTTAGGGAGGGTTTTTTACTGTTTTGGCCATTTGTCTTCAAATAAAACAATAACTTGAAAATAAAGAAATCAAACAAAACAATGTAATAAAAATGGCCACTGAGGCACTGGGGGGACGAATCTTACGCAGGGTAGGGAAAAAGAGTCCACTGTCCAGTCTGGAATTTGCGTTTTGAAGGTTTATTTTCTGGCTTTTACAAGCAAACAAAACACATTTGTCTCTCTCCTGTATCTGGTAAAAAACCATGACCCTACCCAGTGCCTATCTTACCGGTGCCCGCCCACCCCTATATATAGGCACCTGGTGCGCCACAGCTGGCCACTAATTGCAAACAAAAACAAAAATAAACTCAAATTAACTTTAACTAGTAATGCAAACAAGAAAATAAACATTTAAACTAATCAAATTATCTTACATCAAACCACCAAACTAAACAAATGTTTTATAATTAAATCTTACAACTGAATAGCTCCAACAGTATGTTTGCCACATGAGTTCAGTTGGAACTGAAGCGTAAAGTATCTAGTATGAAGTACATATGTGTATTCCCACTGTTGATTGCAATCATTTGTTTCAATATGGACACATTTGTCTCCCCAAAGGTAAACCATCATATGAGATGGACGAGCCTCATCCAGACTGGGCTCCAACCCTGCACCTGGGTCACCCTGGAGTCACAGCCACAGTATCAGATCAGCATGGCCGCAGGCAACATAGACATCATTTGAGAGAATCTGAACAAAATGAACAAAACAACATGAACGAAGATGAGAGAGATGGCGTCCAAGAAGATGCAGGAGAAGAGGGATACGGGGATGGAGCAGAGGCAGGGGCCGCGGAAGAGGAGGGACGTAGAGAACAGACAGAAATGGACGAGCCGGATGCTAAGAGACTAAGAGCAGAATGCCAGTTCTGTGAGCAGAGAAGTGCAGAACTAACCCGTCTTTTGCAGGAAAATAGGGAGCTTAGGTCTGAGTTGAACAAGTTGAAGAGGGATCAAGACGAAGACGAAGATAATACAGAGAGGAGAAGCTGTCACAATTTCAAATGGTTTTACTGACACTCCTTCGTCTAAGGCTTGGATCTTACAATCCAGCGTCTTTTCAAACGTTTTAATGTGTCACGTAGAACTCTCTCTGCTACCTTTGCAGACACCATAGATGTGCTGTATGCATGCCTTACTTCCTTGTTGTACTGGCCTGAGTTACTGTTGACAATGCCACAATGAATGTTTGGAAGGTTTTGGAATGCGTGTTGCGATTATTGTTGACTGTTTTGATATACGTAGAGAGGTCGTCAAATGTAAGGGCGCGCGCACAATCCTTTTCCCACTACAAAGGTACACACAATGAAATGCTTGATAGGAATTACACCCCAAGGCCAGATTTCATTTATTTCAAAGGGATAGCGAGCATCTGACAAGCACATAACTGAGAATTGTGGGCTTCTTAACAAACTGTTGTTAATTGGCGATTAGCGGTGTCCGCGGTGTTAGCGCTTTAATATTAAAGACAGTGTGGGAATGATGTGTGCGGAAGTTAAAATTCTTGCATTCATTAAAGGTAGATGTCAAATCGATGCTAAGGATGTGGAAGGCACGCGTGCTCTAGCACACCTTAGGATATATCAGAGCCATAGACAAGATGAGGGGTGGGGGGGGGGTCTGGTTTGTGTGTGTCTGTCCAGTCTGTGTTCCAGGTCACAGACCCCAGCACTCTGGTCCACATCTTCCAGTTCACCTCCCAACCAGACACACCTGTTACCCATCCGTCATTAACTGCACAGTTACTACCCTAGCTTCCCACAGACGCGTGGCCAGTTCAGCGTTGCTATTCTGACGGTAGTTGGTCCCTGCCTTGTCCTGCCATTTCCAGGCCTAACCAAGGTACGTTCAAGGTTACTAATCCGCCTATGTCCCTGTGTACCATAGACATCATCGGCTACCTAATCCCATCAACTACAAACTACGGCTCCCTCCTGTTAAGCATCCACAGACCTCACCATCATCACCCTGTGTGTCGGCAATAAACCTGGTTCATATCACATCAGCGTCTGAGTCTTGCATTTGGGTTCACCTGTCACTCCCCAGGCAGCCGGGATCATAACATGTTGACTTCCAAAACTGCTACAAACTGTGGGAGGAGTGAAGCAAGAAAACTTACACAAATAATAGCAGTATCTCAAGAGAGAAAGAATCTTATCTAATCCATGATCAGAATGTGTGTGCAAGTGTTCATGTGTACAGTACTGAGATCATTGAAAAAGTGAGGTAGAAGGATTAAATAAAAGGTGAGAAAATACTATTAATGTAACCATAAAGTACGGTGGCCCTGAAGTGCAAAACACACCCCCTAATATGAGTGCATCCCCCAAATGAAAACCACAATTCCACAATTCAGAATTCAAAACATTTATTCACAATTTGTTTTGCCAATCGGAGCCAGCCAGTCATGTGTAGCCTACAGTTGGCCATGTGCGCCAAACAGAAACGTTGACAAGTCAATGGCTAGCAAGCGAAAGCAGAGTGTATCATTCACAAACTTTGGGTTCACATCCTAAAAGGTGGCACTCAGAGATGAAGAAGAGGCACCGAATGACAGTCAGTGCGTTTACATGATGGTAGTAATTCGAATCTTGCTTAATTCAAATAATGCTACTCTCTGGCGGAACAGGATTATCCGAATGTACATGACGGTGAATAAACCGAATTATTGGCCGAAAGCATGTAATATGCCAGTCCGATACGTGGCGCTGTTTTCATTACAACTAGTGGTGATACAGCCATTTCCGCTTGACCTCTTCACCACTACCAACAACAACAACCATAGATATATATATAAAGGCGTTTACATATATTTATGACAACATCAACATTTCGAGAAAGATGGCAAGGTGACGCTACGTCCCTCTACATTTCGTGCATGATGACAATAGGAGTAGCCTACTGCGAATGCAAACGGCGATATTGGCTAGATTGATAAAGTAGAGGAGACGCCGCCGAAAGAACATGGATAATTTAATTCAGACCACCAATATGTGGTTGCACTTTGCCACAGTACCACAAAGGTCTCGACGAACAGTCTTGATGAAGAGCAAACACAAAGTCTTCTGGGTTGTACATCGCGTTGTTTGTTTCTACTGGGCCAGCTCCTGGCAGCGACAACCTTTTTCGACTTCCGTGTCACGACCTGGGAGGGTGGCTCAAGCATGCGCAAAGACGCTGAATCCAGTTCATAGTCCGATTAAGCGTTTACATGCATGCGTTATTCGAATTATCAATCGAATCGGACAGAGTTATCCCGGGGTGTCGATCGGATCGTAGTCGGATCGCAATGATTCGAATTAAGGTGTTTACAAGAAACGAATAATTCTATTTCAATCCGATTAAGCCAGTAATTCGAATGCATGTAACCGCAGTGAATGCTGTTGCACCTAACACACGGTGCGTTTACATGATGGTAGTAATTCGAATCTTGCTTAATTCAAATAATGCTACTCTCTGGCGGAACAGGATTATCCGAATGTACATGACGGTGAATAAACCGAATTATTGGCCGAAAGCATGTAATATGCCAGTCCGATACGTGGCGCTGTTTTCATTACAACTAGTGGTGATACAGCCATTTCCGCTTGACCGCTTCACCACTACCAACAACAACAACCATAGATATATATATAAAGGCGTTTACATATATTTATGACAACATCAACATTTCGAGAAAGATGGCAAGGTGACGCTACGTCCCTCTACATTTCGTGCATGATGACAATAGGAGTAGCCTACTGCGAATGCAAACGGCGATATTGGCTAGATTGATAAAGTAGAGGAGACGCCGCCGAAAGAACATGGATAATTTAATTCAGACCACCAATATGTGGTTGCACTTTGCCACAGTACCACAAAGGTCTCGACGAACAGTCTTGATGAAGAGCAAACACAAAGTCTTCTGGGTTGTACATCGCGTTGTTTGTTTCTACTGGGCCAGCTCCTGGCAGCGACAACCTTTTTCGACTTCCGTGTCACGACCTGGGAGGGTGGCTCAAGCATGCGCAAAGACGCTGAATCCAGTTCATAGTCCGATTAAGCGTTTACATGCATGCGTTATTCGAATTATCAATCGAATCGGACAGAGTTATCCCGGGGTGTCGATCGGATCGTAGTCGGATCGCAATGATTCGAATTAAGGTGTTTACAAGAAACGAATAATTCTATTTCAATCCGATTAAGCCAGTAATTCGAATGCATGTAACCGCAGTGAATGCTGTTGCACCTAACACACGGTGCGTTTACATGATGGTAGTAATTCGAATCTTGCTTAATTCAAATAATGCTACTCTCTGGCGGAACAGGATTATCCGAATGTACATGACGGTGAATAAACCGAATTATTGGCCGAAAGCATGTAATATGCCAGTCCGATACGTGGCGCTGTTTTCATTACAACTAGTGGTGATACAGCCATTTCCGCTTGACCGCTTCACCACTACCAACAACAACAACCATAGATATATATATAAAGGCGTTTACATATATTTATGACAACATCAACATTTCGAGAAAGATGGCAAGGTGACGCTACGTCCCTCTACATTTCGTGCATGATGACAATAGGAGTAGCCTACTGCGAATGCAAACGGCGATATTGGCTAGATTGATAAAGTAGAGGAGACGCCGCCGAAAGAACATGGATAATTTAATTCAGACCACCAATATGTGGTTGCACTTTGCCACAGTACCACAAAGGTCTCGACGAACAGTCTTGATGAAGAGCAAACACAAAGTCTTCTGGGTTGTACATCGCGTTGTTTGTTTCTACTGGGCCAGCTCCTGGCAGCGACAACCTTTTTCGACTTCCGTGTCACGACCTGGGAGGGTGGCTCAAGCATGCGCAAAGACGCTGAATCCAGTTCATAGTCCGATTAAGCGTTTACATGCATGCGTTATTCGAATTATCAATCGAATCGGACAGAGTTATCCCGGGGTGTCGATCGGATCGTAGTCGGATCGCAATGATTCGAATTAAGGTGTTTACAAGAAACGAATAATTCTATTTCAATCCGATTAAGCCAGTAATTCGAATGCATGTAACCGCAGTGAATGCTGTTGCACCTAACACACGGTGCGTTTACATGATGGTAGTAATTCGAATCTTGCTTAATTCAAATAATGCTACTCTCTGGCGGAACAGGATTATCCGAATGTACATGACGGTGAATAAACCGAATTATTGGCCGAAAGCATGTAATATGCCAGTCCGATACGTGGCGCTGTTTTCATTACAACTAGTGGTGATACAGCCATTTCCGCTTGACCGCTTCACCACTACCAACAACAACAACCATAGATATATATATAAAGGCGTTTACATATATTTATGACAACATCAACATTTCGAGAAAGATGGCAAGGTGACGCTACGTCCCTCTACATTTCGTGCATGATGACAATAGGAGTAGCCTACTGCGAATGCAAACGGCGATATTGGCTAGATTGATAAAGTAGAGGAGACGCCGCCGAAAGAACATGGATAATTTAATTCAGACCACCAATATGTGGTTGCACTTTGCCACAGTACCACAAAGGTCTCGACGAACAGTCTTGATGAAGAGCAAACACAAAGTCTTCTGGGTTGTACATCGCGTTGTTTGTTTCTACTGGGCCAGCTCCTGGCAGCGACAACCTTTTTCGACTTCCGTGTCACGACCTGGGAGGGTGGCTCAAGCATGCGCAAAGACGCTGAATCCAGTTCATAGTCCGATTAAGCGTTTACATGCATGCGTTATTCGAATTATCAATCGAATCGGACAGAGTTATCCCGGGGTGTCGATCGGATCGTAGTCGGATCGCAATGATTCGAATTAAGGTGTTTACAAGAAACGAATAATTCTATTTCAATCCGATTAAGCCAGTAATTCGAATGCATGTAACCGCAGTGAATGCTGTTGCACCTAACACACGGTGCGTTTACATGATGGTAGTAATTCGAATCTTGCTTAATTCAAATAATGCTACTCTCTGGCGGAACAGGATTATCCGAATGTACATGACGGTGAATAAACCGAATTATTGGCCGAAAGCATGTAATATGCCAGTCCGATACGTGGCGCTGTTTTCATTACAACTAGTGGTGATACAGCCATTTCCGCTTGACCGCTTCACCACTACCAACAACAACAACCATAGATATATATATAAAGGCGTTTACATATATTTATGACAACATCAACATTTCGAGAAAGATGGCAAGGTGACGCTACGTCCCTCTACATTTCGTGCATGATGACAATAGGAGTAGCCTACTGCGAATGCAAACGGCGATATTGGCTAGATTGATAAAGTAGAGGAGACGCCGCCGAAAGAACATGGATAATTTAATTCAGACCACCAATATGTGGTTGCACTTTGCCACAGTACCACAAAGGTCTCGACGAACAGTCTTGATGAAGAGCAAACACAAAGTCTTCTGGGTTGTACATCGCGTTGTTTGTTTCTACTGGGCCAGCTCCTGGCAGCGACAACCTTTTTCGACTTCCGTGTCACGACCTGGGAGGGTGGCTCAAGCATGCGCAAAGACGCTGAATCCAGTTCATAGTCCGATTAAGCGTTTACATGCATGCGTTATTCGAATTATCAATCGAATCGGACAGAGTTATCCCGGGGTGTCGATCGGATCGTAGTCGGATCGCAATGATTCGAATTAAGGTGTTTACAAGAAACGAATAATTCTATTTCAATCCGATTAAGCCAGTAATTCGAATGCATGTAACCGCAGTGAATGCTGTTGCACCTAACACACGGTGCGTTTACATGATGGTAGTAATTCGAATCTTGCTTAATTCAAATAATGCTACTCTCTGGCGGAACAGGATTATCCGAATGTACATGACGGTGAATAAACCGAATTATTGGCCGAAAGCATGTAATATGCCAGTCCGATACGTGGCGCTGTTTTCATTACAACTAGTGGTGATACAGCCATTTCCGCTTGACCGCTTCACCACTACCAACAACAACAACCATAGATATATATATAAAGGCGTTTACATATATTTATGACAACATCAACATTTCGAGAAAGATGGCAAGGTGACGCTACGTCCCTCTACATTTCGTGCATGATGACAATAGGAGTAGCCTACTGCGAATGCAAACGGCGATATTGGCTAGATTGATAAAGTAGAGGAGACGCCGCCGAAAGAACATGGATAATTTAATTCAGACCACCAATATGTGGTTGCACTTTGCCACAGTACCACAAAGGTCTCGACGAACAGTCTTGATGAAGAGCAAACACAAAGTCTTCTGGGTTGTACATCGCGTTGTTTGTTTCTACTGGGCCAGCTCCTGGCAGCGACAACCTTTTTCGACTTCCGTGTCACGACCTGGGAGGGTGGCTCAAGCATGCGCAAAGACGCTGAATCCAGTTCATAGTCCGATTAAGCGTTTACATGCATGCGTTATTCGAATTATCAATCGAATCGGACAGAGTTATCCCGGGGTGTCGATCGGATCGTAGTCGGATCGCAATGATTCGAATTAAGGTGTTTACAAGAAACGAATAATTCTATTTCAATCCGATTAAGCCAGTAATTCGAATGCATGTAACCGCAGTGAATGCTGTTGCACCTAACACACGGTGCGTTTACATGATGGTAGTAATTCGAATCTTGCTTAATTCAAATAATGCTACTCTCTGGCGGAACAGGATTATCCGAATGTACATGACGGTGAATAAACCGAATTATTGGCCGAAAGCATGTAATATGCCAGTCCGATACGTGGCGCTGTTTTCATTACAACTAGTGGTGATACAGCCATTTCCGCTTGACCTCTTCACCACTACCAACAACAACAACCATAGATATATATATAAAGGCGTTTACATATATTTATGACAACATCAACATTTCGAGAAAGATGGCAAGGTGACGCTACGTCCCTCTACATTTCGTGCATGATGACAATAGGAGTAGCCTACTGCGAATGCAAACGGCGATATTGGCTAGATTGATAAAGTAGAGGAGACGCCGCCGAAAGAACATGGATAATTTAATTCAGACCACCAATATGTGGTTGCACTTTGCCACAGTACCACAAAGGTCTCGACGAACAGTCTTGATGAAGAGCAAACACAAAGTCTTCTGGGTTGTACATCGCGTTGTTTGTTTCTACTGGGCCAGCTCCTGGCAGCGACAACCTTTTTCGACTTCCGTGTCACGACCTGGGAGGGTGGCTCAAGCATGCGCAAAGACGCTGAATCCAGTTCATAGTCCGATTAAGCGTTTACATGCATGCGTTATTCGAATTATCAATCGAATCGGACAGAGTTATCCCGGGGTGTCGATCGGATCGTAGTCGGATCGCAATGATTCGAATTAAGGTGTTTACAAGAAACGAATAATTCTATTTCAATCCGATTAAGCCAGTAATTCGAATGCATGTAACCGCAGTGAATGCTGTTGCACCTAACACACGGTGCGTTTACATGATGGTAGTAATTCGAATCTTGCTTAATTCAAATAATGCTACTCTCTGGCGGAACAGGATTATCCGAATGTACATGACGGTGAATAAACCGAATTATTGGCCGAAAGCATGTAATATGCCAGTCCGATACGTGGCGCTGTTTTCATTACAACTAGTGGTGATACAGCCATTTCCGCTTGACCTCTTCACCACTACCAACAACAACAACCATAGATATATATATAAAGGCGTTTACATATATTTATGACAACATCAACATTTCGAGAAAGATGGCAAGGTGACGCTACGTCCCTCTACATTTCGTGCATGATGACAATAGGAGTAGCCTACTGCGAATGCAAACGGCGATATTGGCTAGATTGATAAAGTAGAGGAGACGCCGCCGAAAGAACATGGATAATTTAATTCAGACCACCAATATGTGGTTGCACTTTGCCACAGTACCACAAAGGTCTCGACGAACAGTCTTGATGAAGAGCAAACACAAAGTCTTCTGGGTTGTACATCGCGTTGTTTGTTTCTACTGGGCCAGCTCCTGGCAGCGACAACCTTTTTCGACTTCCGTGTCACGACCTGGGAGGGTGGCTCAAGCATGCGCAAAGACGCTGAATCCAGTTCATAGTCCGATTAAGCGTTTACATGCATGCGTTATTCGAATTATCAATCGAATCGGACAGAGTTATCCCGGGGTGTCGATCGGATCGTAGTCGGATCGCAATGATTCGAATTAAGGTGTTTACAAGAAACGAATAATTCTATTTCAATCCGATTAAGCCAGTAATTCGAATGCATGTAACCGCAGTGAATGCTGTTGCACCTAACACACAGTGCGTTTACATGATGGTAGTAATTCGAATCTTGCTTAATTCAAATAATGCTACTCTCTGGCGGAACAGGATTATCCGAATGTACATGACGGTGAATAAACCGAATTATTGGCCGAAAGCATGTAATATGCCAGTCCGATACGTGGCGCTGTTTTCATTACAACTAGTGGTGATACAGCCATTTCCGCTTGACCTCTTCACCACTACCAACAACAACAACAACCATAGATATATATATAAAGGCGTTTACATATATTTATGACAACATCAACATTTCGAGAAAGATGGCAAGGTGACGCTACGTCCCTCTACATTTCGTGCATGATGACAATAGGAGTAGCCTACTGCGAATGCAAACGGCGATATTGGCTAGATTGATAAAGTAGAGGAGACGCCGCCGAAAGAACATGGATAATTTAATTCAGACCACCAATATGTGGTTGCACTTTGCCACAGTACCACAAAGGTCTCGACGAACAGTCTTGATGAAGAGCAAACACAAAGTCTTCTGGGTTGTACATCGCGTTGTTTGTTTCTACTGGGCCAGCTCCTGGCAGCGACAACCTTTTTCGACTTCCGTGTCACGACCTGGGAGGGTGGCTCAAGCATGCGCAAAGACGCTGAATCCAGTTCATAGTCCGATTAAGCGTTTACATGCATGCGTTATTCGAATTATCAATCGAATCGGACAGAGTTATCCCGGGGTGTCGATCGGATCGTAGTCGGATCGCAATGATTCGAATTAAGGTGTTTACAAGAAACGAATAATTCTATTTCAATCCGATTAAGCCAGTAATTCGAATGCATGTAACCGCAGTGAATGCTGTTGCACCTAACACACAGTGCGTTTACATGATGGTAGTAATTCGAATCTTGCTTAATTCAAATAATGCTACTCTCTGGCGGAACAGGATTATCCGAATGTACATGACGGTGAATAAACCGAATTATTGGCCGAAAGCATGTAATATGCCAGTCCGATACGTGGCGCTGTTTTCATTACAACTAGTGGTGATACAGCCATTTCCGCTTGACCTCTTCACCACTACCAACAACAACAACAACCATAGATATATATATAAAGGCGTTTACATATATTTATGACAACATCAACATTTCGAGAAAGATGGCAAGGTGACGCTACGTCCCTCTACATTTCGTGCATGATGACAATAGGAGTAGCCTACTGCGAATGCAAACGGCGATATTGGCTAGATTGATAAAGTAGAGGAGACGCCGCCGAAAGAACATGGATAATTTAATTCAGACCACCAATATGTGGTTGCACTTTGCCACAGTACCACAAAGGTCTCGACAAACAGTCTTGATGAAGAGCAAACACAAAGTCTTCTGGGTTGTACATCGCGTTGTTTGTTTCTACTGGGCCAGCTCCTGGCAGCGACAACCTTTTTCGACTTCCGTGTCACGACCTGGGAGGGTGGCTCAAGCATGCGCAAAGACGCTGAATCCAGTTCATAGTCCGATTAAGCGTTTACATGCATGCGTTATTCGAATTATCAATCCAATCGGACAGAGTTATCCCGGGGTGTCGATCGGATCGTAGTCGGATCGCAATGATTCGAATTAAGGTGTTTACAAGAAACGAATAATTCTATTTCAATCCGATTAAGCCAGTAATTCGAATGCATGTAACCGCAGTGAATGCTGTTGCACCTAACACACAGTGCGTTTACATGATGGTAGTAATTCGAATCTTGCTTAATTCAAATAATGCTACTCTCTGGCGGAACAGGATTATCCGAATGTACATGACGGTGAATAAACCGAATTATTGGCCGAAAGCATGTAATATGCCAGTCCGATACGTGGCGCTGTTTTCATTACAACTAGTGGTGATACAGCCATTTCCGCTTGACCTCTTCACCACTACCAACAACAACAACAACCATAGATATATATATAAAGGCGTTTACATATATTTATGACAACATCAACATTTCGAGAAAGATGGCAAGGTGACGCTACGTCCCTCTACATTTCGTGCATGATGACAATAGGAGTAGCCTACTGCGAATGCAAACGGCGATATTGGCTAGATTGATAAAGTAGAGGAGACGCCGCCGAAAGAACATGGATAATTTAATTCAGACCACCAATATGTGGTTGCACTTTGCCACAGTACCACAAAGGTCTCGACGAACAGTCTTGATGAAGAGCAAACACAAAGTCTTCTGGGTTGTACATCGCGTTGTTTGTTTCTACTGGGCCAGCTCCTGGCAGCGACAACCTTTTTCGACTTCCGTGTCACGACCTGGGAGGGTGGCTCAAGCATGCGCAAAGACGCTGAATCCAGTTCATAGTCCGATTAAGCGTTTACATGCATGCGTTATTCGAATTATCAATCCAATCGGACAGAGTTATCCCGGGGTGTCGATCGGATCGTAGTCGGATCGCAATGATTCGAATTAAGGTGTTTACAAGAAACGAATAATTCTATTTCAATCCGATTAAGCCAGTAATTCGAATGCATGTAACCGCAGTGAATGCTGTTGCACCTAACACACAGTGCGTTTACATGATGGTAGTAATTCGAATCTTGCTTAATTCAAATAATGCTACTCTCTGGCGGAACAGGATTATCCGAATGTACATGACGGTGAATAAACCGAATTATTGGCCGAAAGCATGTAATATGCCAGTCCGATACGTGGCGCTGTTTTCATTACAACTAGTGGTGATACAGCCATTTCCGCTTGACCTCTTCACCACTACCAACAACAACAACAACCATAGATATATATATAAAGGCGTTTACATATATTTATGACAACATCAACATTTCGAGAAAGATGGCAAGGTGACGCTACGTCCCTCTACATTTCGTGCATGATGACAATAGGAGTAGCCTACTGCGAATGCAAACGGCGATATTGGCTAGATTGATAAAGTAGAGGAGACGCCGCCGAAAGAACATGGATAATTTAATTCAGACCACCAATATGTGGTTGCACTTTGCCACAGTACCACAAAGGTCTCGACGAACAGTCTTGATGAAGAGCAAACACAAAGTCTTCTGGGTTGTACATCGCGTTGTTTGTTTCTACTGGGCCAGCTCCTGGCAGCGACAACCTTTTTCGACTTCCGTGTCACGACCTGGGAGGGTGGCTCAAGCATGCGCAAAGACGCTGAATCCAGTTCATAGTCCGATTAAGCGTTTACATGCATGCGTTATTCGAATTATCAATCCAATCGGACAGAGTTATCCCGGGGTGTCGATCGGATCGTAGTCGGATCGCAATGATTCGAATTAAGGTGTTTACAAGAAACGAATAATTCTATTTCAATCCGATTAAGCCAGTAATTCGAATGCATGTAACCGCAGTGACTGTGGGCCCACTCACTACCAGAACAGAGGATCCTCTCCCACCCAGTGATTCCCCAGAAGAACAACGTTTAGTTGAGGCTGAGTGGTCCGAAGACGCAGCAGGTGCTGAGGTAACGTTAGCTGCTAATGCTGCTAGCACAAGTGACTTGCCGGCTGGTTGGTCAACGAAGCAGGTGGGCGCATGGAAAGACCGCAACTGTCTCCAAGGCTATACCTGGCATTTATTTAGTTAATTGCTCTTGTAAATGCGCCAGATTGGTGCCAATCATTTGTCATGTCTGCATTGTAATGCACAACTTTGCCTCCTTGTTATAAAACAACGTGCTTCCAAACAACTTTAGCCAATGCAACCTCTTATGTCAGTGTTGCTTTACGAATACTAGCCTACCATATAGAATGATACTAGAATACTAGCAAATCGGGCAAATCATTATTAAATAAGGCAAATATGAAACACCAACGGCGTCGGTTTATTTTACAATGTGGGTGGGACAGCTTAAAATCTATGTAACAGTGGATACCGCTGTTAAATATATTTTTCTTGATACAAAGTGTGTGGGAGGGTACACATTTTCACTTTTCAAAACGTGTTTTCAAACAGTTCATGTACAATTAAATGTACTCCCCTGTTTAACACTGATAACAGACCACGGACTGGACTCTAAACAGGGTGTAAAGAGCGCCATCTGCTGTTTGATGACGTTTGCTGTTTTATGACGTAATTCATTAAATAAACTTTAAAAGGCCGTTCTGATCACTGCGCTCATTTATCATAGAAAGTTTTCTTGGATAAGGATTTGGATCTCTGCGACGCTTTCACCTTGACAAATTTGTATTGGAACTCAGATATATTATATATGTAAGTAAATGTTCAGATTGTTTTGCACCTTAAGTTGTAAGTTTTACATTTCCAAGACAAATTATTTAATGTAGATATGTAAGTAGATATTAGATTATTCAGCCATTATACTCTCTGTGTTCTTTGGTAAAGTCTGCCTTTTCAGGGGTCAGGTGTGAAAGCCACTCTCAAACCAGACTGCAGCAGCAAGTGTGACCTGAGGCAGTCTGAGGAAGAGACATGGAGAAAGACAAGACCGTCTGTCTGGAGACAAGGTGGCCATCAGGGTGTTGACCGTGAGGCCTCTAAGTTCGGAGGACATGAACCTGGTCGAGCCCTCGGATGTGCCCCATCCTTCAGTACCCGCCGCTGGGTCAAAAGACCAGCTGGAAGCCCTGAAGGTTGCATCCACTTCCCAGGGCGTCAGTGGAGTGGAGAGAATGCCCCCCGGCTCAGCAAGTAGCAGCATCACTTCTGGCAGCCAGAGGGCGATGAAGACAGCCTGCTTCTCAGCCCTGTCGAGTCCCGCCAAGCTGCCCATCTCTGTGATCACAGCGGTGTTGCAGCTGATCAACAATGACATGCTGACAGACCTGCTGCTTGACTTGGACACCAGCCGAGATGTTCCGGGCGTCCAGACCTGCAGCACATCAGCTGCCTGGCTGCTAGCCCAGGAGATGCTCACCAAAGTTTCCGCCGTGCTGCAGGCTGACGCAGAAAGCCAGGTGACGCTGAGCAGAACCCCCTCTCCGGACCTGCAGGTGGAGGACAAGGCCGGTCTGGGCTCTGTGGCAGCTGAGGTGATCATGGGGGTCATCGGCAACGTCCTAGCAGCCAGGGCCGCACTCCAGGAAGAAGCACAAGGGCCTGTTACCTTTTCCTCTGTGGGCTACTTCCTCTCTGCTGTCTGTGCCGACGTGCAGACTCTACCGCTGAGGACGTCGAGGAGCAGCAGTCCGTCTTCGGGAAGGTCCCTCGGAGAGCTCCTGACCACCATGTCGAGGACCAAAGTTGTCCAGGCTGTGGATCTGAAGCTGCAGGAGCATTTTGGGCCATGTAGGAACGAGGGCTCGTCCACATCGCCATCCAGCCTATCACTTACTGAGGGTCTGGTCATGATCCCTTATCTGGGGAGCGGTCGCTCTGAGCATTCCCTGGCCGGTGACCTGGTCGATGAGATCATTGTATCTGTGAAAAGTGCTGTTGAGTTGCTGGAAAGGTCTACGTCTTCATCCTCCAGAGCAGGGAACAGCTCCTCCATCACAGAATATTACGCCAGGGATGTTTCCTCTGTAGCCAAGAAGATGGTCTGCAAGGCAGCGGCCAAACTGACACCCCTGGTGAGCTCTTCCAGGATGGGAGATGTGATGTTTGGAAAGTTTGGCCCCGTCTCTCATCAGGCATCTGTTGGTCCGGTCTGTCGACACGGTGACAGCAGCCTGCAGAGCCATAAGCAGTGAGTTCTGCTTTAGGGAGAGTGCCAAGAACCAAGGCTTGACCAAACTCCATGAGCTGGCCAACGAACAGATGTTGGCCTGTCTGAACCAGAGCGTAGAGGAAGTGCAGATCGATGAGCTCATCGAAGGCGTCTCAGCCGTCCTGGATCATTCGCTTATTCTAAGACGTCCGGAGGTGTCTTTCTCCCACATCTACCGCTCCCTGTTCGTTGACTCCCTCCTGACAGGGAGTGGACACAGATCCACCGAGGTCCTGGAGACGTTGATCTTTCTAAGTCCCAAGGGCCCGTCCACAGCTGGACAGAGCCTGGCTCATGATGGCACGCGAGTGGGAACCATCATTAAAAAGTACGCGACCAAAGGAAGAGATGTGTTCCAGCAGGCCTTGAGGAGAGCAACACAGAAACCCTCGTGGCTCACCTCATGAGGCAGATCCAGAGAGCTCAGAGCGTCCATATCTGCTGGTCTCCTCTGAGAACTGTGAGAACCTGCTTGGTGCCATCCTGGATGATCTCCATGAGGTGGTTGAGCAGCACAAGGCCTCAGCAAAGGCGAAATCTGGTGGCATGAAGTTCTGGGAGCAGGTCCACTCCTCCAGCCAGAAGCTTTACGACAGCACACTGGAGACCCTGCAGAAAGCTTGAAGATCCCTTGATCGGCCCTTGAAGATCGGCCCTTGAAGATCGGGCATTTGAGACCATCCCTCCGAAGGCGTCCGTCTCTTGGACCAAGAGGACCCTTGGGGTGATTCTCAGTGCCATGAGAGCAGAAGTAGCAGCTTCAGAGTGCTCCACTGCTGAACTGAAGAGGAGTGAGGACGGCCTCCTGACCTGTGCCCGCTTGGACTCCATACTGGAGAAGATCAGCCAGTTATGTGAGGACGAAGAGGCTCCAACAGTCTCCAACGCCGCCGTAGGATTGGACTCCGCCGGATTGGACGCACTCCAGATCAAGACCGCCTCAGAGAGTCTGCTCGCCAACGTCCGTCAGCTCCGCCGGCAGACAGCCACCACCGGCCTGCATCTTCAGAGCCCCGTGGGCTCCCCCAGATGCACGCCAGAGCTGATGCTGCCAGAAAGCCCCTCCAGACAGGAGCTCATCCACAGCTTTGCTGAGAGCTCGGTTAAGAGTCAGCTGCAGAAGAGCCTGGAACTGAGCCTTCCCTCGACCTCCAGCCTGGCCTGCCAGGAGACCCTGGACCGCACGCTCAGGATTCTAACAGAGAGAGTGATGGACACTCTGTGTGAGTCTGCTGCTGCAGCTCCGTGTCCTGGGGAAGATCTCGGTGAGCTCAGCCCTGCAGCGGTCATCATCGATGCTGGGACAGTGTTGAGAGGAAGAATGATACAAGGTTAAGCATCGGACCAAGTTATTTGTAGTTTAATTAGTAATGATGCAATCACAAGATACACAATGAAAACAACACACCAAGATGTCCGTAGTCTAGTACAATGAATCAGTCGATGATGCAACAGCAGTCGTCCCACCAAAACAGAGTATAAGATTAGAACGAACGAAGGCGCCTTCGTTGAGAAAGTGGTCGTGACAGAATATCCGAGAAAGTTCTGCCCCTCCCAAGTTCTGTCTCCCCGCCCTTGGGAGACAGGTCTTGTACTCCCCAGAGAGGGAGGTCTGGTGAGTGGCCATTGGTCAGGAGACCTTGGGGTGGCAATTGTTAACCAATTAAATGTCCAGGGCGTTCATGCTGGCGCAAGGTGGACAGTCCACGGACCTGGTGATGTTAGGAGAGGGAGGGGGCAGAGAAGACCCACAGGTCTGGTGTTGTTCAGGGAGGGGGGTGGACAAGACCCACAGGTCTGATGCAATCCAAGGGGTTGAGTTCTCCAGAGTTGAGAGCAGGTCATCTCGAGGTCCTGATGATATACAGGGTGTGGTCTTCAAGGGGAAGGGGAGAGGGTAAGACCACTCCTAGGTCAGATGATGTAAAGGGGCAGATGGGCTCCAAGGGGAAGGGGGGGGCATCCAGTGAGAAGGGGGGGGGCAGGGTCTCCAGGGGACATCCAGTGAGAAGGGGGGGCAGGGTCTCCAGGGGAAGGGGACATATTATCCATAGTAAGAACTGTCCGGTCTGACTCGTCCTGAAGCAGAGAAGAGTTACGTTCCCAGCATCACCTTATCTCCCAAGTTGACACTTTTACTCCCATGAGCTGACTAGCTCATTGTGCTCACAACAGTCCCTGAGCGTCACAAACTCGCCTCCCAAGTCAGTTTGCCTGACATCTGCATTCTTGTCCACACACCAAAGTTACATTTCAGTGTTTCTTATCTGTTACTTTATTAAATCAATTGATCACATTCGATATTTGTATCTTAGTTATTAGCATTACAAAACATGTGTGTTTACATATTCATATTAGATATTGATTGGTATAGCAGCATTGATCAGCAGTATAATGCTATCATTCCCTCACAATCCCTCCTTTGACACCACTACATGGTGTCAACATTAAAACTGGATATTTTAAAGTTTCATGGATCCCTCCTTTCACACCCTCTAAAGGGTGTGACAACACAAATTTAAACTAGAGAGCATACAATTTCTGGGGAAGTTGTGAGGGTGTGCCTGCTTGTCCGTCCCTTTAAGTTTTTCCCTTCTAGTGATATTTTCAAGCATTTAGCCTACTCATAGTCTATTCTAGGCTATTGCATAATAATTCATTAAGAACACCCTTGGAAAGAAGCTACTGTAACAACGTTATCACTGGAAATATTTCAGATGGAATCGCGATTCAAACAGTAGCTCTATGTCTGCTAACTTATGACATGCCCCCAGAAACGTAAATAAACTTGACATTTATTCAGTGGAAAATCGCTCATGCATAAAAAGCTCAATAGCGATCATTGTCAGTAACGACGCAAAATGCGATATAGCCCTTTGTGGAGAAGCCCTGGTAAATTGTAGAGCTACTACAGTGTTCGTCTTGGTGGCGATCGTTGGTTGAACGTTCCGTTGTACGGTTTAGGCTGAAATTAAGCTACACAGTGTCTCGTCTCGCGTAGGCTACAGCGTTGCAGTACTGGTTTGAAACCAACAAATCGTTTACTTGTAATCTAATGTCATAATAAATCGTTGCCCGGGCAACATAGGCTAATGTCATGATGCTAATGCTTCAGTGAAATAGTAGACTACCGTTTCCGAAAGTAGATGTAGTTCCTCAATAATATCATCTTATATTGTACATTACACTTCACAATTGTGTTTCATATCACAAAGTAAAATAAAATGAGTAAATAGTTATCACCCTGGACTCTTTGCTTGTGGCGTTTCTGCAGCTACCTTGCAGTAGCGTTAAAGCTATAGTTAGCCTAGCTAGCGCCATCTCCCAGAAGTTAACAAGCTGCTAAACTAATGTTCTGCTAGAGGTAGTCACGCATGTTTTGTGACGTTAGTAGCGTCAGTGACTGTGGCTAGCAAGTTAGCCAGGTAAATAAAAAGACAAGCAACTCAATGGCTACCAACTTTTGACATAACGTTTTCTAAGTAATCAAAATATTGACGGATGCTTAGGGGGGCGGCACGATACCATACTTGCTGTGCAACAGTCTTCTATGCACGTCGTATCTAATGCGCCGTTGCTAACATGTGCCGACAATGTGACGTAGGCTATTATAACTGAGTAGTCTACCCTTTGCCGACAAAATCAACTTTATGCCACAAAAACGTTGTATGGTCCTAAACTGTGCAACGGAACGTACATAAAAGTAATAGCATATCAATCGCTAGCAAGACGAAACTTTTGACACGTAGTTTGTCTATGTAGTCCAAATATTGACCGAGGATTAGGGGGGCTAAAATAAATAATAATAATAAATATATATGTGAGATAACAAAGGATGCGCCACGATTCGTGGCACACCCAAATATCCCAGTCAAGCAGTAAAGGCAAATCAGTTGTTAACTAGGTTAAACATGCGCATATGGTCATCAAAACAGTCAAAATTTAATATTTTAAAGTTTTCATAGGATCCCTCCTTTACACAAATTTAAAATATTATGAACCTGTGTGAGCAAACAATGGAGGTTAGTTCAGATGAGCGATAAGAAACAGTCAGTCAGATTACAGGAAGATATATATAACTTATTTATTTATTTTTTCACTAGAACTCACCCTCCTTTCACACCCTCTAAAGCAGTGTTTCTCAAACTTTTTCAGACCAAGGACCACTTGGCCAATAAATAAAAACTTGCGGACCATCTAATTAAATAGACCACTTTCATGTTTACCAACATTCAGGATGCGCGCGCAGCTAGGTTTCAGAAAACCGGGAAAGGATAGCATTTACAATGGCAAAAGGACCACACGGATCATACAAATAGTTAGATTTAAAAGACCAAAAAGTCAGAGGAGGACAGCCTTAGAGAGAAAAAGCGATTCCCCATTGATCTGTCGGATCAGAATTTTGATTTGGGTCACGAAAGTCTTGACATTTGAGTGAGAATGTCGCCCGGTACAGACCGCATAGTGGAGCGGCAGCCATGTCTTCGCGTCATGTCACAAAGTTCATCATTTTACAGTTTTACAGTCAATTCAACATCTAAAAAGTCGAGCAGGGCAGCTTTCAAGAGGGAATATGGGAATTCTGCTTTTAGCCAGCTGGTCCGATTATTTTTGTGATTTGTTTAAACTTGCAATTTGAGTGTGAGATTGCGTCCCCATTAGCCTCAGTCAGACTCGTCGCTCACTGGCAGTGTGCACAATATTTCGGCCCAGCAATCGGTAGCCTATCTGAGAAAACTTTTTAGAAAAGACGGCCTGGACCCAACCATCTCTATTTGGGAGGGGATAACTCCCTCACATGGTACAACCAGAGAGGCTCTGGTACAACCCATGCAGAGGCTGCGATGTCAGAATGCGGAACGTGTGTAGCCCATTTTAATAGGCTACTACTGACTGTGTATCTTCGTTCTGAATTGTATGTTAGAAATGTCGCTATAATTTACTTGTGGCCGTCGCGGACCACTACAGGGGCCGTACGGACCACCAGTGGTCCGCGGACCACACTTTGAGAACGACTGCTCTAAAGGGTGTGACGACCATATCTTACGATCAGTCAATCTGATAAACAGAACATTAAAAGAGTCAATACATGTAGAGAGAAACTGTTAATTCGGACAGGATATTTCAAAGTTTTCTTGGAATCCCTCCTTTCACACCCTTTAGAAGAAGAATAAGAAGAATATATTTATTGCCATTTGCATAGGTACAAGTACAAGTGCATTGGGATTCTTGTGCGAATCTCCCTGAGTCAGCTTCAATAAAAACAATGTATAAATAGCATTATAACAGGAAAATTCAAAAAATTAAAATAAGAAGAATCGTAGAAAAGTAGAAAATAAGAATAAGTAACAGCTAAGTACCCTGTACAGAGGCTGTTCTATCTAAAAACAAGATATAATACAGTAGAATAAAAATAAATAACAAATAAATAACAAAGGGGAGCACTGTACAATAAGATGAGAGACACACAAGGTTATTGCACTCAAAATGCTCACATTACTACTTGTCCATTTAGACTGAGGTGTGGGGTGAAGTACTTCCCTCCCATCTTAATGTCTTGTGCTACCAGTCTCACAGCAGCAGGGTAAAAGCTGTTGTGGTAGCGGGCCTTGTGGGTGGAGATGCTCTCTGGCCGGCGATGTCGCAGGTTATAGCCAGAATTCCTCCATCCGAACAGAGCATGAGCTGGGTGATGTTTGTCCCTGAGGATGCACTGTGCTTTCCCCCTGCAGCGCTGTGTGTACAGTGTGTCCATGGAGGGGAGGTTAGAGCCAGTGATTCTCTCTGCAGTCTTTATGACCCGTTGAAGCGACTTCCTCTCGGACAGTGTGGTATTTCCAAACCACACTGTGATGGCATTGGAGAGGAGGCTTTCAACGAGTCCTCTGTAGGCCTGTGTGAGGGGCTGACCTTTAATTCCAGTCTTCTTCAGCAGCCTGATGAAATATAGCCGCTGCTGTGCTTTCTTCACTGTTTTAGCAGTGTTTTGGGCCCAGCTCAAGTTATCCGTGATGTGGAGACCAAGGAACTTGTAGCTGTCAGCCCGCTCCACCGTTGTCCCCTTGATGGTGAGAGGCTGCAGAGGGGGGGCTTTCCTCCGGAAATCCACAATTACCTCCCTTGTTTTGTCAATATTTAGAACTAAGTCGTTGTCCTCTCCATAGATGGTGACTTTGTGGACTAGCTCCCTGTAAGAAGACTCATCCCTCCCTCTGATGAGGCCAAGGATGGTCGTGTCGTCCGCGTATTTAATGATTACGTTGTTATTGTCCTGGGGGGAGACGCAGTCATGTGTGTACAGTGTAAAGAGTTTTGGGCTGAGGCAGCAGCCCTGGGGGGTTCCTGTGCTGACTGTGAGCTCGGCAGAAACCTTGGTACCCATCCTCACCACCTGTGGTCTATCTGTAAGAAAGTCCAACACCCAGTTGCAGGTGGGTGTCGCTACTCCAAGGCCTGCCAGCTTTCCAATCAGCTTCATTGAGGGTGTGACAACTAACACAAAATTTAAAATATCCCGTTAAGGAACACAATGCTTAGAACGATAATAATGAGACTATGCAGCGTTATGGCCAAGTGGTGTGGACACACTGGAAAAACCCTAATGATGTTATAGGGGAAAACCCACCGTCACTCCGCAGAGTGGACATTCGACATCCATGTACCCAATTGGGGCAGACCTGGGGCCTGTACTACGAATCAAGATCAACATGCTCTGGATTACTCTCAGTTACCCGGCTACACAAAGCGAGACAATCGCAATCACGATAAACGGTATCACGACGGCGGTTATCAACTCTTTAACTCAAGCCAGATCTTTCTAATCTAGAGATGTGCGCGTTCACATAAAGGGGCGGTGTTTGCACCGTATATCCAATCGCAAACACGGACAAAACAAGAGCCGCATATGTCACGGAAGAGGAGCGGACATTCCGGACAATAAATTTACAAACTTTGTCTACTCCTCCTGCGTGAAATATTGTTACACGAACATATCAGGAATACAGACATATGATACAGGCAAAAATCAACGAATTTGCTGCTGCTAAACTGGTAGAAAATAGCAGACGCTGTAAAATTTAAATGCGTAAACTAGCCTACATGATTTATTGATATCACTGTCCCAGGCACAAGATGTGACCATAATTACACGTGTGCATTCCATAACGTTAAACTTTTGTTGCTGTATTATTTTAGTTGCAACCCTGGAAGTGGCAAACGATCGTGAGAGCAAATAAAAAAATAAAAACATAAGTAAGTAGCAGTAGGCAATACTTAGCTACTGGCTTAATTGCCAGTACCTTTTGTAGGATATTGGTATAGCTACAAAGGGCCCATAGAACAATGAACTCCTCCACAGGACTTCACTCTTGCTGAGGAGCTGGCCCTCTCAAGCTATCAGGGTCGCCCCATGATGGAATGAGTGGAAGGGGGCATTTCTTCAGACACTGGTGGCAGCAGCTCGGAAACCCAGGCATATGTATGTTTCAAGTGATCTATGTGACCATGTGCATTCAACAATTATTTATAAATATTGTAGAAGTGAAATGTAGAATCAGAAAGGGATTTATTCATGAAAGTTTGCACAGACAAGGAATTTGCTTTGGCAGGAAGGTGCATACAATAAACACATAGGAACCTTAAATGTAAATATGTGGACCATCTATACTAAGGGTAAATAAACTAGCAATACTAAGTGGAATGTATTACTGTCCTCTGCAGTGACAGGAAATATAGTGGTGTTGCTGCCACCATCCACTGTCGTCCCACTGTGCCATACAGAGGTAACCATGAAACTAATAGTCATACGCCAGTACGTATGCCATATGTGGTTGTTGAATATTGATCAAATATGCCATTTACTTTCTGGGAGGAGTGATGATCAGGAAACTGTGCCTGCCTGCTCAGAGAGCATTTTGGGGGTACACTTTTGATTTTGTTTTACCACTTGCAACATAGATGGTGAGAGTGTGTGAACGTGTGGCTGTGATTGAAGTGTCTGTAATGACTTACTAATGGTGGTGGTCTGAACATAACATGAGACATAAGTCCTTGAAGTGCTCATTTCAAATATAAATCAATTGATTCAATTGCTATGGTGTTAAACTCAGCAGGAAGAGGAACTTGTTCCTCCCCCTGAGCATAGGGCCTCCACTTCAAGGCCAAGACAAAGACACAAGGTATAAGCAATGAACCTTGAAACACAGTAGTCAAATGGACACCTTCAACTTTCTCCAAGTGTGCCTTACAAAGGGACAATGTTCTTTATTTGTTTCAGGTTGGAGCAGACTATGTGAGGGCCCTGTATAAAAGAACCCTGGAGCTCGATATAGAGTATAAGAGGCTTTTAATTAAAAAAACAAGGTTGGAGATAGAAAACTGGAATATGAGAAGATATAGTACATGACTGAACGACACTAAACTTAGTTACACTGACATTATATTTCTGTGTTCCTAGGAAAGGGAGAACACATGAGGATGTATTTGTTCAACTTTTTTCTAAGTTTTGGTGTTTTTATACCTTTTTGTGGCTTTTTTGTTGTGTCTTTTGTGGGTAGTGAAATGATCATTGTAGGCTACGTATACACATTGTTCTTTTTGGTTTGAAATGTTTTGGTTGAAAGAAACCCAACATTTTGATATGGAAATAATTAGAAAGTGGGTCAAAGCAACCCAAGGACAGCAGAAGGAGTTTTAAGGGGAGACACCCCATTGAATAGGAATAACATATCAACATGACACTACATAAAAGTACCCGTAGCGAAATAACGCAACGCTATGCATTGCATATGCACATTCAAAGCATTGCTAGTCTATGTACTTTTCCTAGTTAGATCTCATATTATTTTTTTAGGATTCCTATATGTTTAACGACGCACCTTCCTGCCAAAGCAAATTGCTTGTCTGTGCAAACTTTCATGGCGATTAAAACCCTTTCTGATTCTGATGTTCTGGCTGTTCTGAGCGCACCTCTCAATATCCGCGCACCAAGCTCCACATCTTCTATGAACGGTAACGCCATTATCCTCTCAAGAATGAGTTAGTGGGCGGGGCTTTTATACCGGTTGATCTCTGATCTCCAACTATAACCTGCTCCCGACCAGGTTAGCCGTTCAGCATATGTTACCATGGCGATCTACCCCGATAACAAGTGATCCACCTTCGTAGTACAGAAAACCCGGGGTTGAACCTGAAGTTACCTCGCTAACGCCAAATCTTGCTTCGTAGTACAGGCCCCTGGACATACTCACAG